>VYXH01003518.1:1339561-1369861 GCA_013397275.1 Burhinus bistriatus | reverse complement strand
AAGGGGGGGGGGGGCGGTGAGGGAAGAAACAAAGTCAGAGCTCTCCGGTATCCTCTTATTTATTGAAGAGATTTTGGGAGAAGTGTCAGGGATGGCGGCAACTATGTATCACTGTAAACTAAGGCTGAAAGTCTCTGGAATGGGGTCGTAATTGAGTTCATTGATCACATTCAGGAGGAGAACCCACCCCCACCCACGAAGCTCCCCGGCACCGGCCACTCTTCAGCAGAAGAAATACCCCAGAGGATAAGGGATATTTATGCAAATTGGTAGTTGGAGCAGAAATGTCTCTATTAAATATGTGTTTTTAAGGAAAAGCTTCATTCTGCCGTTATTCGCGGTTGCAGCTATTTTGCATATGCTAATTGTGATCAAGTTTACTTGGAAATTGGTCAGCAAGCCACGTTTGCTGACCAGTTTTTTACTAGGCTGGGGCCAGTGCGGTGGGTGGAAAAAAACCTTTGCCTTCACCTACTTCTACAACTGAACCGTAACGATCATGGGTTTACTACCGCAGCTATTCCAACATGGTTATTTACATCTTTTATTTTATAGTGACATGATAACATATGGATTTTATTCTCGTTTTGAAACTCTTCAGTCCTTCCAAATCCAAGTACCCAAAGATATCCAGTACCCAATGAAAATATTCTGCTTCCTAAAATAAAACAGGCTTACCATTACGCTTCTATAGTTTGAAACAATTTGTACACTAAGCTGCTATATCCCGCTGTTAGACTTGGCAGTAATGGTTTCAGTTATATATTTATGTCCTGCCATCTCCTTTTAATATATATTGTTTATATTCCAAGGCCTGTTTTCTGGTATAACAATCATTACAAGTTTTACATGGAATATAGCTGCTTTTTGTGTTATTAGCCAAAACAAATATTGTGCTTAAATCTACCTTATTGATTCACTTTCTCAATGAATGTACCCAACTTGTCAACGTAATGGGGAGACAGAGAGGAATATTCACAAGGTCTGCAGAAAAAGGAAAATAACACGGTTTTCCTTTTTCCTTCTGCTGGATATACGCACAAGAAAATTGTCATCTATTTGCCTCATCAAGGAAAAATGCCCCAGAATTATCTGTGCAGAGCCATATGCCTTCTCCTGAAATAATCAGAATGACCTGATGCTCCCAGCAAAACTATTTGCTTTGTAACTCATCAGCTTTATTTTTAGTTACCCATCGCAGACCTTCATGCAATTAATTCATTAAGCTCATTATGACTTAATGTTGCATCCCAAATTCAAAGTTCTATATATACAATTTAATCTTTGGTCATTTTTTATTAAGATGAGCTTTGAATGAGCTATATTCCCCAGCAGAAGGACTGGGCCAACTCCCTAATTAAATGCTGAAGCCTGTGGATAAGCTAGAAACCTTACTGTGACACAATCCTCCTGCTTTTCACCTGCTTTCCTAATACTTATCAACTAATTCATGCCATTCTTCTAATCTTTATTTGATGTTGAAGACAAAATAAAGTTAAAAGACACCTGCTGGTAGATAGATTTTCCACTGAACATGCTTATACAGGCCTTTAGGAAAACTAGATTCTGGCATCCTAAGAGGATCACATGATTAAGATCTGAAGATTGAGAAGAGAATTGGTTTAGTACCAGTTTCCCATTCTCATTACAATTGTTCTCCTGAGAAATGAGTAATTTTTCACCATTGTTTCCTTGACATGACAGTCTTTGTTGAATTTTAGTGGGTTGTTTTTGTTTTTGTTTTTTTTTGCCATCTTTCTTTCTTTTTCCCTTTTCCTTTTCTTCTTCGTTCTAAACCTCCTTATGTATGTCACAGTTGTTAAATTTTTGTTATGGAAATGATTAAAGTTTTATTTTGTTTTGTTTTGTCTCATTTATCTCCCAAGAGTTTTTTAGGGTGATAGTCACTCTGTAAATGAATATAAAAATGCTTTTGTCACATTAGTTTGCATGTTAACTGGTAAAATGCTTGTTATTTTACTCTGATGTTACATTCACAACAGGATAACAGTTTTGATCCTGCTATGCAAAAATCTGCATTATAAATTAGAAGGCATATTTCACACTTTTTTATCTTGGGCAGATTCCTAATGTAGTCATTAGGTGTTAGGATGAAAAAATTGAGATAAGTCAACTTTCATTAGCTCAGCTCGCATTAGATTCAATAGGCGCTAGCTAAGGCCATACATGCTGGTTCCTTGCTTATAAGATCTGAATCTTGGTAATGTCTAACCAATCTCAAGAAATTTTGAGCCTGACAAACCCCATGCATAAAACTTGCTAGTGGAATGCAAAATATCTTGGGCTGAAGATTTTTAAAATCCTTTTTTTATTATTTTTTAAGAAAAAAAGGTATTTCGTTAAACAGAGGTATAATTACTAGTTACAGTAGGATACTAGTAGTTAGGTCCTGAAAATTTCAAAAATATCTTTCAACTACATCCCAATGTTTCTTAGTTCAAAGGCAGTTTTTCAAGAGGTAAACATCTTTTTCTTCTTTCATCTACTTACATAGTTTCTAAGCAAGCCTGAAATTAGTCAAACTTTTTATAGAATTCCATTTGTATTATTTCTAACAATATTAGCACTGCAAGGCTTCTTTCATTTTACAGGTTTGTAGACCATTATTATGCACTATGCAATGCAATGGGTCCGAGTTCATAAAGCCATGTCTGCTAAATATGTTTAAAATCACTGTATATTGCAGGTGACTTAAGTATGCAACTTTTAAAACATCTCTGAATGAGTACCACCTTAAGAAGACATCTAATTTGCTTTCAGAAGAACATTTTGTATCAACATACCCGGTCCAATCTGATAGGTTACAACAGCAATCATCAATCAACATGACAAGCTCAAAGAGATGCGCCCATAAACCAGACACGCGGAGGAATAGAGGCACCTCAAGTGAGACAAGAGCAAGTTTTGGGAGGCTATGTTCAAAATGCTGATCCTCCGTGCTCCTTCCCCATTAAACCAGCTCCTAACATCCAGGCACTCACAATCTGTACACGTCAATGTTTTTAACTGGGTTATCTCTTGGAAATCTGCTCTTTGGTTGGCTGGCTTGTGGGGTCATACCTTCTCTTTGGCCAGTGCTTCAGCACTGTTGGGGATGAGCTGCTCCCCACAGCACTTGCCCCGTGTTTGTGGAGCACAGCTGCAGAGCTCAGCTCACTCTACCCCTCGAACGATACAACTCAAGTCCCTTGGACAAGAAGAGGGGGATCATGATGTTTAGGCACGGGAGTGGGGATCTAATTTCCAGCCCTTGACACTGCATCTTGACTCTAACCCCTACATTACCGTAAAAAGGTAGGACTTCTCCTCCAAACATGTTTAGTTAAAAAACAAACAAACAAACAAAAAAAACCCACCAAAACAAAAAATACCAACCCCCAAAAAAACCCAAAACCAAAACTCAAACCCAAAAACAAAGAAGGAAAGGAAAAAAAAAAAATGAGTAAGAATTGCATCTCTTGAGCTTAGTGTTACCACAATGAGCAGTAGACTCCCATGTTCGATTTCCAACCCTTTACTTCTCTGCTTCTGCCCAGCTTCAGTCCTTTGTCCTATATGCCGTATTTTCAGCTCTATATTTGCACAGTGCTTGAAAGAGTCAGGTCTTGCTGTGGGACCCAGGCTTTTAGCCTCTGTCTTGATACACACACATATTAAAAATTGTAGTTTGAATCCTTGTGGTGTAAAGCAACACAAAGAGAACTCTCCTCCATGTTCATGAGGATGTCTGTAAGAGTCATTCAGGCCTCAGAAAGGATTTTGTTCAACAGGGAACTTTCTTCTGGGTTGTAAGGAATCTCTTTGAGAAGACCCTCTGAGAGAAGTCTTCTCTTTACAGTGTCCTGATTTTATATTTTCAGGATAAAGCAAAGGGTGCTTTCACTCCACAGCTTGCTGAGGTGCCGGCATCTGAAAGACTCACCATTCGAAGTCTGAGACAAGTCACAGAAGACGAAAGAACAACTTACAGCTTTGCCTACACAAGTAGGAATGAGACCTTCTTTTTGCTTTTCTACTATAGAAAAAAATATATGTGTATAATATGGGTTGGGAGGGATGAACTTAAAGAAGGGAAGAGATAATCTGTAAGAGAGGTGGGATAAGTATGTGAATAAAGGGTTGGTAGCCATAAAATCAGCTTTCACTAATGTACTTGCATGCACACACCAGTACGGTCTAAGTTGCTCCTACAGCAACAGCTCAGAAATGCCCTTCAGGCAAGAAGCCCTACCATCCCGGTTCCCTGTGCTGGAGTGGCCCATCGGTGGGTTGCCCAGGCACAGTTCCTGGACGTGTGTATGTTCACGTAACCACCAAACCATAAAAAGCCTCCGTACAGCTCTTTCTCCTCTCTCCGTATGAGCCTCCCTCCATGGGTCCAGCAGAAAGACTCCAGGTTGCTCTGTTGGGATTTAGGTCAGGGCTTTTACACCCTTACTGCAGCGGCACAGCTACACGCACACACACATATTTACACATTAAGCAATAAGAAGGGAAAAATAACAACACAAAACCTTAGAACTTTTGAAACAGTGTAACATGAACCCGTTTACAAATGTGCACTGTCTGTCCTGAGACAGAGTCAAGACACAAAACACTGTCTTTTCTCTTGACCTTGCAAAATCTTGCCATACCCATTACAAACTCTAGCCAATTTATTTTTGTAGAAATGGAATTTACAGATTACAAAAATGGTTTGCTCGAGTCATCACTGTTCCTTTGAACTCCGAGGCCATTTGAATTTGATCCTGACCAGGCTGACCATAAACCATTCTGTTTGGATAATAGAGGAAATGGAACGGTTTGTCTTGAGTAACCTTATAATAAACTGTAGCTCAGTAGTTAGGAATTACAACTAAAATAGCAAAAAAAAAAAAAAGTGTATGTATCTATATGTATGTATACTTTATATACATATACATACGCTCACATAAATACACACACAACTTCGGGCCAACAGAAGTAAATGAGTGAACAGCACTGGTAATGGAACAATTATTTTTATTTTCAGTTAAAATTAACAAATTTCATCTACTTCTTCATTATATTTTTGCTGTATTAATAAAATATTGCTCATTTAGATAAGCATGATAAATAAAAAATATAAATTGTCTATTCACAATTCACTATAATCTATGTTCAAGCTATGTGGATTAGTCGCAACTAATAAAGTTCCAAAATACATTTTATTTGGATTTTAAAGTTTTGCAATGTATTTTTCATAAAATCATTGAAGAGTGGAGTGCTATATACAACTTTACTCCAAAGCCTTAGAAATCATCTGAGCAAAACGAAAAAGCTCTTTTTTTGGTACCATATTCAGCAAAAATAACAAAGATATGTGAATCTCAAAGAAGCAGGAAAGAAAAGGTATATCTGTTGCAGTTACACAGAATTCCCTGTGGATAGCCCGTTTGTTTGAGGTCTGGAGGGTTTCATAGGCTATGAGAAGAAAGAACACCCACGCAACATTTTCCCTTTGGAAGCAAGCACAGCATAGCACAAAAAAATTACAACAGCTAAATCCAGCAAGAACAGATTTAGGTTATACTTTAACAGCATCTTTCATTCCAAACAAGATACGTAGAGTCAGGTCCATTAAAATACCCAAAAGTCTAAGTTTTGTCAACATGAGCTTAGATGCCTGTCTTGGTTTCAGCTGGGATGGAGTTAACTTTCTTGCTAACAGCTAGTGTAGTGCTATGGTTTGGATTTGGGATAAGAAATAGCGTTGGTTTTGGTTGTTGCTGAGCTCTCAAGGCTTTTTCTGCTCCTCACCCCGTCCCACCAATGAGCAGGCTGGGGGGGCACAAGGAGTTGGGAGGGGACACAGCCGGGACAGCTGACCCCAACTCACCAAAGGGATGTTCCATACCGTATGGCTTCATGCTCAGCGTTCAAACCTGGGGGAAGAAGAAGGAAGGGGGGAACATTCGGAGTGATGGTGTTTGTCTTCCCAAGTCACCGTTACACGTGACGGAGCCCTGCTTTCCCGGGGATGGTTGAACACCTGCCTGCCCGTGGGAAGCAGGGAATGAATTCTTTGTTTTGCTTTGCTTGTGTGCGCAGCTTTTGCTTTACTTATTAAACTGTCTTTATCTCAACCCATAAGTTTTTTCTCACTTTTACTTTTCTGATTCTCCCCATTGCAAGTCGGGGGAGTGAGCGAGCGGCTGCACGGTTCTATCTGCCGGCTGGGGTTAAACCGTGACAACGCCTAAACTTAAACTTTGGTCCTCAAATGCTTATCTGACCTCTCAACCTGGAGCAGCTCTGGGACTGAGTTTAGGCAGGGTTTGCTCCCTGGTCCTGATGCTGTGCTGCACAGCTCAGAGCTGGCCCAGGCTTGCTGGAGCTGAGTACCTCTGGCCTGGCTGGAGAACTGGGAAGAAACCCTTCTCCTCCTTAGTCTGACAATCAGCTTCACCTCTAACGTACTCCACAAAGATTATGTGCCACATGCATCTGAAGTATTACATCTTTCAAATCCTGCAAAAAAAAGAGAGATGCTTTCGCCCAGCTGCAGGAACCAGAGCCCAATGCTGTTTCTTCTCAGCATCTGAAATGGACCATGGGTCCTGACCACTTGCTGGGCAGAAGCGCCTGAATTTCCACAAGAAGAGGAGGGAATTGAAGTTGTTTACCGTGTAAAAGGCTTTAGCTACATTAAGTTGTGAACTGCTGTTCAAAAAGGCAGACAATAGCGGAGGCATGTGTCCAACCTTTGAAAAATTGCGTACGCTCTCATTTAAGGGTTCAGGGCTGTGGCTTACTGAGTGGCTGAAGGATGAGTAGAAGTGGGGTAGGACTTCCTCACTCACTATTTCCCATCCTACAGATCCCTTTTCAGCAGACGGATGATTTCAGCCTTCTGGAGACTGTGACTTTCTGTGCACTTACTGTACCAGGACCTCAAAATGCTGGGCAGAGATTACGGCCCCCTTGGTGGAGGCATCCCTAAATCCAGCAGTAGTTCTGTCAGCCATGGATGAGAGGACACACTTCAACCCAGCTACAGGGTTGCCCCACGCTGTTTAAGAGGACTACCTAGGAGAGGAGCTAGGAGAGACCCGATGGAACCAAGTGAGCAAAGTTAAATCTTCCGGATCCTGCAAGACTAACTATGAAAAATTTTGCATGTCATTGTTCGCCAAATATAAACTTTAAGCCTTTCCAGTTCTCCAACCTACTGCACATCAGAGGAAATTAAAAACAAAGTAAAAACAATCACCAAAACTGCAAAGCTTCCATGCGTCACAAAGCAGAGACTCACAGCCCATCAAAAGTAGCCATCTATTAAAGGAGACAACTGTTGACTGAAGACACGGTCGGAGGCTCCCAGGCAGCTCCCATCCCAGCGCTGTTTCCCAGGTTTACCAGTAACCACAAAGTTCCTGGAACTTAGGTACAGCACACGGAGATACCCAGTGGCTGTGTAACATGTTGTAAAACATACTGCTTTAGTCCGTGCCTTTAGGTGATGATAAGAATAGAAAAACTGAGTCACCAAACCCTAGCGAGAAGAGCTGGGACAACGAAACAGCTATGTTTTGGGGGGTTTTTAATGAAGAAATACGCTAACTTTTCTTTGCTGTCATTCATTGGCCAGCAGCATTCAAGCTTTGCATACACATGTGACCACGAGTTTATGAATGAAAATATATGTGAATTCAAAAGATTGCACAAAATTAACAGATGATCAATGTCTGAAAATTTCTGCAGGGTGTGCATTATTCATTAATTGCCTTTTCATTTGGTTATTCACTAAGCACTATTAATTACTCCCCTCTTTAAAAAGCTTCAATGATCTAATCAAGAAGAGAGGAGGAAACATCTTATGTCTTAGGAGACCAATAGCATGCATCAAGAATCAAGGATGAATAGGAAATAGTCAAAATGAAAAATATGTGAACACCTACAGCTAATGTTTGTAGTATCTAAAAATAACTAGGGCCTTCGCAGAAATCAGGATTGGTTCCCAAATGTAGAAAATATTTACCAGAAAATTGTTCATAATGAGCGATTTAACTAGCTATTCAACAGCGATCCAAGCAATTCTGTGATTCAGAAAATAGCAATTTGAGCAAAGAGATATTTGAAGACTAACAAAGACTATTTTGACAAGAAATATCTGGAAAGAAGCAGAATTTACTCTAAACTTATCTAATTCTAAGAATATTAGAAAGCTCAGCTATCCTGAATCCTAGGTGTCTGAGAATATGATGAGGGGGAGAGATCTGTTTCTGATAGAGAGAAAAGGTGGTTTCTGAAGCATCCAGAAGCTGATTCTAATCCCCACTTTAATTAAAGAGGAGCAAGTTCTTCACACTACATCTGCTAGGCTTCCCTGGCACGACCAACTGCTCATCATTCTGATTTCCATCATCATAAGGATTTTCCCAGTGCCAAGAAAAGACCAAGAGGGAGGGCGGGAGGCAGGGAAAGGATTGTTTTAATTCCAAACTGGAGCTTTTTATAAACTTTAAGTATTGTAACTTTTCCTTTAGTTCCTCAGAAACGGTTTTATTCCAAGTGTCTGCACATAACCATAATTTATATAATTCCAGAAAACCTCGTTTCCAGAATGATAAACAGAGGTGGCTTTTTTTNGTTTTCGAATAAAAAAAACAGGTGGGTTTTTTTTTTTTTTTTTTTTTTTTTTAAGGTTAACAGAAATAAGCCTAACATGTCTAATGATACGTGATCTAATGAAAAACAATATTGTTGCAATATGGCATTTGCACGGACAATACTTATCAGGTAGATAATAACTTTTTATGTTGGGAAATAACAACAAGACTTTCCTGAAGTAAAAGAGCCTATAATCTTCTATAATTTGGTACTGAAGAAAAGACATTATACCAAGGAAATTCTTCTTGGCAAACTAGGCTATGATTAAAGGTAGTCACTGGTACTTGTGATCATTTCCTAACCTTAAGCTTTAACTCTCCTCCAAGTTTAGTTTTTTGGTAACCTAGTAGTTTATGGTTAGAACATATCTTGATAGCAATCCAAAGTCTTCCTGAAACACATAAGTGGCTTGCATTCTCTAGCAGATAATTGAATTCAGAAACTAGCTTTTCTGTCAAATCTCCGCAAAAAATAAAACACATCATGAAAATCTAGAGACAGGACTAAGATGACCGTCATGCTTACACAAAAATAACAGCACAGAGGTTGCTCCATATAAAATAATTTCTCCCCAAATAGTAGTACATTTAATACTAAAAGATTGGCAAAGGACTCATAATATTCTATACACTTTTCTAGCATTTATAATTTCTTCTACGTTGGCCAGAAATGCATTTCCTTTCATTGACACACACTGTAACTCTTCCCTGCGAAATTATCATGACTATATACCAGCACAGGCACAGAAATCCTTCCTGTTCATAACCACAATGACAATGTTTCACGAAAGAATAAAACTATTTTACTTGCCTGTCTTTCCCCCTGCACAAAATACCCCCAAACCAGCACTTGCTCACGGCAGCTAGATCAATAGGATTTTGTACCGCTGATAAAATCATCTTTCTACAGGACGCCGCTGATATTAAGACATTAGAGTTCCCCGACAGATTTCACATTGAATTCTGATACCTCCTTAGTTAACAAACAGTTATTGCATATGTTCGGTGTGTCGCCTCATGCCAGGGAGATGGTGTGTTATAGACGCGGTGTTTCTGTTCAATTTGGCTGTCAGATGGATTCCTACAGAATAAAATGACTGTAACTGAGAAAAATCTCCTGTCCGAAGTGCTGAGAAGTTTGTGGAAGACCTCGAGCAGCTCAGCTATACTGAGCCATTTGAAGGCAAGGTAAAAAAACCCAACACAATACTTATAGCAAAAGATAATTCCACCTACTTAGGATTGCTTTATATCCAATTAATCTAACACAGATTTTGTCATTGTTTTCTATTTGTGTACAAATTCCCTTTTTTTTTTTTTTCCTTTTTTTTTTTCCTTTTTGTCAGTCATGTCTCCCAGCTAAGGGTAGTGGCACAGCACTGAGCTGCAAAAATCAGGCCAGGTGAAATGGAGAGCCAGACTGTGCACTGCATCCAGCTAATTCATATTCAATTTCCCAGAGTACGTTAAAAAACAGCAGAGTCAGAGCAGGACTCTTGGTACCTCCCAGCAGAGGTTCTTCCCCGCAGAGGGGTAATTGCCATCATTCTCTCTCTGGTTCCTCTCATATTAAAAGAACTAGACATGTCAGAGCTACTTCACTCACTGTGCCAAGGACAACAGAAAAATATAAGAAGATATAAAAGTCGTATTTAATATCATCATCATCTCTGTGTTTTTCTGCCCAGATGATGGAGGGAAGCACCTTTTTCTGGAGGGTGGGAGATGTGATTTTTTTTTTTTTTTTGTGGGAATGAATTGAGCTTGAGTTCGTTGAAGTAGCCTATGAGCAAAAAAGGAGCATCATCATGTTCAACAGAAGAACAAAACAAAATAAAACAAACACCTCCTCTCCCACTAATGAAAAAACAGAAAAATAATCACACGGAAAGAAGGCCAGGCTGGATGGGACTTTGAGCAACCTGGTCTAGTGGGAGGTGTCCCTGAACATGGCAGGAGGGTTGGAACGATATGATCTTTAAGGTGCCTTCCAACCTAAACGATTCTGTGTGATTCTGTGATTTTCTTTAAAAGAAGTTTTGCTTAGGAAAGATGTCCGGCCTCAGTGGAAGAAGTTGCCTTTGGAAAGCATCCGAGACAGTGGGAAGTTGATACTTCCCTCCAGCTGACTCTCTGTGTGCCCAGCCTGCACCCCATGGCTCGGAGACGTGAGGCTGATGACTAAATCTTCGTGTGGATCAAGATCTAAGTCAGGGGCACCGGAAGAGATGCTGATCTCGCACCTCGCTTGGAGGTCCACGTCCCCCAAAAGTGTGGACTGTCCCTGTGACAGCAGACATGCATGCTGCCATTGCCAAAGTAACGAGCTCCGAAAAGACCCCTCTCCTCCATGGTCCCAGTAGGAAGCTGTAATGGACAGCTTAAACCTCATACAGCCTACAAAAATAACTGCGCTCATACCCATTGCACGTTATACGCTGATACCACTATGACTTGTCTTATAACAAATTTAACTGGTTTACAAGTAGTTTAACTATAGCAGGGGAAAAGGCACGTTCCCTCCCTGCACCAGATCTCCATCTCTCTGCAAAGGCTGACTCAAAGAGACACTGAAATGTTCTTCTCATTCCGTTTGCAAAACAGCTAGCGTAGTACAGATAGGAGTGGAAATAAACACATACAGGAAGGCACACTTTCAGTACACTTCATCTGCTGTTATAAAATATCACTCGAACGCAGCTGAGTAACTTGTGTTTCACTTACTTGATGATCTGTACAAGAAGGTACAACATGCTTTGTGTGAGTGAAGGAATACGAGATGCAAATGTACGTTTGAGAACGACGTGCTTGACCATCACTTGGTGCACTATCTTTTTATTCCGGTCTCTCAGGAGCTGAGCTCCTAAAAATACGTTACATTTTGTGCCTAGCTATAAAATCCATATGCAATTACAGCAGTGGCATGTACTGAAAATGAAGGGCGACATAAGTAAGCACGACAGGGGAAGCCACAAGCAGCCGGTGGGTCTGCGGTACTACCGAAGGTTGCAGGATGGGACACGCTGGTGTCAGGCTGCCCATGCTGGCAGTTAAATCTCCCAGTTTCCTTTCGCTTTGTCTGAATCCTGACCTCTGGGGTACTGCAATTTTGCCTTTGCCAGTTGAGGAGCACGTCAGCCTTCGACGCGTCGTGGCTTTCAGCTCATCCCCAGCCGGTGGCTGCTGTAACTATTCAAGGCTCTACGACTGGCAAACGTAAACCGCTTTGCATCCACCCTGCTTCCGCCCCATTGCGTGAAATGCAATTTCAGCTCCCTAAGGAAGCAATAGCGACTGTCTAAACAGCGCCTGCAGCTGAACACCTTGTTATGAATCAAGACATTTCCAGCACTGGGTAACAAAAAAGCCCTCACTTCTCTTGGAGCACTTCTAGACCAGATAGAAGGTACCAATACAAAGCATCAACACGAAATATATCTGCAACAAAAGAAATTTCTCATGCAGCACCCCTTGTTGCGGGCAAAACTCCCCATTGACTCCCTTGCCCTAGAGAGGACTGCATTGTAGGCGCCGGCCCCTAATTTCTTCCTTCTCATGTAAACGCTTCTCAGATGTCCTCATCAAACCTCTCCAGAACACAGCCTTTGTCACCGTATGGCTCTGTACCTAACGCATCTCCAACTCTTTCATTTCTGGAGAATAACGAATCTAAAATAGACACTGAATTTTCCCTTTAGTTTAAAAACCTACCCCTGCCTGTTGCTGCCGCGCTGTAAGAGATAATGTGCTCCGTGCCTACAGTATGGTACCGTTAGCTGTATAAATAATAATAATTTACACACAACTCACACTTTTTTCGGTATTTCTGCAAGCCGTCCAGAGGCGACAGGAACAAATTGATGGAGACAGAAATGGGAGAATCCCACCCTGTCAGAAGATGAATGAGCTGAGCTTGCATGATGTGAACCATGGCTGACAGAAGCGAGGGGGAATCAAAGAGTGAGCAACTTTTGACAACACACGCTTCACAGCTCTGACCACTGAGGATCTACATGATTATCTCCAGACAAAATAACTGTGAGTAAAAGGCTTACATACACTTAAATTAAACACAGCAGGGTTTTAGTAATCTCTGTTTGCATTTTACTTTCTGTTAAGAAGGAAATTGCTTGGACTTGGAACATTTCATTTAATGGCATTTTTAGTTACCTTTTGTACTTCTAATGCCATAGTCTAAATTCACCTCAAATTGCCCAGGAAGGCAAAAGCAACTTTTGTCCTTTATTTTTAATTGCTGTAGCTTCCTTACCAATTTTACTAAATTAAATGTGTTTTAAAACATCACCGTATTTGAAACCTAATTATCCCAATCTCTGGATGAAGAATAGCTAACAATACAAACCCCATTTATGTAATTTATTTTGCAAAGGAAAATAAATGGAATGCAGTTGCAGTAATGATATACATGTTTGCAATTCCACCCTCTTTTTTCTCTTCCCCACAACAACTTAGGGAAGCTGCATCTTTTTTAAACAAATGCTTTAAAGGCATCTCTGCTGTGGCTTTTGTTATATCTCCGTACTGCTCTTAGAATGGGGGAAATTCTGCATAATGTCATGTTCTCTCTAAGTAGCATGAAGGGCTTTTGTTTTGTGCAGTGGGTTGGGGTTTGGGGTTTTTTTGGGTTGGTTTTTTTTTTTGTTTGTTTGTTTTTTTTTTTTTGTTATAGCAGGTCATGAATGAGGATTATGGCCTGTCGCCCACAATAAGTCATGAATGAAGATCATGGCTGGTAATTGTAATGCGTAAAATAAAAAGAGTGGGAGAGGCAGTGCTGAGATGCGCTGGTTGTTGAATCATTATTCAGCATACCCCAGTTGAGTGGAATTTAATCTTTTTAGACCACCTAGTCCTGAGAACTTAAATTTCGTTTTTCTTGGATAAGCTACCATTTACTTACTGCATTTATCAATTACTCGCTGACTTCCTGGTACTTCCAGCTATATTAAGTTCTATCCCAGGAAAGAAAATTGTTCCCAACCGATGACCTTACCGGTTAAAAGCAAGCAAACAAGTAATGCTCCCCCAAACAAACAAATACAAGATGGAGCAAAAAGTTGTTAGAAGAGGGCACAACAACAAGTAAAGAAAATTACTGGCATTTTCCACAATAGAGTTTTCCATCAGTCAACAGAATTTTGCTGAAATCTTCTATTGGGCTTACAAAAAAACTTCTCAGAAATTAACCTGAAAAACAAAAGGTTGGGTTTGGTTGTTTCGGGTTTTTTGGGTTTTGGTTGTTTGTTTGTTTTTTTTTTTTTTTTTTTTTTTGTTTTGTTTTTTTTTTTTTTAAAAAAAAAGAGATTTATTAAAAAACTAAATAACATTGATACCATGAATTTAGTTCATATTTAAACTTCTTTGCTAGGAAGGTGCCCTCAAGCTCAGTAGCCTGCTTACTGTGAATAAACACTGGGACATATACGGTCAAACAATCCAAAATACTTGTTGAAGATTACTTCTACAAATATGTCTTGGAAATTTGCTTTGCTGTTTTCTGTGGGGTCATGTTATTTGCTCTCTGCAAGTGTTCAGATGAGCCCTGACTGGTTTATTCATACAAATATTTGCAAGACCTTTTAAGTTTGGACCAAATGTTTATTTGTTCAAAAATTCATATGAGGAAGGACTTAATTTGTTATTCTTCATTCACTTTCCATCCTTGTTATTCCCCATTTTAAAAACAGTCAAATATCAAGTAAGGGAATGGATATGATACCCATGTGACCATTTGGTGACAAATTGTGCATTATAAACAATGACTGGTAGAAATGATCAGTGCATGAATAAGTCCAACACTGTTTTGCATAAACTGTCCAGTAAATATTTAAAAATAACAAATGCGTTCCTAGAAATCAGACTAACAGTGTGAGCAAATCAAAAGCAAGAAAGAAGACAAGATTTGTGGGATATTTGTCATAAATAATTTAACGACCTGTGTCTTAAAACTTCAAATACAAAAATTAAACCGAACAATTTCTCTATATCCCTTCCAACACAACTGGCTATAAGCCACTCTTCTAGCTAAGAAGAATTCTATGAGATTCTTTAAAAGAACATTAAGACATTTCTTAAACTAGGTATTTCGCGCAGCTATTTATATTTGCTCTTAAGAAGCCCGAAAGTTAATTTTTGTTGTGTTTTTTCCCTCTTCTTTTCCAAATGTATTTCCTTCCTTGTGCACGTATGCTACTCTGTTAATCTTGGTTATTCCTACTTGCTTGGATTCCTGCATTGCTTTTATCTTAGAAGATCATGAAAGTGCAATTCTTTTTTTTTTTTTTTTTTTCAGGGGAAAGAAATAGCATTAAAATATTTGACACATATGGCCAGTGGATAGAAGGAAAATAAACACTTCAGTTGTGAGGTCTTCCAGCTTTCTTGGTGTCCCTTTATAGTCTTAAAAAGAGGAGAAATATCAACATCTACTTTATATGACATAAGTAATAACAGTAACCAAAACGTAACTTTAAAAATAGTTTGCCTATTAGCTAGCAAGCATTTATTTATGCAGCGCTGAGAAGAGCTGAAGCTGAAAATATCCTTTCAGGTTTACAGACGTTTAAGCACATTACTAGGAGCTGTGGCACACCAACACGCAGGTATCACCCAATTTCATTACTACCTGATTAATTAACCTGTTTAAAGTGTGAAAGTTGACACCTTGTCATTAAGAATCCATGGGAATAACTAATGAGAAACTATGAAATAATTTGTTCCTCAATTAAAAAACCTGGAAGAAGAGGTTTTATCTCATTATTCTTCTTTCCTGTTATCACCTATGCAAAGCCAAGAAGATTTTGTAAAACTTACTGTCTAAAAAAAAAAAAAATACGCTATGTAACATCTTAGGAAACACTTCGCAGATCTTTAATAAAATGTGCTGTTATCCAACATCGACAGGCAAGCCAAGAAGTTTTCAGGGAAAACATATTCAGTAGACAGCAGGAATGTGAATACAGTCCTTTCATTTAATAGGATTTATCTGTTATTCTTTTTTAGCAAAGCTAGAGGTCAAAGGGATAAAAAGACACACTTGAGTTATCAATTGAGAATAAAATACATGACAAATATGGACCTTGTTTTCTATTAACAAGTTACCTATCAATAGGTAGTATCTTTTACAAATGTGCTTATTTAGGATTAGCAGTTCACGGAAAAAGGAACCTCGACTTTAGAAAATGGTTGTTATGTGCTTGGGTTATTCGTTTTCATTAGTTTTGCTGTATTTGTCTCTACGGTAAATCTTCATGTTAACTTACGGATAAAGGAACAGGTTCAGGAAGATGTTCAGGGAAGCTTTAAACACCTAGGTATCACCTGAGGTGTATAGGCCTAATTTTTACATTCTCAAAATTACTTCTCAAAAACCCAAGTATTGAACAGCCAAATAGTCACTGGGCTACTCTGCATCCAGTGTGGCTTAGCTGAATATATATGGAAAATGAGATGTTTAGCGCTGTGAATTACGATTCTAAGCAGAAAGTTGGCCATTTGGGGGATTTGGTTGCGAAATTATCCAAAGACACGGCCCTAGATTCATTGAGAAATATCAGTAAAAGGTCTTGGACATTGCCTGGCTTTGTGGGAATGAAAAAGAGAGGAATAGAAGATAATCCTCCTCTTATGGGTTTACATGTCTTGTGGGTATCAGTAAGCATCGTTTTTGAGAAGAAACTTGGGAAACCTGAGACAGGTTCACTTCTTGCTTGCTCTGATCCCTCCACCCCTGGAGACTTGGACACTGTCCTGCTGAGAGCTTCGGTCTAGCATGAGGACAAGACCCTACAAATCCTTGCACCCCAGGCTCCTGTCATGCTACTTCATCGTGGCCCCAGAGTAGAAACTGAGAGCAAAGAGAAGAGGCAAAACAGTTTCCTGATATTTGTTCCAAAAATAAGCAGATGCTCTCCCGTGATTGGAAAGGAAAAAAGAGAAGAGGAAATGAGGTAACTAAAAAGTTGCCTACATCTTCAGATTTTTGTTACTGCTTTGGTGGTAGCCAGTGGAGACAGGTGACAGATGACTTCCCCCAATGCCTTGTCCCAATTGCTTGATTTGTTGATGTACATAACAGGCCTTCACTATGGCAATACACTTGTTTTTACTTGAAAGTCTCTTATTTAATTGAAAATCTGCACATACGAAAAATAGAATATTTCCCCTTTTCTGGTCTTCCCTGGTGGGGAGAAGACTTCCCCAAAGCACAGAGACATGTGCCCAGCCGCGGTGACAACGCTCCGGGCAGCCACCCGCCATCCTGTGCCATCCTTTTGCCTATATGCAGACGTAGGGGCTGGACTCTCAGCAACTATAAATGAAATATTTTAATGGGGTTTATATCAATGTAAAGAGGATCTATTTTGTTTCAGGAAGGTAGAAACTGAACGCAAGGTTTTGGCTTTGCAAGGCAAGCAAAGAAGGGTTTCTTTACTCATTCTTTCTATATTAAGAGTACCTGCCGCTACTGAAAGGAATAGCTTCCCACCTTCCTCACGTTATAGATAGTAGAGACTTATCCTAATTGGAAAAAAAAAGAAAAAAAAAAAAGAAAAAGAACCCAAACCTATTCCATTTGCACAAAGATATCAGGAAGGAAAGAAAAAATACTGCCAAAGGTTCTTATTTCTCCAGTATAACATGATCCAAAGAGAGAGTGACACCAAAAAAGTAGAGAAAAAAAATCATATCTTGCCACCGTTTCACCTCTCCCTTTATGCACACTAATGCACGCGCACACACATCCTTATACACGCACACACTTGTACGTACATAATTGATGAAGTTAGAAATTTTTGTTTCTGAAAACCAGCTTTAGATGATCTTATTTATTTATTAGTACTACTCTTCAATTTATATTTTGGCTTGCTATTTATTATGCAAAATAACATGCTCATATTTTATTCAGCAGAGCATTTGATTAGTGTAAAGCTTTATTTGCTGGCCTGCATAACAGCATTTTGTCTAGTCTGCAGGCAATATAAGATATTCCAGATCGTTCATAATTCTGACTGACTCCAAAAAAGAAAACGGTTAAAAGGCTGAAACTCTTTCTCAGCGTGTAGATGGCAGCAGGGCCTTTGGTTATACTAAGTTACAAGATAATTTTGTCTTTGATGGAATGACTTGCAACTTTTAACACTAAATAAACTTCTTTTTTTTTTTTTTCCCCCACAATAGATTCTGCTTTGCTGCAGGTGTTACAGGATCCTGTGAAAAAAAGTCTTCTCTTTAGTGTCCAGTCTCTGAGGTCTCCTCTTCCATATTCAGAGTCTATTTCTGTTTTTAAGAGTGATCTGCAGTCTTTCTATAAGATATTTTTAATTTCACTCTATTGCATCTCATTAGTTTTCAGGTATTTGATATATGGGGTTTTTTTATTAAGAGTAATATGAAATATTTTAGGAGTTGTCTACATTAAAGTTGCTACACAAAATAAATGTTTCTGGTGTGCTCCAACCACCTAAGTCACCAAGGAAGACCAGATGACTTCAAAAGATGCCTTTAGCTACCTGTGCAAAGATAATTCAAAACATTTTCATTTTAAATAAATTTCCAAATTGACATTAAAATACCAAGTACAGAATAGACGATAACCATTAGAAGGGGGAAAATGGTCTAGGAAGGTGAGTCCAGGAAGCCACGAATGTGTAAACTCAATGCATTTACTTTAAATAACAAATTATGAGCTGGATTCACAAGGAAATTATTGGCTCCGGTACATGTATAGAGGAAACACAGTTTGACTAGTTTAAGGGGAAGGGTCCAGGCTAATCTTCCCTGACAAAAGACCCTGAATGAGAAAAACCCGAGTTCTTGTCTTCCACCCTGGTGCAGCCAAGATCCTCTTTTAGGGCAATACTGCGTGTGGCCCCTGGTGGGGTGGGGAGAGCCGCGCTCCCGGAAAGAGGGGAAATTTGCTGTTTTCCCCCAAACGCTTTGGCTGGGAGCAAAAACGGCGTAAAGGGACCCCATAGACAACCCGGGAGAAATACATATCTCCGTAAAGCTACTTTTTAAAGGAAAGGAAGACAGGAAAAAAAACACCCAACCAACCACCAAATATGAATAAAAAATCTTCTTCTCAGGGCAAAGGAAAGCTGTCTCAGCAGCATCACTTTTAAAATGGATAAAAGCCCTTCTCAGAGCTGAAGACAAATCAGTGGCACCAGCTTTAACAAAGAGAGAAACCTTACTTAGGGCTAAGAGACAGCAGGAGTGATAGGAGTACCAGCTGGAACAGAGATGCACATCAAAGAAATTAAAGCCCTATGGCTGAAGAAATTACATGGATACTATAAACTAATAATTTTAAATATTAAAAAACCCTTTCCAGGCTAAAGAAAAGATACACGTTGTAAGCAGCCAGCCCAAGGTTAGCAAGCACTGAGTGAGCACAGCCCCTCAGAACCGGAGACCTTTACCTTGATGCCTCCCAGGTAACAAAGTGAATTGTTCAGTCCCTGCTGGTTAAGGACACAGCTTGCTACGGTTTTGTGGTTGGTTTTGGTTTGTTGTGTGGTTTTTTTGGTGCGGTGTTTTTTTTGTTTTTTTTTTTTTCTCCCCATGCGTTTTAGTTTCTGTTAAAATACATTTGTTAATCATACAGCAAAGTTGCACAAAATGTTCTGTTTCAGAACAAGGAGTTATACACAGCCTGTGTTTCGCTCTACACGGATGCAACAGCTTGCTTTTCAGCATGACTCTGGCTTTTCCCTTGCCCTAGACATTAGGCTTTATAGAGTTAAATTTAAGGTCTAATTTTCTTTACTAGCAAAATGTATCTCATTTGCTATCAGTGCATGCTGTATACTTTTTGTCAACATGGTAATTCAAGGAGAAAGTCAGGCTCTCTTTGTTATCAGATTTACAATGGTTTCTTAAAAAGACAGCTTGTGTATACCTCCTGCCTCACTAGAATACTTGCTTGCTTGGTTCCTAACAATGGCTCATTAAATTCAGTCAAACTAGTATGAAACTTACCTTCAAACAGTTTCACTCGCTGAACCCCATTCTCAAAGGATTTTCTAATCTGCAATTTCTATTTTAGACTTTGAGCAGGAAATTGGAGAGAAAAGAGCACACAGCACTTTCTGCAAAAACACCAAAACCAAACAAAACTTGATGATACCGTTTCAGAAGCAGAATAGATTTGTGTCACTCCTGTTTTGAAGGCAATCATGCTCACAACACTTATTCTTAAAGCAGGAGCATTCACCGATGGTTTTGGCTGTAATTAATCTCATCTTGGAAGAGAAATCTATAGATTCTAGCAAACGTTCTTTTTTTTTTTCCCCCTGAAGTCGATCTGCCCAAGAAGGTTCAAACCGTACATGGCTCATTACTGGCCACTATAAAGTTGAACTGTTCATGCGCATTTCCCACCTCACCCCCCTAAAAACCAGGATTTAGCTGGACAAACAGCAGCACAAGGACAGAATTTTCCCCCTTTTTCTCCACATGGGAACAATTCAGATTTGTAAACCGTTATAGGAATCTCTTGATGCACCTTTTTCTCACTCTATTTGTTATACAGTATCTTCCTCAGCATTGAAGTTGTGGCCAAAACACAGATATATGTTTTATATGAGTAGCTAAAGAAGGAAGAGGGTGCAAATGAAAGCCCTCTCCAAAAATGTTACGGTTATGTGTCTTAAATCGTTAGACGTGGGAAATTAGACAAGTGGGAATAATTTTTTTGGTTGTTCTTTGGAGGAGATGCGCATGTTTCAATAACCTTTCATGGCCTGGCACGGTATACGATTAAGAATCTGTAGATGATCAGATAGTCCAAGTAAGGCATCTTAATTAAAGCACAACAGTAAGGCTGCATAGAGGACAGTGTCTTTGGCATTAGCTTTTGTTTATGCCTGCCCCTGGACTCCGCGTGCAAAGCTGAGCATGTAAATGTCACTGCACAGCTAAATACTTCCACGTAACCCTACTGCCTGTCCCCATCCTGCCACTAGGAAGGGTTCACCACCGCTTTTTCCAGATAGCAGTCATGTGAGCAGCACATCGCGGCGCTAACACAGGGTTGATATCCCATGGGCAGCTCAGACCACACGTGTAGTATAGCAAAAGTGCCATCTGGAAGTAATTCCCCGTTATTACTTCTTATCAGGACTGCTGAGGGTTTTTTATTTATCAAGTATAAATGAATCATAGGGCAAACTGATGTATGCTCATTAAACTATGAAAACTTATTAGGCTATCCTTTTACTGCTCAAAATAGAGGTCTAATAGAGGTAGGCTAGATCATGCTAACCTACAGCATGAATGTGACATGCAAAAGAAGAAATAGACTGAAATCTGTCTGAGTTATGCCAGGAAATTACATATTCTTCTTAAAGTAAAATAAACACTTGACAAAGCTGTTAATCATCCCTAGTGGAAAGGATTTACAGATTCAATATTAAGATGATGAGCTTCCCACTGGTCTTAGGAGCACTATAGTCAAATGAATCAATTTTCCTCTGAAATCATTTAGATAAAAATTACATTCACATTGAAGAATATGAATGGTTTGAATGCTAAAATGTCACTTTAAAAATGTGTCGTCCCTCCAGTGAGCTCCTATTAGTTCTCAGTTAATATTTAGTATATTTTGAATGAAAAATTCAAAGTCAGTACCTTATATGAAAATATGTAACGTACCATATAGGCTCACGTACTTTTTCCTCTACAGAAACAGTGTTGCATAAACATACACAATCTGCAGAGCCTGAATTAAAAAAATATACATTTAAAATTGATTTTTAAATATCACTTGTACCCAGACATTTCACATCAAGCCACACTAAAGATCTGCTTCAGAAAAATAAATTTGCACATTAAATAGCAGAAGAATAAAGAATACATATTTATCTTGATTAAGATGATTTTATAAAAGCTCTTGACAATTAGGAATTGTTTTTTCAGTAATTTGAAACAATCCTTTGTTGAGAACATATTTGAAAATTTACCTGCAGTTAAATAGTGTCTGGGGACGCCAGTAAAAAAAAACCAAACAATTTTTAGAAGTTACCCATTCAGAGAGAGAGGGGGAGAGAGAGAGAAAAAGAAAGAATGAGCCAGGGAGATTATAGAATTTAATGATTAAGAATGTGTGCAGTGCAGTATAAGTACATTTGTTTCCTTGGAAACAAACTAGTACTGTTGCACTGAAGAAATTTGTAAGCATTAAAAAATTCTGTAATCAGGCCCCAGGAGAACATATTAAATTTTTTAAAAGGGATAAATATTTGACATTCCTGGCCATTTTCTGACTGTACTTGTTGATGAGGCCTGCTGTCAATGGGTGGTGTTCCGAACGCTGGAGAAATGGATACGATACGTGAACCTGCACAGCCAAGAACACACTTTTAAACGGCTAATCCGTGCAGCAGGATCAACAACTCCGGCATCGCACAGAAAGATTTAGATCTTTTAAGTAGCAAGTAGACGGCAAAGGCAGCTAAATGCAAATAAAGGTAGACTCCCAAGCCTGCAATAAAGATTCAAAGGGGGAATTACTAAGAAAAGGGTCTAAAGCCTCTGCCTAAGTCATCCTTGCTTGCAGAAAACAGCGGGCTGGCTCCTGGGGAGAAGACAGGGTGATAACGCTCCTGCTTATGCCAGGTACAAATTCTAGCCTATTGGAGCTCTTGAGCTCGATTGATTCAAATAAATCAACAGGCTCTAATCTCTTGAACCTTCCCCTGCTTCATAACCAAACTCAACACGGTCCTTTCCCACTGCCCAGGAACATCTAGGGCTTTTTTTGGCTTCAGTTTTGCTAGCAAGAAACAGAACCCAACGTGCGAAGAAATCAAAAGAAATCAGAGGCTTCCGTTTACAAGCTGGAGCAAAAATATCCAGAACCTACACAAAAAATGTTACTTTGGCGAGATGTCCGTTTACAAGCGTGATACCAGTAAGTTAGAAGAACACGTCAATTCTGGTTGGGTGGCTGTAAACAAAATCTTTTTTTCTGCCCCCGTACTATATTACAACCTTAAGCCAGGTTGTTGAGCTATAGCAGTAATGTTATTTGTCCTGGAAATCCATACAGCTTTTTTTGTTACATGTCTCAAAACAAATATTCTATCTCATAATAGAGGTACACAGGGAAAGGTGAGACTGATCATTATAAAGTAAATTTGCTTCATATCACCAAAGAAACAGGGGGAAATATGCAGATCAGGTCTAAAAATATTAATGCAGTGAGCTCGTTTGAGCTTAACCTCGTTACACATGAGACTGTAAGATGTGGTGGATGAGGCTTTATAGTTATGAGGAAATAATAATTGCCAAAATGATCCTTCGGTTTCTCCTGAATGGAAAAACTCAAAACAGACATGGGAAGTTACACGGAACGAAAACGTGGTAAAAAGGATTCCAGGTACAGGTTTTTCATGCATGTGGAAACCTTGAAATTAGTTTCCAGGAGCAATCTTAGATGTATAAAGGGAGGCTCATGCTTTCAGAAAGAATTAGACGAATGTAAAAAGAAAGGTCCTGTTATCCTTCCCTCTATCAAAAAATCTGAGCTACTTCTTTAACCTCATCGTTTAAAGTCAGTGGATTAAGCCTCCATCCTTTACAAAATTAGAAAAGAGATTCTGCCTGCCTGCTTGGATACTGAACTCATGGCAGCGAACTCGATGGAGTTTGAAACTGGTTTGAAGAAAAACCGAAGAGAGCTCTGAAAGCCGAAGGATGCGGTGCTGCGGGGAGGCATTGCCGACTCCGCGGAGGTGAGGGCTTCCTTTGCAACGAAGCACTGTTAAACAGGATTGCTTCACCGCCAACCTGCTCAGTGGCATTTGCAGACTTCCAGACTGCAGGCTATGGGAGGTACTGGTATCCTCTTTGATTCCAGTGATATTTTCATTATTTCAACATATTGCGTTAATTTCTTTTGACTCGGTGGTTCTCCGCTGCGCTTCAATATCTTAGAGCATTTATAAAGAGCCAGAGCAGAAAACAAAGTGCTTCAATGCAAAGTGCTTCGATCGGGTTAAAGTTGCTAAAGATGCCTCCTATTGTCACATATCTAAAAGGGAAGAAGTGAGTAATAGCTGCATCTAACAGACAGAAAAAACCTAGTTTCATGGGAAAACTAATTTGTGGTCCACTTTCCTTCCCAAAAACATGCTTGAAATCAGTATATGCTATGGAAGACCAACACAAACTTCAGCTACATATGTCTAGGTTCGGCACGGCTCATTTTGTCATGGAATCACAGAATAACTAAGCTTGGGAGGCACAGCTGGAGCCATCTGGTCCACTCCCCGCGCAAAGAAGGGCCAGTCTCAGAGTTCGAGAGGGTTGCCCAGGGCCTTCTACAACTGGGTTTGGAACATCTCCAAGGATAATCTCTCCTACAGTCCCCACTGGGCCCCTCTTCCAGTACTTGACGAGCCTCAAAGACAGGAATTTCAAGCTTGATAAAAAAATAATCTTTTTTTTTAAGATTAATAAGCCTTTTTTTTTTTGAATTGTTTTTTTTTCAGATCCTCAGGCTGATAGTTTGATTGGCTAGAAAAGAAATTTAAGTTCAAATGGACACACGAGCCTTATCTTAGCTCTTAACACAATTCTGCTCTCAGCCTAGATACAGATCAGCTCAGAGAACCACCGTTCTGCTCTTTACAGGGACTTTGAAAGGAAAAAAACCCATCCAAAACCAAATTGTGTTTCCCAAATTAGACACCTGGCCATTGGACTTGGCTCAGGACTAACTCTTCCACTCCTGGAGAATCTTAATCAGACCTTCCTCTACTTCTGTCTGCTTAAACAAGACTTGTAGGAAAGGTTAATTCCCGTTTCTCTTGACAAGGGAAATAATAAAGTCCTGACTTCTTGTCAAGGACAGGTTCATAATTTCCCTTCAGGTAATAAAAAAATCCCACAAAAAAAAACAACAGTGAAGGTTCTTTGGTTTGTGTTTTCATGCAACAAATTAGGGACTTTCATAGCCTTTCCATACAAAAAAATCCCCCTGGTATCAATATGTGTTGCTCTTAGATAAAGGCACATCGACAGTTTTGAGCTTTTTATAATATTTTTGTTTTACAGCTTTTATGCAGATTGGCACTTCTTCCTTTGAATCTTTCTCTCTCTGACTACCCATCCTGTGTGTTGCTTTTCCCAAAATTCCTCATTCTTCAGGGCAAATTTGAGACTGGAACCTCTGACTCCTGTGTACTGTGATTATCTATGGGAAAAGTAAAACTGAGCCAGCTCTAGGGAGAGCTTTTCCTTTGGATCTCTGCAGGGACCCAAGGGTATTGCTCCTTTGATACTATTTTTTTAAGAATCTTCAAGTCTGTATGTGTGCAGTGGAAAGTTTATTGTGATATGGCCATGTGGTAATAATATATCAAAGTCCAGCATTAAAATATTTCTAAAACATGAAAAATGGGCTGTTCATAATGCTAAAGAAGGACAAGTAAATTTGCTGACAATGTGGGTAATTTCCTGAAATCAGAGTTCATCTTGTAGCAAACCCGTGTTCTGTAGACAACAGAAACAAGCAAAGCATAAATCACTCACTCACATACACTATCTCCTCTGTCCTGATAATCGCATGATTTTTGGATCGCAGCAAAGGAGACTATGCCTTAGAAGAATAATAAGGGCCTGCTCCAATATCCATTGAAAACAATGGAAAGGCTCCCATTGACAGGAACTTCAAGGGATGAATATTGCATCTGGCTGTAACACCACAAAAGTCTTAAAACAAGACCTGCAGTGAGCTTTTTACCAAAGAAACATTTTGAAACCTATGATCTCCTGCTAGTTATGAGAGTCTGCACTTTTAACTCTGCATAATGAATGCACACATGCAAGCAAATCGTGTAACACTGGGACAAAAAATGGATTTATCCATTTTTCCACACCTTGCAAACATGTTGTGGATAATTTCACCTAATTTAGTTGACAATCTTATATGCACATTCTTATATTCTGATTTTTTTAATATGTGTACGAGTTTAACTGTTGGAGCATAAGTAGTCCCAATAACTTTGGGAATATATACATTAAAATTATGACTTACTTTACATTTTAAATGCATTAATATTTTAGAAATCATGATGAGGTGTTATGTTTTGAAGGTCATTAAAACTTATTGTAGACTTTGGGCTTTTTCAATTGTATATTTCTAAAGTCACAATTTTGTCTCACCCTTTATATGAATTTTAAAATGCATCATTTAAACGTATTCTCATTTTCTAGTTTAGTACACATCCCATTCTGAAACATTTTACAACTTAAATCTTTTTTCCAGCAAGAAAATAAAATTTTGGGGGGCTAGGGGCGCGTTCACCTACTAAATCACAACCTTGGATTGTAATACCAAAAAAAGAGAACCCTTTAACACAGGAAAACTAAGACTGGATAGCAAATAAATTAGATACAGACATGAGATAATAGAAAGCACAGTAATCATAAGACATGTTTTATTATTACAGGTGGAGATAACATTAAAAAAAAGTGTGGGAGAATGCCTTAGGCTTGTTTTAAGACTAACATAAAAATGCAATACCTATATGTTTGTTTTAGCATCTTTTCTTGTAAAGATTTTTTTTTTTTTCCTAATATTTATTTACTCTTCGCATGTAAAAAGAGGCTTATTGAAGTATTTAAATGTGCCAGATACTCAGGAGTGAGCATGACCACGTCTGAATGTGAGGTCATTCTTTTCCTTACAGCAATATTTCCTACAACCCCCATAAAAACTTCCACTTCTATAATCTGCTGTAAAATCCAGTGATATCAATAAGAAATTCTTCTACCGACCTTCATCAGGGTTCTAGATTTTTCTCCTCCTCTGTGAAATAGATGAAAAATTTAAGTAAGAATTTCTGTCCAGTCCAAGGTCTTTCTTCCAGGTTCATATGATCATGATGTTATTTTCCTGGGAGACTGACAACCTGACCCATCAAAAAGTCTTGCAGGTATTTTTTAGGTTCCAATGCTCAAAATGCAAGAGAAATGTGTATTCATGATCCCTGCCATTAGCTTTCATTTTAGAAGGAAACAATTCTGCACCAAAAGATGTACAAATGCTCCACAATAGTTTGCTTTAACAGATCGAATGACAATTAACCTGCTGCTAACCAATATATCTAAAGATGTAAAGTACATGTAATACAACTAAGAATAATTATACAACCTATGTAGCTTTTCTTTTGCATTTTTAAACTCAAACTGGGAATAACAGTAATACCCCATAGTGTCAAGTCCACGATTTTAATCAACAAAAGTCTTGCTAATGTAGATGTTTGCAGGAGAAAAGAAGGATTAAACATTGTTTACATTTTGACCTGCGTTCAACAAGAGAGATTGCCCATTTTATGGGTGCAAAGATAGAGATAGATACCCTATTATAACTGTGACTAAAACCGTTTTTAAAAAGTTGAAAGAAAAGGCAAAATGAAATGTGAACATTAGCTTCCCCCCCACCAATTTCTTCTTTATACCAGCAGTCATCTGTGGTCTGTTCATTGCAAGCTTGCTAGATTTTCTAGACTTCTACTGCACACGGTGATAAAAAAAAAATATTTCAGTAGCTTGTAAGCAAAGATTGTAAAACCCTTAAAAAGTTGGCATCCAATCCAACTTCTACAAAATTATCTTTTTAATTACTATTTGCTCTTAAAATAATTTTTATGATAACGCCTTCCAGCAAATGCCTTTTTGAATAATATACCTTTTAAAAATAATATTCCTTTTTAAAATAATATTTTTAAAAGTGAACACAGAAAGTACAAATGCTGTTAGAGCATTTTTTATTTGATTACTCAAGTGAATACCTGTGTTGCCTTTTGTTTTGTTTTGGCAAAATTGCCTGCGAATACTGGAGGGCAGATCTCGTTCAGGTAATCATAAGTGGTTTTGCTCATTTCAAGTAAAAATTACGGCATATGCTGTAGTTGAAATTAGAATCTAATCAACACCCACTATCCCACGACACAGACATAGACAGTTGAGGTAAAATTCCCTTTTCCAACTTATATAGTGATACAACGTCGATAATTTCATTTTTTGTGTGTGTGAAACTCTGTTATCCTTCAGTATAAGAAAGAAAAAAAGAACAGAATAAAAGCTGATACACAAACCACTTGCAGTTTCCATTAAAGAATGATTACTGAGAAACTTCCCCATACTTGTAATGCAGACATGAGAGTTTCTGTAGAGACTAATTCTGAACATTCAGAAAGCTTCTGTCAGAAGGAAGGACAGTTTACCGTCTCTCCTCTCATGACCAGTTAGGAGGTAACCTTTGGTCTCTTGGCCATAGCCAAGATAAAGCTGGAAAAATCTTGGAAAAAATGGTTTATGAACCTCACAAACAGATATTATTGTCTTTAATTGCACCACAGTTTTGCACTTGGACTCACAATTCTTTGACAACACTTAATTTTTAAATGCATACACATACAGAGGGAATGGGTGTAGAGCTAATGAATTTCCCACTGGGAACCTATCTCTAGATCGGTTATTCTACACAGGCTTATCCAACCAGCCCACGAACAGAAACAAAAAGCTTCTTTGTCCACTCAAAATTAGCATCCCAGGACACCTAATTTTGGGTACTGAAAACAGTAACTTTTAACGCAAGTCGAATATCACGTAACCAGTTCAAGAAGAGGGATGGTTTCTTCATCTTCACTGGTAGCACGACATTGAATGACAAAATAAATGCAGCAGCCAAAAAAAAAGGCTGCAAAACTGGGAGGAGAGCTGGGTCGCCAGCTATATCCAGACTTCAGAGGAAGCAAAACAAGCGAGAAGGAGTTGATAATATTGTCTGATCTCTTTCAAAGGGAAAATTGAAATGAGATGTAGATAGCAATCAGTGCAGAGATGTTTTTGTCAGCAAGGAAATGCAGACCACCGTGTCCTTTCCTCCTTTACATCTGACTTCACATCCCCCAGCAACATAGCCCCTTTTGAAACTTTTCCATATGAAAATATTCAATACCTGTGTGGGAGCCCTACGTCACTGCAATGCAGGAGGAGATATTCATCATGAGCATTATCAGGTCATTCTCTTGGGCAGCAACAACTCTCTCATACGAAAGTCCAGTGCTGAATCAATGTTTTCATTGTAAAACGTACTCCTATGTTTAGAGGGAAAACCCAACGTATATTATTCATGGGAAAACTCCATCAAAACACGTTGCTCAAGCTGACAATGAGAGTTTGCCTGATTAAGAGGTACAGGAGAGAGGTAATGCGTGTGCAAACACAGATTTTCTAAGTTTCAGTGAATCACCCTTTACAGAAATACACACATTCATGAATAAAACCAGGAGGAAAGACAGGTAGCAGATAAAGCGGAAGGGGTTAAATTTCTCCAGATAAATCAGGAAATACAGTGTGTAAAGCTAAATTTGAAGGAATATATTTGTTTTAAACCTTGAGTCATAATAGTCTCATTGAGGAGGGGAAAAAAAGCTAGAGAAACAGGGCCATTGATATGCTGATCGCTGTAACAATACGGAGCACAGAGACAATTCAAAACTTTACTCCTACATCTGATTTAGGGTATTGTTGAATAGCAGTTGTTAGAATTTATACAAATAACTATTCTTCTAGTCTATGTTTATGATATTTTATTAATCTTTCTACTATTACTATTATTATTAATAATACAAGAGTACTGTTTTTCCAAAGCTGCATTGTGTTCTCACACACATCCGTGCTTTGAAGAATTTCCTTTCAAAATTATAAAATATTTATACAATAAATCATCAGATGATTTAAAATTAAATCATTCTGGTTGCATTTGTGTTCATGAATCAAATGAGACTTTTCTCGCTTTACATAGGTCTATGCTGTTTTCAACCTCAACCTTTGCAAGTGACATTTTCATTTAGAATCTTATCATTTCATAATTATTACCTTTCAGAACTCCTAGGGAGAGAACAAAAGCTTCCCCTTTGTATTTCCATTGTTATGTTTCTTTGAAGAACAAATTAAATTTCAATCCCAGCCAAAACAAACTTTTAAAATACAAAATAAATTAGAAATTACGTGAAAAAAATACCAAGCTGTGAAAGCTTAACGCGGCCTCTCACGAGCCCAGGTATATTTTAGATAATTTATTACTGTGTTTTCTTTGTTTAACCAGTGGACCAAGTTCAGCCTAATGAAACATGGCAAACATCTCACTGAAGTTGATCTGAACTGCTCAAAACTGATGCCAGGACTCTTGTGATGTTAATAAACAAGAGGGGCTTCTTTATACCTTCAGGGTGATTATTCACTACCTTTCAGATTATTGTTGTTACCTTTTAATTGCCCTCTGAGCTGTCCAAAGAGGAGAAATCTGAGTATTTCTCAGCTCCTTTGCAAAATGTGGAGTCACACTTGGTATGTAAAATATCGCATTTACACAGTTGCCACTAACGGTGATTCTTATTATCATTGGCTTCTTTTAATTTCACTCCAGCAGGCAGATTATTCTTTTTTAGGCAAATGACGTGGCTCAGATTTATAGAAAAGGCACAAGTGCAATTAGCAGCAAAAGTAAAATGGAGCAAACAGAATATTTGCAAGCCTGGAAGGCACTCTTGCTTTTTCAGGGAAATTTCAGTTTTAATCAAGGAAACAAAAAAACTTTGCATTATCA
>VYXH01003518.1:1321497-1339510 GCA_013397275.1 Burhinus bistriatus | reverse complement strand
GGTGGAAATCAGACTGGAAGTAGGAGGAGGGGGGAGAAATCAAGGGACCTGGAGAGTGTTCAACTCCCAGCAAGGGACAGAAATGCAAGTGGCTCCTGGCAGCCCCGTCCGGATGAAGAGACGGGGTGGCAGCACTCGAAACCTGGCAGGGAGAGCGGCGTTGATGGGAAGAAGGGAGAGAGGCACTCACCTCATAAAACAGTGACACCTGGGCAACGCATCAGCCTGCCGGCCCTCTTTCCCAAGGCTTGGGATCGCAGGTCCTCCAGCACACGGGAGTATTTTACCAGAGATTCACTAATGCACCGGAGAAGCAGCGAGGAGGTCATGGGGGAGGTGGCACGGGCACACGCACAGAGTCCCTGTGTCCCAAACGGGCCCAGCACTTGCTTTGATTAAAAATTGTAAAACTGTCACGTTTTAACGTGAACTGAGCTGCCAAGGCTCGCCAAAAGTCACCCCTTCCAAGTTAAAAGTAGCTGCGCGGTCCAAAATTATGAGCAAAACAGAAAAAAATATTTTGTTTGGACTCAAAAAATAATTTATTGAAAATAAATGTTACAAATCTATTTTATTTCCCCCTGGAGCCTTGCAAAAAGAACGAATATTCATCTGATATATTTCGTGTATGACCACAGCTATACATTAATCTCTGCGGTTTAAGTTGCAGGGGTGCCTAAATGCCCTCAGCCAGCGTGGAGCCCCTCGTGCGGAGCAGGGCGGATGTGGGAGGCTCTGGCTGCTCACCATTGCCACCACAGCAGAGAGCTGGGACAGGAAGAGGACATCGAAGCACCGAAGCCTCCTCAGCTTGGAAAGAGATGGAGCTTAACTCCTTCATTATTGAGGTCTCCAACCAACTGTACCCATTTCCAGCTGGTTGTTTTTAAATAGACGACTGTGTCCGAGCCATGCACTTACTAAGTCACCACCCCAGCATCCCACAGCACCCCTGCTATCAAAACTGCCTTGCATTTCCCATGCTTTTTCAATTCCCAGGTGAAGCATCCCAAAATTTTTGCCCAATGCAGCTATCAGCTACAAGCCTGGTATTACTATGCTATAAACGACATGGGGAAAGTGTCCCAAACCATGTTAGCCAGGGACATAAACAACTTAATTTTTAATCCTTTCCAATGACATCACTGTTTCAAGAGTGAAAAGAATAAGATATTATTCCAGACGTTTGATCTTCTTATTTTGGATATATACTGGATTACTCAGGGTTTTTTTAATCCAATTAGGTTTGCCTCTTTCAGCCTAGGTAAAAGCCAACGGGGAGATCCTTCTCTGTAAAGAACATACCTCACCCTGAGTAAAGGGAGAATCTGGTTCATCAATATTCCTCACATACAGTTTTAAGCCTGTTACTTTTGTATTTTTCTGCAATCCTGTTTTTCAAAGAAACTTTTTTTTTTTTTCTAGAGAGTAAGATGCAAATCTACTGCCATCAACTTTCTGTTATTCAGAAGCGCTAAGAAGTAAACCACCTGGTATTTTTCTTCAGCGCCTATATATGCATATGCAAATCCAACAGCTTAAGTATCTGCCAAACTATTTACCAAGTTTGTCAGGGAAACAGCCTCTGAAACAATCTTCTTTTAAAATAATATTCTACTGCTAAATTCTTCCTTTGAACGCTATTTTTGTCTCTTAAGGAATATTCACCCTCGCAGTCTGACTGCTTGTTAAGAAAAAACAACAAGAAAAACAGTAAAATCTCACTGTTGGCCTGTGTTCTAGTGCCAGTGTTCAAACATCAGGATCCCAACAGTATCCCAGCGCCTGAAAAACATGTCCTTTTCTTTGAAATCTGCCCGGGTTGCGGATGAGAAATTGCCAGTAGAAATTACAACATTTGCCATGACTGAGATGGGGTGGGTTGTCGCATTTGGACTGAATGAAACCATGGAAAATGTTGTTAGTAACAACTCCAGTGTTATAAAAAATCACCAAGTGACAGATTTCGAGATTAAAAGGAAATATTAAAAATCCCCTTCAATATTTAAAGCTTACTTAACTAGTAGCACTTCACTTGACACTGACTCGTGTCATTTTCTTTCATTCCTCTTTTGATCCATGCAAAGCAGTTACATGATTGCAAATATCTTATCATGTCACCTTCTCATATGGATATGAGATGAAAGAATATTATCTCAAGCTGAGTGATAAGTCCTGTACCAAAACTACGGGTGGAATCTGCACAATCTGACACTAAACGGGAGCAGGGAGGCGGCGGCGGCACTGGGCGGTTTTTTCCCTGATATTCTGTGTTGAGGATGGTTAAGGAAAAGAGTCTTATTTTAACCGGTTATTCAAGGCTACTAATTGACCGTTGAGATTTTGTACCAGGTTAGCTTTTTGTCAATGCACAGGGATCATTTAAATTGCTTTTATTTGCATGATTACGAAGTGGCAAACCATCGATATTGTTTCGCCTCTGATTTTAAACATGCAAAGGGCATCAAAAGGCCTATTAACATGAAATAAAATTAACCCTCATCTGTTTTATTTTAAAGGACTCTTCCCTCCCCCCTACTTTTTTTTTTTTTCCCTCCCTTTTTTGCCTTTTTTTCTTTCTTAGGGAACACAGTTCCTTTCCCATACTTGGTATGTAGTACATCTTTTTTTCTCAGAGTTAATTCTCCAAGTCTGGTCTGTCAGCCAGTATAAACAACACTTGATGAATGAGACTCAAGGTGTTTAGTCACCTGAAGCAGCTGTTTGAAGTAACTCTACACACAGCCTGAGGCCCGTGTTTTCACAGCTGTGGGAACTCTTCAAAAGCTTTCCCTCTTGGCCTGCTTCTTTGCTGCGGCTTTAGACTCTTAGCGCAAAATCTGGACAATTTCAAAAGGGCAGAATGAAACTAGAGACAGTAATTTTTGATGATTTTGGGCCAAAAAATGGCCTAGAATAAATAAATGAAGTACATTTGAAAGTGCTTTACCTAGGTGGGCTATATATCTAAGAATTGCTCGCTCTTCATGTGCCCACGCGCTCACTTAAAAGGGGAGATGCGGGGCTGAAGTCCTGCTCTCTGTTTACACGGCAGTATTTTCATTTTCTTCTCTGATGCAGCTACATTAAAACTAAACGTTTACGGGCCTGGAAATACACGTACCTGAAATAAACTCAGCAAGTTTTCAGAAGCTGGAAAGCTCTCTAAACTCATAAATAGACCTGCAATGATTAGTGATCTGTGCTCCCCACTGGGAAGCGTTGGAGAATTGGCCTCGCCGAGGTCATATGATTGCTTCTCCTGGCTCAAAAAGCCTGTGCCTTCATGATATGCCTCACTGTATCCATGTAGGTAGCCAAAGTAGTGATGAGCCCNACGGTACCCATGTAGGTAGCAAAAGAAGGAAAGAACCAAAAAAAAAAAAAAAAAAAAAAAAAAGAAAAAAAAAAAGAAAAAAAAAGAAAAAATTGAGCAAGGCGCTGAGCTGGCAGGGAAATTACAGTTTTGCAAACGCGGGACCCAATCATGCAGCTGGGCTGAAATAGTATATGCAGAATGAGGTCATGGATCAGAAAATGGATTTTATTTGGGGGTGGGAGTGGACTGCAAGCCTAAAGCCTGATGATGAATTTGCTGGAAAATCCTGAGCGATAAATGGCCAGGTTCTACCTCCCCTGCGATGTGCAGCACCACCATCCTCAGAGGCACTGCTGCCAGAAGATGAGGCTCCTCGAGGAGTCAGACCGATATTGCTCAATGCCGTGAGTAACGATGGTACCGTCAGACCAGCCCAAGAAGGTGAGCATCCCACGGGAAAGGGAGATGGAAAATAAATTCAGCAAAGCGTTGACGTGAGCACCAGAAAGGGACGTGAGTATACAGATTTAATCCACGAGGCTATGTCAGGTGGATGCTTAATTCACTGAATAATGCTTTCCATTTCCAAGTTCATCCAAAAAAGGAAATACAGATACATCAAACCTCAACTTTCAAATACGTCCAACAAAAGGCATCAGCAAGCTTGCCAGAAAGAGAGTAAGGATGGGACAAACTACTCCTGAGACAGTAGAACAAACATGCCCCAGCCTTAGCTGTTTTAACACCACACGCCTCCCACACATTACTCCATAAATCATTCTTTTCTTCCCTCTCGTTTTCTCCAGTTTACAAAAATTCTCATGTTAACAGAAAAACGTTTAGTTTAAATTGATCCTCAGCCATCCTTGGCATGTATTATACACGCTCACCCTTTTATGTTTTAAAGCTTATGTCATTCTGTATTTATTGTTTAGTTAAGGCCTTATATTTTTGGCTTGCTATTGCCCCTTATCAGATGATAAAATGTTCCCTCGGGAGGGAGAGAATTTTTATGAATTATGATGATAGTATAGAAAATAAATGACTTATTGGCACTACGGTCAGGCTATCATGGAACCATGTTCTTTGAAAGTTTAGGGCCACATGAGATAGGCACGTGCACAGACACTGGCACTCCCAGGGAAGGAAACTCCCTTGAGGACAGAGTGACCGTGCGGTGACAAGGACAGCAGTGCTGCCTGGTCAGAGGTTCGGCATGAACCCTGTGCTGTCCTGGGGTCTCTGCAGAAAACTGCTTGTCGCTTCATGCCTAACACTTTCGGGTGCATAAAAATGCCAGAAGGTGGTGAAGTTTCCAGATGCTCTGAGAACAGCAGGGCATAAACATTTCCAGAGTAGATAAATGGGATTCAGGCATAAATAAGTCCTCCTAAATGTCCTCTATGCCATTGCCAACATCTGGATGCCCACAGGTCTCTGGGTACCTGTGTTTTGGAATGATACTGAAGGTTAGCTGTGCCAAACTACGTCCTGGACACTGCTTTCAGCCTTCTGACATGCTCCTACCCAATTCTCACTCCCAACCTACCCCCGAGAGGCTTCAAGCAGCCAAGAGCACCTAAAGCCGCCCTCCCGTCTCCAAAGCCCTTTTAGCTTACCTGGTGAAAGCATATCGCCTGCTATCAGAGACATAGCTGGGCAGGTTTCTTCTCTGCAAAAACATGACATAAATACTGACACTGGTCGCAGTACACATCAACTGAGTCAAATTTTGCTAACGAACTACTACGAAACTTCAAAACACCTAGGCAAACCTGCCGGTGAACAGCATACTACAACCGTTTCCCCCATGTACACGCGACGATTATACATATGTAGGCTTGCTGTCTTTCAACTCAGGAAAGAAAGCAAAGAAGAGAAAAAGTTACAAAGCAATTAAAGATATTTACTTAACTTAATCTAGAAAAGTAGTTTGTATTACCAAAACCTGGAACTACAAAGAACAGCCCACAAGTAGCCAAGATATTGCTCTCCTCAGGCAGGTTAATTTTAACTTTTCAGGTAAATCCTGTTCAAGTGATTGAGGGCTCCCAGGCACCATCCACGCAAGGCCACTGACTTCTCCTACCCTTCTCTCGGCTGGATGCCAGGACCAGATCTGCATTTTAAGTCTGCTCTTCACGAAGCAATTTCTCAACCTTTGTATAATAAACAACCAACCGACGCCCAAAACAGGTTTTTGCCATTGCCTTGGTGCTTTCAAGCACTCATTCCTGGGCAAGCACCACAGCCAAGGAGGACACCAGCCGCATGACATGATAAGGCCTTCACGTGCCCATCATCTCCAAGCCCCTTGTCATGGGTCAGCTGCCCCAGGTAGAGAGCCACCTTTTGGGTTGTAATAGCTTTAAAGGGATGTAGAGTTATAAGGCTTATTTTTAGGTGGAAGCTAAAGATTTCGTAAAAGCTGAACAGCAAAACCCTAAGCCCCATATGAACAGTAACACAAACCTTACCTGGCATACAGGGTAGCATTTTATGAGTTCCTTCTCACCATAAATGGCAGCATTTTATGACGCGATTTAATTAAAACACATTCAGAAGACCACCTCTACAACGTGGCGACTATGGGATTCATTTGCTGCGCCAGAGCTGTGCCCTTCCAACCTTCTCAGCTGGATCATTTGGGGGCGATTTTACGGAGTTTGTAGATGAAAAGAATGAAAGCTGTGAGGACTGACTTTAAAGCAACGATATTTTTCTGTTAGGTAATAGTATACCCCCACTAACCAATATTCAAAACGGTTGGGTGTATAGGTAATGGGAACTATATATAGAAATGCTGTTTTATCTTTAAAGAAGTGAAATATATTAAACTACAGGTGATGAGATGTTACAGGAAGAATCATCGTTAAGAGATCTGTACTCCACATATGCATGTAAATAGTTTTATGGGGATGTCCTGTTGAAGATGATGGATTCCTTATGAGCAACAGCTTCTGAGCAAAAGGTCCCCTATCCCATAAATACATAAACGTGAGACACAGCTGGGAAGTTTGCCTACAGGCAAGTCTTCAGGTGAGTAAAACGAGCAGCCGGAGTTTGATGAAGAGAATCCAGGAAGCCCTATCAGTGCCTTCTCTGTAACGGCCCAGCAGGAGAGAGAGAGAAAGAGAGAGAGAGAGAAAGAAAAAGAAAAAGAAAAAGGGAAAAGAAAAAAATTTACTGCCTAACTTTGCCTAGACGTATGGTGTAATATTTCAGGCTGAACACATATGTATACATATATATATATATAGCATGGTGGTTATTGGAGACACTGCAGTGTAAGGCTTTTCTTCTCTCTGTCTCCAGAACATTTTCCCAGGTTAAGTACAATTCCCATGACCATCGTAATCATTCTTCTGGCTCTCGGACTGGATAGTGGTACTGTGCGTTGTATTTGGCTGTCAATACCAGTGCACCCAATGATTTCCTTTTCCATGACATTTCTGAGAAACAAATACTGGATCTGATTCACATCTAGCCACAAATATGAATTAAAACCCAATACAAAATTGGATACACACTGGAAATTTGATAACTTGTGAATATGAATTTACTCCTGTAGTTGCTGAGCTGCTATTGGAAATCTGGAGCATGCTTGGAATTACAATTTTTGCTTTCCAAAAACGTGCATAGTTTGTTCCTTGTAATCATATTTCTGATGAAGTCAAAGACAGAAATCCCACTGAAAGAGCTGGGGAGGAAAGACTTTGTTTTAAAGACGTACGCTCTATGGAACCTTTCCTACTTGCTGTCCTTTCAGTGTAAAATATTAGTCAGCCTAATCCCTTTCTTCTTCTGTACATTAATAGAGACTTGAAAAAAGAGGTTACAATTTTTATAAATTGGAATAAAGTGGCCTCTGTTTTCTAACGCTTGCCAAAGCGTATGGGGTCAAACCAAAACAGTCACCCACACTGGCCAGTTACATGTCTTATTTAAACAATAAATTAGTGTCAAAGTTTCCAGTAATTAATTTCTATACCAATTTACATATTTCATTCCTTTCATTTTTTTTTGCTTTCATGTTTTGGAACTGTAATGCAGCTAACATCTATTTAAAGCAACCTCCCCTACCCGGTGATTGATGTTAGATACAACAATTACAATGCCAGTACTAGGGATAATTCCTTGCAGATGTTGTCAAATTACAGGTTAAATGAGGAAAAAAGTTCCTTTCTTCCGGCCACCCACTCTAGTTCCCTTGAAATAGGTGCATAGTACTGTATATCCTGTGCTGTAGGTGCAGTAATTCCCCGTTCAGTCACTCATCTGGTTCAAATGACTTCCATTTGCCATTTCAAAGGATGACAGAACACTGCGTTCAGATTGTTTTGCAGGTACCAAAAATGCAGTAACTCTGCTTTGTGTTTTAGCTGGCAAGGAGAAGTGAGAGCTCGATCTGGCAACACTATGCTGGTTTTCCCTTTAATATAAATAACATTTGCCATTGTGAACAAAAAGAAAAAAAAAAAGAGAAAAAGGAAAAAAAAGTGAGGTTAGATTATTTTAACCCTTTGTAGACCTTTCCACTCTTTGAGATAAAACAGGATCCTTGTCTTCATGTTATAATCATAACAGTATGTATTTCGTGTTGACAGAAGGAAGATTGAGCATGGGTCCTGCATGGCTATGTAGTTTGAGGAGAGGTGATGAAACTTCTCCATTACCCAGCCCTTGCAGCAGGAGCCAGGCACAGTCATATTCCCTAAACGCGGGAGAAGGAAGGTAATGTGCCATAAACAGAATATGGAAAAAATCAAGAACAAATTGAAAAAAGGGCTTTGCCTGCCCTTGCTTGTAGTCGGTATTGGGCTACGCTCGGGAGGAGAGCAGACCGTGCCGCTCCTGAGCTCAGCAAGAAAACCTGCGGGGTCGGTACAGCCCAGCACCACGCTCGGTAGTGGCACGTAGCCTGGCGTACGGCGGGCCGTGGGACATCAAGGTGCGCAGAGCAACTCGGCACCGGTCCTAAGCACATTCGTTCCCCAGGAAGTGCCTGGGTTCCCTCACCGGAAAGTAATCGGCTAAACGGAGCGCGGGTGAAAACGCTGTATGTGCAGTAGGCACAGACATCGCTGGGCACCAGAGCCACCGTGCAAGACGGGCCAACGGCCCGATGGCACGGATACACCCAACTGTCCCCGAGCAGACTCTCGAGCTGCTTCTGCCTTCCCAGTGCTGGTTTCTGGCAGGCGTGCCACGCTCCAGCCCTGAGGCTTTGAATGGGATTTCCATCTTAATTCTTTTTCTACATATGTTAGGCTATGAGCCCTTCTTCTCGCAGCGTACGGGAATGAATTCTGGCCAAAAGAAGGAAAACAAGAAGAGTTTACAAATAGAAGTTGAAGCTGAGGACAAAAAAAGCCAGGCTCTCATACTTCACTTTCGGTCAAGGCAGGGGCTTGCTGCGTGGCCTTATCCTCACTGCATCTTCCTTCCACATCTGATTAACACCAGCACGTAGTGTAAATGCGCTGAAAATAATTGCCAGGTATGACAGGAAGACAGCCCTAGAAGTACCCGCAGTAAACGGTTGTTGCTCTGGCCAAAAAGATCAGGCACCAATGGAAACACATTGCCAGCTATGTGGGTGATGGTGAACGGTCCGCGCTGCCAATTTGTAATACTCTCTCTTTCGTAATAAACTCCTCGGAGGCATCTGCACAACTGTGTGCAAGGTAACTGTTGCATGCTATTCCCTAAATAATCATATTCTGTAAATATTCACTAAATATTCCCTCCCTTTTCTTTAAATCGCACCCCCCCCAGGACTCTTTCTCCTCCTGGCCATGCCAACGTGGACTGCATCCTGAGGCAGCACCCCCCAACGAAGGAGTCCGTTTATTTTTAACCTATTGAGTTTAATAAATTTCAGAAGTGAGCTACGGGGTGGTTTGTGAGTAGTGGAGGCACGAGCATGTGATTTGTATGCTGAGCTTCAGCGTCTTGCCTTCCGAGAGGAAAGCGCAGCTTGCTGATGCAGGCTTGTGGTTTTCCTGTTTGTTGTCTGGAAAAAAAGCATGTGGAGGTGGGGTGCAAACAGGCAGAGTGGGGCAAAAAAGGGAAAAAAAAAAATAAGAAAAAGCATAAGGATTTATTTCTCGGTAATGAAGATGCTCAAGCCTTATTTGCTTCACAGGTTGAAGAGAGTGCAGTGTCCCAAAGGTAACAGGATCAGAGATCCTGATCTTTGAAACACGATCTTAAGGTCTACGCAGTATTTGACCTACGTGCAACGGTTACGGCTGCGGCAAACGCGGCTGCAGCTACTAGAAACTAAAGGGTTTTGGTCTGCTCCAAAATGAAGCCAAAGAGCCTTTGCATGTAAGAATGTTTAAAGGTCTCCAGCAGCACCGCTGCCCAGCCAAACAGGCAGTTGCTGTAAAAGGATAAAGAGCTTCCTGCCAGCCTCCTTCACTCTGTTTTGTTTTATTGTACACTTTTGCCACATTAAGAGATTTTAAAACCAAAGGGCTTGCTTTCCTGGTAAAAGAGGGTGGACAGGATTGTGAAACACGAAGGATGTCTAATCTGTGACTTTCAAGGGTGTAGGACATGTAAGGCTCCGTTAAGAATTTGATCACAGATTGTACATTCTTCCCTGTGCTTGGATTATCCAACACTGGTCATTATTCAGTGCATTCTTTAAAAAAACGTAATAATTAACACGTTACTGATTTTACTCATAGTATAAATCAGACACAACCATTCAAAAACATTACTGTGAACACATTGCTAACTTAAGAGAATGTGTAAACAGTAGTGGCATAAATATTTCATGGATAACTTGAAATTTTGCTCATATACATTGACAACTTCAAAACCAGTTTTCTGCCACTGCTTTTGCCAAGCAAGCTCAACAACCCACAAAAAAGAAGAGTGAAATGGCCACAAGCATATCACCCAGCGCTAGAAAATAAAGATTCCTCAGCTGATAGAGGAAATAAATTGCTTTCATATATGTTGATATTATATCCCAAACCTACAAACGTGTGGATTCCTGCACAGAAGCCCAGCTCTGGAGATAAGCGCAATCTCTGTCTGTACATTCAATAATATATTTGCAGCTGTTTGTATAAAGGATGCATTCCATAATATTTTTGTTAGCAACTGCCCAATATTGATTTCCAATGGCAATAATTTCGAAGCCTTGACCATCTAAAAAAAAAAAAAATAAAATCTTGTCCCTATGCTGTTATATTTAAGAAGCCAACACTGTCATAGTAACAGTATAGCTGTGCACCAAATCTTTGTTTAGATGAAGTCATTTGCTTATTCGAATTTATGGCAGAATTTATATTGCTGCTATCTACAAATAGATATCAATAGTTAAAGAGATTTTATAGCGTTTTGACATTCAATATATTATGCAGGTTTAAAAGGCTCTGGAAAATGGATGAACTATCTAAGCCGAACAACTTTCCACTTGTAAAAATGCTTCTCAAAGTACAGAGGACTCAGATTTAATACTTAGTCTTGCTTGTTTAAGCACATGCTCAAATGTGGACGGGTTTTTCATATTTGAATCCTGACAGAACAATGCAGTCTCCTCAGAGCCAATGCTAAATGAAAAAAAATGACAGGCATATCTTATTAGGGAAGATAATTTAAGTAATACTTACTTTTAATGCTTCACTTAAGCAATACTATTTTATGTCTTCAAGTACATACAAAACTCCCCTCTTTCCGTTGTTGATTTATATTACAGCTTGCACTGCACAGATTCTTATAAAAATAAGATTTTGAGTTGATTTAAGTCCCTAACATATTGTAAGAGCTCTATTATATATCCCCCAAACATGGTGTGATGGATCCTATTTTTATGCTATGCTTCCTTCTTCACAAGTCTAACTTCCATTTGCCAGATAGCAACACAGATAAAAGCTTTAAAATAAAAATAAACTTATATACAAAACTCTTTAAAAAGGATAATTTATCTCATGGAATAATCAGAAACCTAGAGAATAATCTTTGATTGATACAAATAATAGAAAATTTCCTAAATAACTTTTGCTTCTGGTAAGCTTCCAAGCAAGTAATTCACAAAATATGACTTTGTTCATTGGAAAGGTTATAAAAATTTGTTTGTTGGAGGTAGGGAAGGAAATGTAATTAAAGGCTAAATTCAGTCTCACATTTCATTTTAACTAAAAGAATATGTGTGATTTGGATATAAGTCACCTAGGCACTTCCTTTTTTTTTTTTTTTTTTTTTTAAGGCAGTGCACATTGTCAGCAAATCAAATTATCCAATAGCAGAAGTACATCTGGCTGAGCTGACTATGCCAGGTAACCTTAAATAGAAACTCTGCAGCAGTTAACTGTGTTGCAATACTGGGCTTTGCTGGTAATACTTATCGAAAGTTCCCCTTTGTAGCATTTCTATAAAAAATAAAAAGGGAAGAGGTGAAATGAAAACATAAAACTTGTTGGGGTTTTTCTGTATTTATAAAAAATCCCTTTGCAGTTGGAAATGCTTACAAAGGCATATATAAAATACAGCAACTCCGGTTATTTTTAACTGCATATGGTCTACATAAAATGAAGCTATAGATCATGGAAGCTATAATGAAGGCAAGTTAAAGACCATAGCAATTCAAGTACTTTAGCTAGTCTTGAATTCATAATGTCTTCACGTAATACTTCAACATTCAAAAGACAAACAAAACAAATTTCCCCATTATTGGTCATAAAAGAAAATATTAATTTGTTCCCTTGGTAATTATTTTAACTATATGAGGAGGATCCTCATCTCGGATGCATTGCATGCATGACCTTACATCGGTTCCAGCTTTTATTTGCACAGAAGTTGACTTGACAAGACACATTGTGGGTATTTGCACTGTCTGCTACATTTGAGATCAAAATCAAGTTCTGGATCCTCAGTGCCTTACAAGTCACTTTTAAAATGAGACAAAGCATTTGGTTCTGGGGCTGAGCACTCAACTTAAAAACCTCTTCTTTCCCCAAAGGCAAAAACTATGAAAATAAATTAAACCCCAAATTTTGCTGGTCAGCTATTATGAATATATAAATAGACAGTTTCATGTGAAGAGAAGTGACCTGAAATCTTGGTTCTAATCTTCAGCACGTCTTGGAAATGCCCTTTTTTTTGTCCTTTCTCAAGTAAATTTTAGCTTTGTTCTGTCTTCATTATTTCAGCGAAGTTATGCATAAAATAATCTACTATACAATATGAATAAAAATGGCAGAATCTGACCCGAAGTGAATTACCACAGGGAAGAAAAAGGACTTGTAAAAGAAAGACGATACACCAAGAAAGCACGTTTGAACAGATGTGCCATCACCTGCCCACAATTCATTTGTAAGCTAAACCATCTCTCCATCATTTTAAAGTCAATTGTGAGTTTAGAACTATTATATCAAATACTTGTTTGAATTTTCAACTTAGAACAAATGCACCAATGTCAAACAGAGCCACCTACGCAGGAATCTCCTTTTGAAAGATTCTCTTTATTATATAGAACTCATACTCTTTGAACAAAGAACAATAATATTTTTGGCACACGGATTAAATGTTGTGAGGCTAAATCCTCCAAATAGTTGCCTGCATTGATGCATCTTGGGTTTTACTAACCTTAGGTACTTTAACCTAAAGCTCCCTGTGAGTTGTGGATAAAAATATGGATCTCTACTCATTTTCCCAGTTATTTCCCCCCAAATATTCCCTTCTGCCTGATCCCTAAGCGAAAGACTAAAAATACGTTTGTATAGAAATTGTAGTGATAATGACCTTGGCCTGTGCTTTGGCTTATCACATCCCAAGTGGTACGAAAGAACTTCAGCTAAGGTGAGCTGAAGGGCATATGTGTTTTCTGAAATAGTTCAATAAGTTTTGTTAGAGCCACACAGAAACGGCAGAGACATATACTGTGCTGCACACCCACTCTCAACGTATAGAATATTGATGATTCTCTGGCTAGCTAAAAGCTTAAAATAAATGTCTGCATACAGCTTCTTCTTGATGCTACAACGTATGACTTTCTAGCACACAGTAATGAAATGGTAAGTGCACAAATCCCTGAGAATTCAGGTGCAGCCGTACCCTGGGAACTGAGCTGTCCTGGGGACTACACTGTACATAGCACGTTCCTCGTGCAGTGGATCGGAGCAATTTTACAGAGCAATTAACTAACCCCAACTGAGTGACCACATTCAGAAGAGGTGCCATTTTATGACTGTGAATTTGGGAATGGCCAGCACTGACATTAGTAAACCTTTGAGGACTGGGCACATACACACCGCTGGAGGCTGGCTCTTCACTGGTGGTGGAGATGTGTTACCCTCTACGCAACGAGCCCGACTGCAGGGGCATGGCGTGTAAAGTCCAGTTGAACTGGACACTTCTGCTTTATGAGCCTAAAGTGGCAGGATTCTGACCGCTAAATCAGAAGAAGAGATGCCAATAGAGTTGAACGCTTCCGGTGACGTAGGTGTGACATTTTTCTCAATCTTTTTCGTTTACCTCTTACATGCTTTAGATCATAAAACATGTTTTGTAAACCATGGGTCCAGTTTTTGTGTGAGTGCTCCAGTGATCCCACAGTCTGAGATTGGATGTAATATGGACTGAACAGCTGATTTAGGTTTTCATATTCAAATAGGTAATATGACTGAATGCCCATAAAATATTTCTTCCTATGCAGAGAGAATTCAGACTTTTCCATGGATTGACAGTGACAGAAACCTGACAATAGCAGTGTAACACATGAGTCAGAGAAGGTGGAAAATTTGACCAGAGAAACTGGTACAAATTTATTTTTGTATGAAAGAAAGGCACTGAATATCTACTGGCTACGCAGAAGAGGAGGAGGACAGATCTTGGTCTCCAAAATCTGGTCCACAGGACTCCCACACAGTTAACCGGGTGAATTTCAGATTTATCTACCTTAGGTGGGGCTCTGAATCACCCTTGTTCCATGCTGAATCTGTGCCTTCATAGACTCTGAGTGCTTTGAGACTGTATCTGTTCCTCTCTCCCATGCAGGGAATCATGAAATCATAGCTCTCAGGTAGGATGTGAAGCAGGAGAGGATGAGGCTGAGTCACAGCAGAACTGATAAAACCCACTGGCTGCTGGATCCGGGGGAAACACGGTCAGATAAGGAGAAGAAAACCTTAACTCATTACTTCCCCACCTCGCACACTCCACCATCCAGACCTTTAAGTCTGACGAGGAAAAAGGCAAGAACCACACTGAGACCTGGATGGTCCCTGGACTCCCCAGCGAGTCTCCTGGGGTGTGTCTTCAGCTCATCAACCTCTTCGTTACGTAGGAGCTGCCAAGAAGAGCAGCAATCTGCACAGGAAACTGGGGCAACAACCTCTGAAACCCTGGGATGTATTCTCAGATCCCCTGGGTATCACTAGGCAGCCTTCAAGCAAATCCAGTCCCATGGGAAAAGCTTCAGGCAATCAAGTTCAGTTTCTGCCCTGGGGTGTTTGTGCCTTCCAGAGGTGAGCAGGGGTGCATCCCCATCTTGTGCGACCTTACCAATTAGTTTGGGAATTGTCAGTCTCCAGACAGATTGTTCTTCCATCCTGAGTTACCTGCTGACCTCCCTTGCTCCCTTTTCCACTCTTCTTTGCTTGTGAAGGACCACAGTGCCCTGGTCTCTGAGGTTGCTTGGGTTTTTTTTCCCTTCTCATTACTATATGTGCTCAGAGATTACAGGTTTTTTTCAGTGAATGAGACCCACCATCTTTAAAGATTTTAAAATAAAACTTATTTTAAAAGTTAAAAAATTAGCTCCACAGAAATCCTGATGACTGCATAGATTTGTGACCCAGATTTGTTGAGCAACAACTAATGAAAGCCTTGAACCAGAATTGGAAAATATATTTTTTTTCCTCTCTGAGATTTGAAAAAACACTGGTTTGGGGTTTTTTTGCCATGGTTTTTGACTTTTGTATGTTTCTGTGTTCATATGTGCGAGTGAAGTGCTGAGTCACAAGAAAGTTTTCCAGCCCACTTCTGTGCCTCTGTGAAGTTCATAGCTCTAAAGTCATGTTCATAGAAAACATCTGCATATTTGGGTGCTTCTCTGAGCTCAGTTTGGCATTCAGGCCTTTGGAGAGCTGCCCAGGACAACAACAAAGTTCTGCAGCCTTTACATGATCTGACCCCACCTCGCCAGGGTGGCTGAGTGGTGCCGAGGTGCTCCGTCCCCGATGCCTCTGGCTGCAGAATCAGGGGGGTCTCCAGGCAGTGGCTGATCCCATTTCACAGGCTTGGGCAGGGAGGCAGCCAAGCGTAAACAAACCGAATCCTTCAACTCTAAATACCCTTGCTTCTCTTGTTTCTTTTTCCCAAAATCTTATCATGTGAACGCAGTGTAGTTTTTTGGTTTAATAAGAATAATAATGGCTCAGGATGCAGGAAAATGACTCACATGGAGCTAGTCCAGCTCTCCTATTTGGTTCTAGTCAGGTCATGGTGAATCAGATGACCCTTATCTTAGTTTAAGACTGTGAATAAAAACCTCTCCCCTCTACAACCCGGCCAATTTTTGTTACATTATGCAGCATATCTCCTTCCCCTCTCGCATTTCCTAGCTCTTCAAGTCTGCCCATTACCTTCTCTGCAAAGTTGCCAGTGCATACCTCCCTCCTGAGTTCACCTCTGAGTAAATCCTCTTCTATGCTCTGTAATTTCCCCTTGTCTTACACCTTTTTTCCCCTCTCTTTGTCCTGCCTGAGCCTCAGTTTTATCGCTCTTCTAGCTCAAGACGAATACTGCCATACGCTTTCTTATGCATTGTTACACATGACCTACATCCCACCCAAGCCAAAATAGCTTTGCTTGCTTTAAAACCCTCAGTGGATTTGTACCTTGGACCCCTGAGAGATTTCAGCTGTATCTGAAACCAAAGCAGAAAATAGACCCTTTTTCATTTATCACATTCGTAATATAAACTATGGATACACTTTCCAAACCAGGGATGCGAAACTGCTCTTCCTTCCCTGACTAGGTAGTTCATAAGGTTTCAGGATCAAAACTCCAGGTTTTGTCCACTTTTCCCTGCAATAAAAACAACAGATCAAATAATAAATCCCACATTAGTGACCTTTCTGTTCCCTTGGTAGTGCCGTTGTGGAGACCCTGGCCTACATTACAAAGAAAGTAGTAACTGAAAAAACAGATGAAAGGAAAAATAATGTTTAGTATTGTTACGTGAAAGAGAAGTCATCATGGGTCTGGCTCCAGAGCAAGAGCTAACCCAGCTTAGCTAGAAAAAGACACGTTCCTGTAATAGGGGAATAGGGTTTTTTTTCCACATTTCTGCCTTTTTTGCTCAGAGGCTGAGGAAAATAAGGAGGCTGCAAAAGAACTATTAACCTGCGTTACACTTGAGTAAACTAAGATTAAGAAACAATGTGGCAAAAGGCATTGGTGAACTCAAGAAAGGATTACACAAGCTTATGGATGATCAGCCTAAAAATTCAGTCGTCCCCCAACAGCTGCAAACTCAGAAAGTCCCTAAAACACAACTTAACCAAAAGCCAGGAAGGCAGACCAAAGTCCTATTCTTATACGGCTTCCCGAACTAGCCACTGTCAGACAGGGTACTGGGCTAGAGGGAATTTTGGTTTGGCCCAGAAAAGCCTTTCTTACATTAGTGTGTTGAAGATCGCTCGCTAATCTTTGATAAGAGCAGTCTGGCACCCCGCCGGGTAAAGCCACGCAGACCTCCTGACTCCTGCTAAAAAAAAAAAACCTCTCGCCCGCACCGTCTCGCCCCCTGCCACACTTCTGCAAATCTGTCTGAAACACAGGGTGGGGGGGGGGAAAACATTACTGCAATATACCCCAGCGGAAAAACTAGGTAAAAGGAGGTCCACACCTTGTGTTCCCTTCTCCCTGCCACGCGCTCCTAGCTCCTCGCGTTTGAATGGGGCTGCGCTGGGTGAAAGCTTGGTCAGCACATGGTCATCCGTGACCCAAACCTCTTGCTGTGAGCAACCTGGGGCAGGGCGGTTGGAACCAGGCGATCTTTAGGGTCCCTTCCAACCCAAACCGTTCTATGATTCTATGATCTGCGATGTTGCCATCTGTCCACCAACACCATGCCTTTCTTGGAGCCGTCCATGAGATGCTGCTGCACATCTTGCGCGCACAAGCCCGCAAGAGAGGAGGGAGTGCATAGCTGCTTCCCTGTAATCACCATCCATCGCTCTACCTGTGGATAGGGATAGGGAATAAAACAGCTTTCCCCTTTTCTCTGCAGAACCTCCAATTTTCTGCTGTTCAAAATTGTGGGTAGCAGACGATCGCGTCGCAACTACACCAGTGTGAAACTGCGGTTGCGTCACCGGCTTGCAGACGCTGTTACAAAACTGAGGCAAGACAAGGCTCTGGGAGGTTCATAAATGTTTCAACACAACCTGAACAGAGTTACAAGGGAGCCCGGTCTAAATCTGGAGATTTCTGGATTTGACTACATACGGCTTGAAAGCCAGTCTCGTCAACCCCGAGCAGAGAAAACCTTGTCAGCCTTTAGTTGATATGCACTGGATGTTTTGTATTGAAGATCGTCGCTGTATTTTTAGGTTCATTCAGTCAGAATCAAAAGACAGCTTAGGGGAGACAAGCCTGCATGTGCGGAGTACAAAAAAAAAAGGGAAAAAAAAAAAAAAAAATTTAGATAAAACCCCTGTAAACAAA
>VYXH01003518.1:1297930-1308426 GCA_013397275.1 Burhinus bistriatus | reverse complement strand
AAAACAAAAAAAAGAGACTGTTTTAAAGGGACAAACCAGTGAGTGGTGCACTTCAAAAAGCTGGAAGAGCTGATATGGACAGCAGCCTGTTTTTAAATGACATTTTCAAACTTTTGAGGTCTGAGCTCAAAAACTTTGAACAGAAATTTCCCTTTTCTGAGCACAACGTTTCTCTTGCTCTCTGCCCTGCTATTTCAGTGCTTTGATTTCAGAGCCCTGACAAAAGACAGAAATTTAAAAGTTTTTGAAAAATAGCAAGGTCAGGATGGAAAAAAACCCAACCAACACCCCACATCAAAATCCTTCATAAATATTAATGAAATTTTCCAAACACCTAAAAAATGAGTTTGCATTTTGGACACAATTTTGTTTGCTTCCTTTATTTTGTGCAAACCAGTTTGCCCATTCCTCATACAATTTTGTAGTTTTCAGCCCAAACAGAGCCACCTTCTTGCCCACGTGTGGCCACATCTGGGTCTGTGCCAGCCCACCCCTGTGCATGGTCTAAGAGAGGCAATGAGAAATAACGGTGGGGTGGTGAAGGGTAAGGGGAGTGCTCTGTTGACTACCGGGCAAAGATTTAAAGTGTTTTTCAGAAAAAGCATCGCTGGCAAGCATAGAAGTATTAATTCCCCTGGAAGAGTGAGTACTAGTCTTCAGAGAAGGACTAGCAGAAGATGATGGTGGGAAAAGAGAGTTTATGCTAAAAACAAAAAAAATGTCTTTGCCTGTTTACCTCAGCAAAGAGCATGCTGGGGGCTACGACACAGCTCTGCTGAGGATACAGCACCAAAGATGGAGATCATCCACTAAAGGATGACGTCAACTCAAGGACGAATGGGATAAGCACAATTTGTCATCAAGATGACAAGGCTCTGGGCAGACCTTAGAGCAGCCTTCCAGTATCTGAAGGGGGCCTACAAGAAAGCTGGAGAGGGACTCTATCAGGAAGAGTAGTGATAAGATGACGGGTAACGGCTTCAAACTGGAAGAGGGGAGATTTAGATTAGATCTCAGGAAGAAATTTTTCACTCTGAGGGTGGTGAGGCACCGGAACGGGTTACCCAGGGAAGCTGTGGCTGCCCCATACCTGGAGGTGTTCAAGGCCAGGTTGGATAGGGCTTCGAGCAACCTGGTCTAGTGGAAGGTGTCCCTGCCTATGGCGCAGGGGTTGGAACTAAGTCATCTTTAAGGTGCCTTCCAACCTCAACCATTCTATGATTCTGAGTTTAGATGCAAAACAAACACAAGGTTGTGTATTAGAAGAGTAAAAGGCTGCAACAACGAGAAGCAATAGGTTGTAGGTTGGTTAGTTTTGAGACAGGTTTTGATAAGAACAGGTAGTTGAAATGACAGCTCAAGAACTTTTTTCATGCATATTTCCAAGTTATGTTCAATATTAACCCAAAGAAAAGCATTGGTTTTGTTGCTCCCCCATCCATTCCATTTTGCTTCCATTAACTGCTCCATTTCTCATTAACTCATATCTTAACTGCAAAATCAGTGTTGTCGGGGAAGGGTCATCGACTTATCTATTTACATTTTACAGTACCCATCTATAGGGGCCCCTATAAATAATTAAAAAATAGCAATAGCCATAATGGCTTTTTAAGAGCATAAACGAAGCCACGTTCAGAGTCTTAAAGACCACGCACTCTACATAAGACCAATGCAGCCAGTCTTAGAGACTGGACCCATTCAGGTCTGCAGGAGTGCTGTCGAAGGAAAGCGGGAAAAAGAGCATAAGGGATTTTCAAGGAGGAGCCTGAGGTTGAGGTAAACCATTTCAGACTCTACAGGAAGTGTGACAGACGGTTGGAAGATAAAAATGGGACAGAAACCGGAAAACAAAAGAAAAAACGCTTTCCCCTTTGTCCATAACATCTACACAGATGAATAATACTGTTTCCCTAAATTCCTTATATATCAGATCATCTGATCCACTTCACAGACGATAAGGTGGGCAAATATTTCTAATCACATGGCAGATTCAAAAGTGTGCTGATGAACTACCTCGCTAGGTTTTTGTCGTTGCTGTCATTATTTTAATTGGTTTACAACACAGCTACTTCTATAGTTATATATTTGTTTACCTATTCTGTCAATGCTTTATAGGCCAATTGTTTAAACTAGAAGTGAAATCACTGGTATGAGTGGTGTATTTTCGGGTCACGTTATTGTGCTGTAAATGATCAACAAGCTAATTTGAGTTAAAAATCAGACAGTCATTTTTCAAGCCGTTTCTTTAGAAAGCAGCACATATCGCATACCTTACACTTTACAAACCGAGAGATTTTAATAATTTATTTCCCAGAGGAGTTTTATGACCCTGGGGATAACAAATTTAGCTGTCTAATTATTAGCGTGCTTAAGTATAGGAATAGATTATTTTTCTAATATTCCACTCGGTATCCTCATCAACACATCAGTGCTAAGATTTAGCGCACTCAGTGTGGCAAACCTCAGCTTAAAAGCACTAACTGAGGTTGCTGAAGCACTTCACAGCAGTCATAACAGAGTACAGTAACAGCAATAATCATACTCTTTTTTTAATTGTATCCATCTGAGTTATAGTCCTACACAGTTCACAATAGCAGCAGTGAACTTCTTTGAGCTATTAATGTCAAATTCTACAGTAGTGTATTCTGGGGGGCTTGTAACTTTTTGTAAATGTACCAGATTGTTAAAACTCATCGCTACACGTTTATCTGCAAGTAAATAATGAAGGGTCTGAGAGTTTTAAAAAATGACTTTTGCCATTACTGAGACAGTCTGGTTGACGTTTAACAGTTACTGTTATAATCCTTCCCGTGTCAAAAATTATAGCTAATGTTAAATAAAAAAGCATATAGTTTTACAAGCTCCCAAGTACCCTGCCTTTAAAAGTCCCGACATGTCTCAGCAAGATGAGTAATTGTCCATCAGCCTATGGTTCATTAGGGACCAGAAATCAATTGAGTGGGAGGGTTCATCATAGCAGGTTATCCAAACCTTGGCTGTGCTGGCTTCCTGATGAATAGAGTAGTTGGGAAAGAGAAACTTTTATCTGATGGCTCCAAGGTAGTTAAGCTACTGACAACAATGTAGTATAAGGCTAATTGGGCCGGTAAGGAACAGAGGTAGAGGACAGGGTCCAAGCTGAGAATCAAATGCTGCTTTGGAGCTCCAGGGCCAGAAAAAAGCTTGTCTGGCAGGATGACCTACTGTATAAATGAAAGGCTGACAAAAATTAACCAAGTAGAGAAATGCTCCTTAGACAAAAAAATATGTTTTATAGCTGTGGTTAAAAGTGTGCTGCTGTAAATGGGGGCTGTGCATGTTACAGGCTAGTTTCAGCTTGGATTTTATCACCTATTAGAATGAAAATTAATTTGGCTGAATCCTTTCTCTCCATGGATGATGCTTCCTCTCACGTTCTCCCTCCACAGCTTCACTGTTTTGGAAAGGTAACAAATTATCAAACCTATATGATCTCTTCCCTTTTCCAGGAATCACAGCTCCTTCCCCTTCCCTCCTTATAAGCAGGTTTTTACCATAGCCGTCCGAAGACAAGGTATGTGAGAAAAGTTCAGCATCCATTTTACTGCTCTGTTATGTACAAAAGAAGTCATGAAACAGGCAAATATTATAAAAACGCAACAATTAAGAAAGACATTTTGGGGAGAGCAGTGATCTTCAGCAACAGATGAGCTCTCTTCCTGGTGCCGAAAATACTTGATTTATACTCTTTCAGTGGAATGAATAGGGTGAACTAAAGTGTCTACATCTGCTCAAGACTGCATGGCTTTAATCACTGCTAGCCTTAGTGGTCTGCATATGCTTGCAGAAATTCTTACAATGAGATGAATAAATACATGAAAGCATTTGCCCGCATGACAGCACAAAGCAGAGGTTCTGAATAATGATAGATGAACCTCAAAGGAGATCATAGGTTCCATTTAGCTGAGCACTCGCGCATTAGGGTAACAACCCTAACTACATAAACCACTTAAGCCTGCAGAAGTGGACTGCAAACTGATGCGAGAACTACATCTCCACTGCTCCTGTCTGAGTTTAGGTTAGAATAACAGGACGTCAACTTTCCTCTTGGAGTCACAAGTCCAGCTATATCAGGTTTTTAAGAACTACCTCCAAACAAACAAACAAAAAGCCCCCTTAATTAGAGACTGGAAGAAACTCAGATGAGTTCTTGAAAGTTGTATTGATCTACCTGTCATTTACAATTTAAGCTACGCAGAATGACAGATATTTGTAGGGCAACTCATGCTGTACGCATGAGGAGACCTTTAGTGGATGTGGTTTTCCACCACTGTGTTGCCATCACTGTGGAGCAATGACCCTGTTGTCCTCATGCTGTCACCATACTACACTGATTTCCTATATTACTACAGCCATGGAAAAAGTGGAAGGGGCAAGTATAAAACTCATGGAAGTCTATATACAAATCTTTTAAGGTTATTTTCGTGGAGCTCCCAGGTGAGCTCAAAAGCAGTGATTTGTAACTCTTCCAAAGGAAATTGTAATGAGTGTCATTTACCATTTTGAGTTTGCAAGTATTCTGCTTCCATGTGGGAGGCAGCCAGGAACTTGTTTATGATTACTCCATTTCTCTGAACTAATACTCCAAATATGCAGCAGCTAAGCACACTTCACTTTCTATGAAAAATACTACATGATTTACTCATATGAAAAGTATTACTACATCCTTATTCGTAGGACGAAGTCTATAGATTGCATCCAAGAATACTTACAAAGCCTCTCCATGATTTCAGCAGGCTCTGGATCTGGCTTTATATGGGCTGTATCTTTATTACCCAAGAGTGTACAAGAGTAGGTAGGCTTCTAAGACCTTGTGTAGACAGTTGTGATGACAAAAAATGAATCACATACACTGTCCTTTAAGTAATTGCTCAGATTTTCCTTTTCTCATTCTTAAGAAAAAATAATAATAATAATAAAAAAAAATAATCTAATACCACTAGAAGAAATACCGCTAATTAATTTTTTTTCCTCTATAGAGAGGAAATTTCTGTTTTGTGCAAGTCTTCTTTGAAGTGACTCTCTGTAAAGACGTGAATCTGAGGGGCTGGAATGCTCACTACAGCACAGCCCAAAGCAAGACCTAGACAAAGACATTCCTGGTATTTAACTTTTTTTTTTTTTTTTTAAGTTGTTGTTTTGAAACTTCCATTTTTATGTGAAGCTTCATGACATCCTGAGTCAAAGCAATAAATGCAGCACATTTTCTGGGTCATAACACTCCCATCCCCTTCAAGAAATCATGCCAAATAGCTATGTCTGTATTCACTCAAAATAATACTTCCTCTAAAAATGCATGACATCTTATATGATTTACATCATGTTATGTTGCGGATTAGGTTAATGACTTCTTGTGCTTCTGTGAACCATTCAAAGTAGCATGGCCCAGAATATTTTTTTATATAAAACATAAATAGAGTATATTGCTGCAGTGGTGGGTTATTCAACACATGTATTTCTATTAATATCATAGGGGTCTAGAATGAGGGGTGGGACCAATGTGTAACGAGCTCCTTCTTCCTGTATAAAAACAAATGTAGTATACTGCTCTTCAGGGCTAACCGGTCTATTTATAGATGAGAATTAAATATTTTTCTAGCTTTGTTCTGGGGGTTTTATTTGGAACGTGTGTGTGCTTTAAATACTGAAGTGCTTAATTTCAAACACAATGGCAACTGTAAGAGTAACAGTAACTGAGAATTTTTTGGTCATCTATTGCAGCCCTCTTTGGATGAAATCCAGGATAGGGATAATATTTGGCTAACTAAAAGACCAGTAAACAACCAGATCACAGTAGTGTCAAAGGCATCCTCAAGAGAACTCCATTTGAACAAATAGCCATTAGTTTATTTCCTAGATGAAATAATTTAAAACATATACAGTGGCTTTCTCTACGGAATAGGATGCACTTAGCTAACATCACCGGTTGTCACACTAGAGAAAAGTTTTGGAGTCATTAAGTCACTAATGGGTGGCATCTCAATGATCGGTTGCATTCTGAAGGTAAAATAGGGCTAGGAATTGTTAGGAAAGGAGTAGAAAACAAGAACAAGCATCATTCATGACATTTTTTAAGTCTATGGTGTGCCCATATCTTGAATACTGAAGTCCCAGTATTCTGATCACTCACACCTTGAGAAGTATGTAATACACACAGAAACAGAACAAGGAAAGGCAATGAGGGTAATCAGAGTTTAGATTCACTTGTCAAAAAGAAAGAAAAACCCGTAATAAGTCACATTGAAATGACTTGAGAAGAGTGTGACAAAATCGTACTGAAGTGTGTATGGTTCAACGAGTTATCAAAAAAACCCAACTCCTATACTGTCTAATAAATCAAGAAGCTGGCAACATTCAGACAAGCAGGTACCAGGTTGCAAGTTAACAAAAACAAGTACTTCAGACACACAGTGGGTAACTGAGCTGTGGAACTCATCAGAAAGATGTGGAGGGCAAAACACAAGTTTTAAATGGGATTAGATGAATTACTGGATTATTTCTCCAATAAACAGCAACGGTTAAGTCAACACGATTCAATGATACGGTGATAGTCACATCACCTCTGCTTCAGGAGGTCTCTAATTCACTGACTGAGGATTGGCACGGAGACGTCAAGGGGACTCTCTCTCTGGCCTGTTCTTATACTTTTCATAAGAATCTACTATTGTCCACTGTTGGAGAGACAGGCTATTGATCAGCTTTTGGGTTGATCTTTGTAGGGGCACATCCTACACAGAGGTGAAACAATATACTCACTCGTACATGTAATATAATCATAAAACTGACATATTTTCTTGGATTTGGTCTATGATGTCACTTGAAAAAAAATTATTGTAGGAATACTGGGAGAAAAAAAAAGGCCTTTTCTGAGCCAAAACCACCCTTTAACATACAATGTGTCATACTTCTATGGAGATTCTGTGAAACAGGACATACATTATAAAAGATTATTTTCCATCTATTAGGTGGAGGGTGCTACTTATTCTTGGGCAATTAACAAAGACTGTTTTAATTCTTTTCTGAGTCCTTTTGTAATAATCGATTATAATTCACCACAGGAATAATCCACCCAGAGGAAAGAGGGATGATCCAGTCCCTGATCACTCCAAACGACGATTGGGTGATTTCTCCAAGATACTCTTCAGAAAAACAAAACTTATTGGGGTCAATCCAGAGGTAACTCAGTGGAATTTAATGGCCTGTGATATACCGGAGGTCAGACTAGATGATCTAATCATTCCCTTTGGCTTTAAACTTCATGAATCATGCTTGAGGTGGAACTGGCAATGGGAGTCATCTAATGGGAGTGGACATTGTAGCAACATCCCTGGTGCTTAGGGGAGCAGGGAAAGCTCACAACATTTGGCCTGAGGAAGAAGAAACCAATTAAGAAGACCTCTCATAAGAGGAAGAAACTGCCAAGGAGGATTAAAGGGAGAGGTGTAGGCCTTGGTGACTTGGCATGAAAAAGCTGAGGCCTGAGTAGGCCTAAGCGAAGAGACAAATGAACGTGGCCAAAGTCAGGCTTGACCTCAAGCCTTTCAGGCAAGAGCAGCTTTTTCCTGTTCCGTGCATCCCTTTACCCCCTTCACCCCTCAATGAGCACACTGGCTGCGGCAACTGAAGCCCCTTTATTACACGATTTGGGGATTTGCAATGTGGAAGTTGGGGTTACTGGTTCTCCCTTGTTTCTCTGCCTCCTCCCTGGTGGCTCTGGCTTTGGAAAAGGTTACTGCACGTAGAGCTTTTGCTTTCGTAGCACTGTGGTCTCCTCCATACCACTCACGCAGTCCATGTTCTCATACAATGTAGGTTCAAAGCACCGTTTGGGTTTATTATTTTCCTAGCCCAAAAGTTACAGTCTGTCAATTTAATCTGGAGGTCTTCCAGCCACACGATGAAAAGGAGCATTCGTATTAAAGACAAAAAACATGCATTACAGCGTTGACTTCCTCATGCAACTACCAATGACACAACGAAAACTGCTGTTTGTGCTTGAAGGGCGGGGAAAAAATGTGTAGCTATTAGATATAAAAACTTGTAGCTTGTGGGTAGCTTTGTGTTTGCTGAGAGTTAACTTATTAACAACAACAGTGTAATTTGCTGCCCTGAATTTTTAAGTTTTACTTCTAAGAACTGTACATTATTTATAGAAATAGCCTGATTTACACGCGGTCCCTTTATAACTGCTGGACTGCATATCCAGCCATTTACATGGCACTGCTACGTTACAACTTATCTCCTGTAACTATCTGTTTGAATAGGAAAATGAATACCAATCTGATCAAATATACAAGTCTCTCTGCATGAAAATCAATCCTCTGCAAAAGACATATTTTGAAGATTTAAGTGGGGTCTAAGTACTGCTTAGTCCTTGTACATGTACAAGAGTGAATACCACCCACAGGGAAAAATATGCCATGGAAAAATTCATAAATAACTTGGAATAACAAAGACATTTGAAAATGTCATGATCTTCTTCACATATTTCATAAACAGAAAATGTAGTATAAATTCAAGGAAAACATTAATAATTACAAGTTATTTGCTCAGCCCTACCGATCAGCAGCAGCCTAAAATATACTGGCAGATGTCTAGGCAAAATAAAGATAAACACAGTTGTGTTCAAACCACTTTTTAAAATTCTAGGGTGAGATTTACAGGCTTTTTGGATCTCGTGACTTTTCACTGTTTGTTTACCAGTTTAAAAATTTTAAAAGAGAAAAAAATTGTTTGCTCTGTGAATGCAAGCCTTAACATCTTTCTTTTCAGTTCGCATGCTTATTCAGATCAAAATATAATGTTTGAGACATTTTCCTTCTGCTGAACATACCACTGTCAGAATAACTTTGCACACAGTTTATAGTTATTGTATGTAAAGCGTGCTTTGTACCAGAGATAAAAAGTTATACTTCTTTTATTGATAGAGTGGCTGTGAAATCATTTGCTTCTATTTAAAAAAAAAAAAAAATGAAAATCCACAAGGCTCTGACCTACACAACCAATTGTTGATTGTCTATAATGTAGGAGATTGTTCAGCTATGGAGATATGGTTCATGAATTAGTAGAGTGTGACTAAATGTAAGAGTTTTCATTTAACAGATCATTATACTATTCCTTTTTTTTTTATGTACTAACCAAAAAAGTCCAGATCCAGCTCAGCTTCTGATATTCAGACGTTTACATCATTGCAGAAGGAAGATATCATATATTAAAACAGAAATAATACTGCTATCACCAAAATACCTATATTTGCTAAATCCACATTGCTGTCTAAGGATGTTACAAAGGAATGTTTTTCCATCTCTCCATTTTGATGGAAGCTTTTTAAAGCTGTTGTTTTTGGATTGTGAAATTTCTGATTTCATACCTTTTCTTTTTTTTTTTTTCCTTTGATCTTGGATTATTTTTCCAGATAATTCTTGGGAAGTCAGCATGCTGAATGTACTTCACATCCAATCTTTCATTCATAAAGTACCCCTCTGAAAGGAAAAAGGACATTTCCTTTCTTTTACATTAGGTTAATTTCTTATGTTTTGTTTTTTTTTTTTATAAAAGTGCAGTTTTTAAGAAAAGGTTTGTCATAATCAAATTGGAAACACTGTCCAGAAAGTAGTAGGGTGTGACACCACATACCAATGACACATCGGGGCAATGATGAATATTATAACCTATAAAGTATCATATTTTGTTTGTTGCAAACAGAAACTTGCCAAAGACAGCGTGTTCTAGCTAGAGCTGTGAAAAAAAATGCTAATTTTTGTTTCCAAAAATCTGCATGCAGCCATGGCAATTTTTATGAATATTTGCAAATCAAAAGCGGGGTAAAATTTCAAAAATCTAATTGTTTGGTATAATGATAGATTAAATGTTCTCCAAACAGATCAGAAATTCAATGAGGTCTGAGAAATACATTCCCCCACAGCAATAGTCATTTTCAGATTGAAAATAGCTTTCTTGGATGACTTGCTTTTTTTTTTTTTATCATTTCTGAAGAAACAAATACTTCCTGTTTTCATTTAGAGTAAAAATAATAGTGAGGCAAATTGTATTCCAAATGTTTAACTTTTCATGAAACAGGTGAAAAGTTATTACATGCTGGTGAGATTTTTTAAATAGGATCTTTATTCCTAGCTTAAGGGGGACAGAGAGAGAGAAGGAGAGAAGAGATGAATGGCAGTGACATCTGAAAATATACAACTCCTTTATATTAAGAGAGTTTGGTCATATAAACCTTCTGTCTTGTTGCTTTGAGACCCTTTAATAATGTTTGATACCACTAAAGTTTATTGTTTTTATTCATGAAACCAAAAAAAAAAAAAAGAAAAATAAGAATTTTAAATAATAGGCCAATCATAAACCTGAGCTCAATGAGTGATGAAGGAGTATTTTCCTCTGGGGAATTACAGTAGTTGGAAGGGTTTGTTTGAATGCAACTCCAAGTTAAAAAAAAAAAA
>VYXH01003518.1:1272016-1297882 GCA_013397275.1 Burhinus bistriatus | reverse complement strand
AAAAAAAAAGAATTAATGCTTCAGCAGGTTGAAGGGGAAAATTATTTTCTACATTAGTCTTGCTATGAGCCATCCTGAGCATTAGGTACTACTGTAATAAGTCAAAGTACTCCAACTGAAATAATGTTCTTACACGTAGTTTCAGGCTATTTTATGGCAAAATATAGTGGTCTTTTTAATTAGAAGATGTATAAGAAAAAACAAAGTTCATGATTCTAGAGTTGAGAGCTGATTTACACTTTACTTCCATGGAACAAATTTGATTTTTCTTTTTTTAAACTGTAATTGGAGAGATTATTTTTAATTATTTTTATTAAACAGGTTATAAGGTTTGAAAGGCAAACAAATTATATGTGCAATAGAAGAACGAACTATTTTATCTAATTTTTTCATATATAACTTTCAAAAGGCATCCAAATTAGGATACTGCATCATTAAGCTTTTGACATTTGTCCAGTTAAAACTATTGACTCATACTTTCATTTCTTCCCCCTCAAATTACTACAGTGCCACAGCTGATCTAACTATATTTTCCATTTCTTATAAATAGCCACAAGAAAAGTATTAATTATCCTTGTACGATTTAATGCACCAACTGCCTTAACCTTTCAGGTTTTCTTAAACGCCAGCATAACAAGGCATATCCATGGCAGCAAATGTGATTTATGACAGGAATCTTTAATTTCTGTTTTTAAATATGTTACCCACCGATCTGCATACATTTAAATTCGCCTGCAACACTTTTCTCTGTCTTGAGGCTGTTGTTTAATATTCAAGGATGATTTTTGTCCACATACATTTTGGTCTATGTCACCTCAGATTAAATTATTACTGTTTGCAGCCTTTTTGGAGCAGGCCTCAGGCCCTTATTTACAAGAATCAATGAAACAGTAATGAAAATCCATTTTTCATACTATCAGCTCTGGCCTGCTTTTATTTAGTTAGCTGTGTCTAAGCAAGCAATTCATTTTGTGCAAATGTCACGTTGAGAAAAAGGGAGGAGCCACGAAAGGGTTAATCATGAAATAAGGCCTCTGCTTTCGCCACCCCTCCCAATAGTAAAGCACATCTGTAATGGTAAAATTAAAAAAATATTTTCTTAATGTATGCAAAGTAATGTATATTGACACATAAGCAAGCCTTTTCATGATGAATATTGAAATATATATGCAAAGCACAGGAAATGTGTAACATGTTATAGATCTTTCAGTGTACATTTAGAGGAAATGAGCCATTTATATTCCACAATTTAGTGAATACCTACTGTTTATTGGTACAGAGCACATAGGAGTATATTTGTCTTAGTAATTTATTTAGGTAAATATATTTATTCTTCTAGGGGTTCTTGTGCTTTTTCTGGTTCTATAGTACTAGACATAAATATTTAACAATGCATTGTCTCAAATGTTATTCGTGTAATTTATCAGGGGAAACAGTGGAGCTGTAATAACTTTTAAGCCTGCACCTTCACTTAAACCTGAGATTGATTTAAAATGTGGGAAACCGAGATGTTTCTCCATATACAGTAATAACAGGGATCGTTTCCCTGGAGGAGCACGGAGTGAGTCACACCACCTTGGACGCCAGCTTGGAGAGAGGACAACGGCAGACGGTTCAATCCTCTCTTATGGATTGTCTTCTCTAATCTCCTCGTAATAAAAACACGACTGAACGAGGTTTTTTCAAAATAATTACTCTTGTTACATATCACCTCATTTTCCTCTGCAGCCTCACTTGTTTTCGTGCCGCTGAGGTCCCTCTCACGCTCCCTCGGCTGGGAAGCCGGCTTTTGACTTCTTCCCTCCATCAACAAACCATCAATAACCATTCAAAGGTCTCCTGAACCTCCTCCTGCATTCATGAGACACTCCGGGAACCTCAGGTGGGAGGGATGGTTACAGCAAAGGGTATTTTTCCCTCCATCAACTAATTCCTGAAGGCTTTAGCCAGCCGGTTTCCAGGCATTTGGGGACAAATTTTCCCTTACTTAATCACTGATGCCTGAACATAGACTTTATGAGTGGGCCTGCTAGTGTCTATAAGCATCCTCTGTCGCAGCGTGTGATCCTGAACTCCTTGGTGAACATATTCACACCACTGAGAGAGCATTTTGCTACTGACTTGAAGGCGATAAGGATATTAACTGATTATCTCTTCTCCGGGCTCTGCTTTCTCCATGTCTATAGCTCCCACCCTGGCAACTCAAGGGGGTTCAGAGTCATTTCTTCCTCATCTCCTGTTCAGGCTGACACTGCTGTAGCCTTTTGGGTCTGTGAATTCAGGAATACATCCTTTCAGACGACGCACCAAGTACTTAAGCGCTCGCCAATACCTCTTTTCTGCGATCGCTGCTGATGCAACGCATAGAGGGTTTGGTTTTGTTTTGGTTTTTTCCTCCCTCTCTCCCTCTCTTTGTCCCACCAGTCGCAGACCGGTTGCACAGCTCACCCGTGGGATTTCACAACCCCAGCGAGGAAACAATTTTCAGATGAAGGATGGGAGAAGGTACATGTTATCCTGTTGGCAGCATGGCATTAAACAAATGTTAAAGGCACGATGTTAGGAGGTGCAAGTGGGAGAGAAAATAATGCAAGAGAGATTTGCAAGGGGAAAAAAAAGACTCTTAAGAAATAATTATTCATGGCATAATCTTGAAAATGCAATACTTATCAGGCAACTAGCCTGTGTTTCCAAAACCAGAGATTAAAATAAAAAACACCCAGTAACTCAAGATTCATTTAGAGGGAAAAAGAGAGGAAAAACAGGCAGCAGCTTTCTGAAGAAAATACTGCAGGAAATGGGTCAGTTAAACTTTGGGCAGAGACCTGATCTCTCTGGTAAGGAGGTGCAGGATAGCTCTATATTGAAAAGCTTATGGTAAACCAAACCTTTTCCCCAAATCATTGTGCAACTGTAGGTAGAGACTGAAATACAATTTAGGTGAAGTGTGGAGGTTGGATCTTAGCGTTGGCACAGAAAACACGGACACTGTGGATTACTGTAAAATATGGCTCCAGCCCGGGAAAGTGGCACAAGACCACTAGTGGGGCTACAGAAATAAAAATTGTATTTCATTTGGATGAGTATAACTCTGTCGGACCACATTTATAAGATGATAAAGTACTTCTCTTATCACAATTAGTGTATGGTAGAACAGATACTCGCACTGGTTTGTGTCCTTCAGGAAGGGGAAAAGATTTGAAGAAAAGCAGAAATACTCTTTTTTGAAGGACAGATGTTCATATATGTACGGTGTATGTTATCATAATTTCTCACTAAGGTAATGTGGGAATTCAGAACAGGACCCAAAGCTACAAATTAAAGAATAAACACGGTCCCTTGCAAGTTGTGAAACATTTTGTACAAAGATGCGACTCAGTATGCCAACATCAGGACCTCAAGCCTACTCCATGACAAAGCCAGCATTCATCCAAAACAGCTCTCTGACCTGCCAGACAAGAACCTCCAAAGAACATATACTATTCTTGAGTACTATACCCTTGATGAAGGATGTTTTCTTACCATAAAGTCATAGAATCACAGAATGGTTTAGGCTGGAAGGGACCATAAAGATCATCTAGTTCCAACCCTGCCTTGCCATGGGCAAGGACATCTCCCACTAGACCAGGTTGCTCAAAGCCCCATCCAACCTTATGTTTAATTGCTTTTTTAAAATGACATGTAGCCTTTATTTACACATGCTAAAATGCACTTATACATTCTTATCTATCTCATTTCTGGAGGTGTATGCTGAAAGAGGAAAATGATTGCAGTCTTTTCACAGTAAGGTATGTGAAAATGGGGTGAGAGCCCTGAAATTTCCACTCAGGCACAAGGTATGATTTGAACTTCATAAAAAAGATATATGAGGGCACTAATAATATAAAGAAATGTAGTTACAAGATCAGTATTGTATTACAGAGGTGCTTTTGCTTGTTTTCAGCAGGTCAACTTTATTTTTTGGATATGCATGTAATTAGCACATTGATCAGAATTTATATATTCACATGTTGTCTAGTATACCATTTTCCATTGCTTTCTTTCTGGTTAAATATCTATTTTATTTTTCATGTTGTGCAATGTACTTTGGTTAGCACTGAAAAATTAATTTTCTCTCTTTAAATTTCAAAATTTCCAGCTCTGTAAATTTAACACCACAAATGTGAAGAATGCCTGCTCTTTGTATTTTCCTCTTTTGCACTTTTTTAGATTATGTTAACAAAATTCGCCACTATGATACTCAATGCTTTCAGTTAATAATAACCATCACGTCTTCGTATTATTACAAAGAATAAATGACAGCGTTACGGCATACCTGTTAAGCATTTATCACAACATATGACAGAACACTACCCTCAGAGCAGAAATATGGATGATTACGCTTCTGCTATTTTGGTTATTTCCTGAGAAAGAGCCTTCTTGGCTCTACCAGAGCATATTAAGGCACTATCTGGCCAAAATTTTCGACTGCCTGCCGGGTCATATAGCCCCGGAAGGCCCTGGATGCAGTTTGCACAGCGGCTGACCTATTTGCTCCGATTCAGCTAAGTATATATCTAAAGGAACCCTTAGGGTTTACAGTATCAACAATCCTGTTTTGTTTTCCACCTCAAACCACTACTTATTTAACAGAAGCAAAATAAGAGATCAAAAGAGCACTTAATTAATTCATATCGAATTTCGACACATAGCATAAAAAAAGATGGGAATTTTAGCAATATGGTCAGACTTGCATACACCCACTGGAAGATGCAATTCATACGCATCAAGTGTGTTCCCACAATGCCATTTTAGCCATTACATTTTTATTTTTCAAACCCAAATCACAGAATTGTAACACTGTTGATGCAAAAAGAAGGAAAACGTTGTCACTGATGAATAAAGGTTTTTGCAACTTTAAAGAACGGGCACCTAATAGACAGTTAACCAGCTGACAGTTACCTTTAGCTGAATAAAGCCTTTATATTTAGGTATTTCTAATAACATCAAAACAAAACAAAGAGTGAAGGAAAATCAGTTTTCTCATCTTCTCATGAAATCCTTTGGTCTGAAAAAAAAAATATCCCATCCCAAGCTGGACGTAGTCTTCTTGAACCTGTAATATGAGAACAAATTCAGTTTGTTCACGTGAATGTGCAAGGAAGTGGAATCTCGCTGCACCTGTAGACAAGAGGATCACCACCAACATAAGTCCAGTGGAAAAGAAAACTACAGGAGCTTTGAAGCGTTCCTTTATCATCTGTTCATCAGAGTGGAGATGGGCCTTTGCAAATATGACAAATGGGATTTCATTTAACCTTCAGCCCAATGTCCACATCTTGAGATTACCTACAACGGTCTACTGTCCTTGTGTGCTCACTTCTAGCTGTACAGCCCAAAAATTTATGCCTTCTGCTGCTGTTTCCCCTCATCCTTTCTTCCTTAACATTTTTTTCTGGTTTGGTGCTGACATACTTAGTCCATCCTAAGGTCTACTAAGTTTATTAACTTTTCTACGCTCTCCTTGGCAGTCTCCATCTTCTATTTCACCACCTTTGGACTGGGAGAAGTCCTTTTATCCTGTGCTTATGCAGCACATACCATAGGAGGGTCATGGGCTGGGGCTCAAGCCCCACGGGCTACTGAATGCACGGCATTGGCAGCTGACTGCACAAGTAAAGCCATCCCCAAACAAGCAAACACGATGCCACATGACTGTGACGAATCTAAAATCTGTGCACAGCTATTACCTCACACGAAGTATCCCCTTTTTTCGTTGCTTTTTTTCTCTAAGGAATGCTTACGGGCAAAAAAAGGAAAGATGAAGCAAGAGTCTCAAAAACCAAGGGATTTGAATCCGTAGTCCCATTAACAACAGAGAAAGTGGAAGTCCAGACCTTTCAGGCACTTAAATGTCCTTTGATGCTCCCTAATTCTACTGATCTGGTATTGCTTTATAAACTTGCTCAGTAGTTCAAAGTTTCTGAAAGTCCTCTTTCTTAAAAAGTCCTTCGAAGCAATGAAAGGAAACAATATAATTTCACCAGCAACAAAGTGTGGATATCAAATACTAGCCATCACTGAAAAACCATTCATGATTACCAAAAACCAAATAAATAAAAATCCATAACCACTATGGAAAAGTGTCATCTGGAAGTTGGAAAAAAAAAAACAACCAAAACAAACAAAAAAAAAACCCCAAACACCAAAACAAACGTACAAAACCCAGTAAATTGTGTGGTAAATTATTCTGTGAACATTACTTATTTCAGACAAAATTATTCACATTACTTTCATATAAGGCAGGTCTCTAGAAATGGGATGTTGCACTTTTTTGTGTTAATTCACAGCATGATATGCCAATATCAGCCCAGACTCACACCTGTGCTTAGCACTTACTTGCCAGATGCAGGTAAATACAGAATTTGTGTGGCCAAGCAGAGAGGGGCAAATAATTGTAAGGGGAAAAAAAACCAAAGAGTTTTTACATTTCTCACAGATTTTTTGGGGGATACTACCACGTGTTTCCTCACCCTAGGCTGACCAAACTTGTGTTTTGATTTGGCTGTTCAGCAGACGGTTGTGCACAGTCTACAACTAACTGTTCAGTACAGGAATTTGACCGCCCACCAGGTCAACTGCCTTCCTTTTTACTCTGAAGCGGTGAGATTTTTATTGTCATAAATATCACAAAGCATCATTTCCTTTCTCTGATCACGGAAGCCTGAAGGTGCCTGTAGTTTTGAGCAACAAACCTGTGTCCAGTACTGAAGCAACATTTGTGGTTTGTGATGCTTAGTTGCAGCTGAACATCTGGACAGTTATTTCTTTGCCCGTTTTCATAAAGAGCTTCGAGTCAGCGTAATTCAGAAAAAACAACGTTTCTCTGTGAGTTACCAAAAGTCCTTGTCAAGAAGCAAAGAGCAAATGCACCCAGGCTGACGCTTTGGAGGCCAGCTCTGCATCGTTGTTCTGCCAAAAATGTCAAGGGACACCTTCTGGTTCATAAATCAGTGAAAACTGGGCGATACGAGCACACTTTATTTATTTTGCATACTCCCTTGCCTGTCGAGCTGGAAGCCATGCTGATGCCATAGGTGCTAGATGCAAAGATTTCTTGGCGAGGATTGAAGGCCTGGGTACAAAACAATTCTTCACAGCAACCAAGTCAGTCAGTGGTCAGCAAAACCAGCTTTCCAGAAGTGCCTTTTCATTGCTTCAGCATAGTTCCTTTTTAACCCTATTACCAAACGCTTGCTGCAAGGTGAGCCTCAAAAACAGAATTAACGGAGCCTGCACAAGCTCTTTCATTATCTTCTCCGAGACCCCGTTTTACTCCCTCGTATTGTAAAGTTTGAAGGCTCCTCAGTCTAACGAGCATTAAAATCTCAGGAGTATTGCTGTCTGTGTGCTTACAGAATTCACTTCTCCTTCAATCCTGGTGCCTTATTAGTTACTTCTGTAAAGCAAAGGCCAAAAGGACTGAGTTTTATGAACACCAGCGTGAGCTCCAAGAGCACTAACGTTAGAGCACGCGGTAAAAGAGTGGGTGAGGTGCTGTCACCGGAGACACCAAGAGTGCTACGCGCAGAAGACTGGTTATGTACGAGTTCAAACATTTGTGACCTATTTAAAGATACATGCCTAATGAACGATACCAGAGGTGTGAGCTGGGGTGGGTTCCCTCGGTACGTTAGTGCAGCTCCCATTAGTTTTAATGGGACTTAACGTGAACAATGGTCCTCTTGCAGCAGGAACATGCAAGCACCTTTAAATACCCATTATGCTAAAAATTTGTTCTTAACTTGTTTTGTTAATTTAAGATATACCTAATCATACATTTATCCTAATATCAGATCCTCAGGCAAGATTTTGTTGTATGAAATGGATACACGTAGCTTGTGTTTAAAACAAAATGTGACTTCATCCTTGCTTTTATAGGCCCACTAGATTCAAAGGAATAGCCCCTGGAAATAGTAACTGCTGTGATATGCTTATGGCTCCATTTACAGACTTTCTTATAGGTTCATAAATGGAGACTAGGAGGAGGAGGGAAAGGAATAAAATTTAATAACTGAATAAAAATGTAAATAAAGATTTGCCTAAAATTACTTGTCCAAGAAATAATTCTCCCTCCCCCTTAAGCTAATACTTTGATAAGCTCTGAACAGTGATCCTGATTTGGAGCGTGACCTTTGAAAATGCTCTCCAGCTTGATTAAAGATGTATTAAATTTGTTTAAATAAACCTCGTTGTAATGGCACATCATTTGTAAGAAGCTATTAGGGGGCTGGAAACTGTGCTGCTGTATTTGCATGAAAATGTGCCCTGCTCGAATTGAGGATCTCTCCTGAATTAACCGCAAAGGAAAAGTGACACTTTCATAATTTTTTTTGACAAAAGGGAAAAAAAAAAACCACCCACAACTTACAAAACTTTATGCTAAGCTCTATAAGAAAGGAGGTAACTGCATATCAAAACAGGGCTATGTACACAACCCATTCTTCCCTGAACCATACTCCCCTCTTTTTTTGTCAAGGTTTGCTTGACTTAAATGTCTTTCTTTTTGCCTGCTTTCCCATTTTTCCCACCATGAAAAATGTCTTTGGAAAGAAAAAAAAAAGGACAATAAGAAACTGTTTTCCAGTGTGTTTTTTCAGCTGATTGAGAGAAAAACAATCCTATGTTAACAGCAGAAAAAAAACCAGTAATACAAAAACTTAAAAGAGACTGGTTGACATTGATTTTATTAAAAAAATAACTTTCTCCTTTCAGTGGGGTTTCAGGCAGTCAGATATTGCAGCAGTTCAGGAAAAGGAAAACATAAGGCTGGATGTCATGGAATTTATGTGATTAGGCAGAAAGGTGGATGAATAGATAGATCCCATTCCTACTTGAAGCATATAGATTGCCAAATGTACTTTAATTTTTTCCAATAGCTCCCAACTGAGTGAGTAACTGCTACGCTAATGAAAAAGTCTCTCTCTCTTAAATCAAATTTTAAATTAAAACCTTTCCCATTTCCCAGCTAAAGCCAGGACTCTAGGATACATATGCGTACTTAGGGGGCCTGGAGTCTTTCTTTGTGCTCCCTGTTCCTCACCACCTATTTCACATGTCAGCCCTCTACAGCCATCCTGGTACTTGCATCCTTCCTCATACTTTCAATGCCAGAGGCACAAGGCAACGCGGATTCATCTGCACGATGTGCTCGGTGCTGCGAGTGCTTCGTACAGCCTGTGTCCACCCTCCAGCCCCCACCACCCCAAACCCCCAGAGCACGAGGACTTCTTCTGAAGTGATACCTTATGGACTTTCATTTTCTACTTCTTCTTCTTCTTCTTGTTTAATCTTACAGATCTCATTCTCAAACTCTTCTCCAAAACCACATGGGAAAAAAATGTGCAAAATCATGAGGCTCTCAGCAAGTCACACAAGTCAGCAGCACCGCCTGATGCAAGAGGCCATTGGCATGGGCAGCCTGCAGAGCAGGAAGCGTCTGCCCTTCCAATGTAGAACAACATTCAAAGAATGAGATTTTGAGAGATTATATTTTTGTTTGCAGCCATTCCTCCCTTTCTTTCCCCCAGCCACTAGTAAAATCTACAAACAAAGAAAACTCAAGCCTTTGCAAAACCTAGAATCATAGAATCGATGATTATATGATTCTAAAACTTGAGCTTTGCAAAATCTACCAGCAGATTACCCATTGTTACCAAATATCAAGCACATGCACCCACATGTACCTGCAACTTTGCTTGGTTGCAGCCGCAGTGTGTGCGAGGTGAGCTGGGACACCATTGCATTCTATTCTGTTCGATGGGAACTCATGCAATTGGCACAAATCCTTTGGTGTGTAAAAGGTTCACCAGATGCATATTGAAACAGAACTAAAGAAAGATGAAATATTAGGAACAAAAATTTCCAACCCAGATTATAGGAACAGTCAAATGGTCTACTTACGTTGATAGTGAAAGACACCAAGTACCTTTAAGACGCAGGTAAGAAATTGCCCTTTGCTGGATGACATTAAAAGAACGCACCCAGAGATCTCTCATTTAGTAGATAGTTTAGGCTCTGCAAGGATTATCTGGCGGCTGAGTTTCCCAAGCCACTTCTAGGCTGTGTGATTATTTTTCCTTCTGACTGACTATTCTTCTAAAACAAAGTAAGAAGAATCACCTATATGATGTTTAGGTCTACTTCTGCCACACTCCTGTTTATTTACTTTCTGCACTAAGCTGTTGTGACCTCATAAATCTATCTGCATATGGGAGTTGTTCTGATTGCCTATCTCTGAACTCTTCAAAACTCTATTATTATACACAGTTCTGGTACTCAAGGGTGAATCCACAAATGGATGGAAAGACCCAAATGCTATTGCAAGTAGCAAAGGCCAACTCTTAACTTACTTTACATGGCAAACCCCTGGGCAACGCTTTTCCACTATCTCACATTTCCTTACGCGATGCATTGGCTAACAGCTTGCTAAGAATTAGCAAGAGTAAGTTGCACTCCTTTGACCGAAACCATACCACAGTACAGTCAGGAACATGAGTCAGGAGAGCAAGCCAGAAATCTTGCATTCCCCATTATTCAGTCTCTTTTCTAATTGAACGCCAGCGCAGTGCAAAATGCATGGGTCTTTCAGGAGACAAGATCCAAATCCCACCCCTAGCTCAATGGGTACCCAAAGCGGCAGGACACAGTCAACCTCCCTCTTCTCACGTGAGTCCTCTGCTCACCAGTGCACAGTGGCCCAGCTTCACCAAACCCTTTGTGAGCTTTCTCCTAGATCTGGATGGTCACAATAGTCTCGGGAGAAGGGAGATGGAAAACATCCTCAGGAAGGAGAGAAGAAAACTTTCCCTATATCTCCACAGTCTTGGTGAGGGCTCCAGAGCTCCAGCCGCAATGTTCTTGTGCAAGGGGTGGGGAACAGAGCCACCACCTGGCAGCCGCCTGCACAAGAACTGCCACCTCCTCCCCTGTTAACGTGAACCTGTCCTCAGTAGGTACAGATGTGGGATCTGGACCACCAGTGTGGGGCTGACACCCAAGCTGTGGGCAACGCAGGGCAGGCCAGCCGAGAGCTAAGTAGCAGAGAGGTTGAGAAAGGAGAAAAAACTTAGAGGACCACAGAACAGAGCCTTCAGGCATCACAGTTTTTAATCTACATCCCTGCAGACAGCCTAAACCCTGTCTTAGATGAGTCATTTTTGTATCTGGGGGACTGGCCATCCCATCTTAATGGGAGCATGGAGACCTGCAAAAAAAAAACTGGTCTACTGGCAGCTCACTGCTGCCAGACAGAAGAGCCCAATTTCCTTAAAGTCTGTGCCATCTTCCTGTGCTAAAGAACCACATTTTCTTCTTCTGACACGTTCTCTCATCTCTTTTGGGTTTTAATTTACCATTCTAAATTGAGATACTAGAGCAGGTGGAAGCAACCCAGCTCCAGGCTAATTGGTTCATCATGCATGTTACGATAATTTTCATTCTGGATTTCGATTAGGTCAGTATGGAGACTGCCTTGGTCAGAGTCTGTAATGATCTGCTTATTAACTCTGTTGCAGGGTCCTTGACTGTACTCATGTTATTAGAGATTGCAGCTGCCTTCAGTTCTGTGAACCATGTAGTTTTATTGGACTGTCTAATGTCCTGCGCTGGACTATCTAAGTGCTTGGTTTCTGTCCTATCTGGCGCCAGGATTTCGTTTGTTCCTTTAACGTACCTCCAGCCATACTGAAATTGTGCATGTTTTTCTGCTGGATTTTATTCTAGTTCCACCAATATTCATTAGATACTGCTTTTCCTACCGCAGCAGCATTAGGGAGGGTGTTTTCCTCACTGAACAGATAATCTGTTTATAATTTTTCCATCAAATTCTGGTACAGTAATCTTCTGGTTTTCAAATGGTTTGAAATTTAGGCTCAGAAAACTTTTATTAGGGCTTGACAAAATCCAAAAAAGAATGGATCACTAGTGATTGGCATTACATAGAAACATAGTTGTGACGAGGGGCAACGCTCCTTGTTTGTGTTGCCACAACAGGTATCTCGCTACTGGGATACTTTAGCTAAACTGGGATCATTTTTGATACTAGGCTCTCCACATCTGAGTGCACCACTAGCACTTCCAGTATGTCCTCAGCCAAACAGCGTTTCCAGAAAAAGATATTTTTCTTGCTTAACTGACACAGAGATTCTTTTTAATTCTTTTATTACAATCAGATTTGATTACTGCAATGCATTTTTCTGCTCATCTTCCTCTTGTTAGTGTTAGTTCCCTTCAGTGGTTCAGCAAAACTTCTGCCACTGTCTAAAACTGCTGACGATAAAAATCCTGTTTTCTATTATATGCATTATTCTTTGCACCGCTTCCCTGTTTGTTGATATGTAACCCTTAAATGGTTTGATTTTTAAGAATGAAACTCTTGACTGGGTACACAGGCAGGATCTTCTGATGTGGGTGGGAATGTCCCAGATATGCTCAGTAACTTCAGGTTGGTGGGAGAAGGGCATGAGAAAGAGAAGGGTATTTCATCAGTGGGAAAGGGAAGAGAAAGCAAGCCTTGAGGGAGGGTGCAAGGTTTCTGTACGCATGGAAGGAATGAAATGTAGCTTCAATATGTTGATCAGGTGAAAAAAGTTATAATTTCCCTAAGAAAAATGTTTTTTTGCTAGATGATTGCTTTTCCCTAAGGAAAGCAGTTCTAAGGTGTGCAATTATCCTAAGGTTTCTGTGTCAGGATTTCAATTCAAGATCTCTTGGTCTTCTGATATACCAATGATTTTCTTACTATTTCTGTCCCCATCAATTCCTCTCTTGTTTTGATTCTGGGAGGTATTAATTTTCTTAATATTTTCAATAAAGTCATCAAAGGCATTTTGATCAGGCAACTTAAGTGATCAACACTGTCCTAACTCAATTCCAACTGATGGCCATGGTTAAATTCCCAACAAATTTACGTGGAATGAAATTAGACACATATGAATGAGCATATATGAAAAATATCTCTCCCTAAGTCTTCCAAATAAAGCTTTCATTTTCACAGAGAACCATGTCTTAAATTAAACTCAGCTTATGGAAGTTTACCACAGAGCATTCTGGACATCAAACCGCCCAAGCCAGAGGCTCTCCGACCTGTTTAACTGTGAAAAGCTTTTGCTCAGCTCCCAATTTAAATGCAAATATTTGTTCAGTTCATTTGTCCAAATTACTCTATGAGCTTCACTACAAATTTTGGTTACTGCAATTCTCACTGACTTTCTCAGATGAGCATCCAACCACTCGGACGGCATTTTTGAGCATATTGGGCCTTCCTTTTTCATAACGGGCAAGGTTGTCTTGGTTTTGTTTTGGTTGTGTTTTGGGTTTTTTAGTTGGTTGGTTGCGTTTTCTTTGAGAAGCAACAGGTTAGCGACTGTCTCTCTTAGTGAAGTTCTCATAAAAATGATAGCAGGCACCCTTCACTGAACATAGATTGGAGGTTAATGGCACGTCCAGATTGATGCTGCCAGACTTAAAGTGAACAAGACTGGACACAGTTTGTTGGAATCTTTGGATAAATGACCATCTCTGTCTCACATTTTAGCCTGTTTTTGTTGTTTTAATTAACTTTGTCTTTTTTGTTATTTGTTTTGGGTTTTTTTCCCTCCTGCACCTCCCTCCCTCAGCCTAGCCATCCTGATGTCCCCAGACTCAACATTGTGTCACTTACTGTAGGCTCGCTTCATTTCTCCTTAAGGAAGGCCTTTCTCTCAGCCTTTGTGCATATTTAAGGGAGGGATTACCTTGCTGAAGATGTGTGTCCAGTTGCTTTGGAGCTACAGGTTGCCTGAAATGATGTTTCCTCATGTATTCAGAGGCAGCGATTCTTCATTTAGAAAACTTGACATGCTGAGTGCAGCTGCCTAACTAATAGTTAAGGATCAAATTATAAAGCATCCCAAGTGCAGTTGCCCTACTGAACTTTTCCTTGTCCAGCTTATATGGCATTTAATTAAATAATGCTCCATTGCACACCATTAAAAAATTATCAGGAAGACTTTCTTGTAATAAATATCTCCTTCTAAAACAGAGGATAAAATCTAATCCCTGACCAACATAAAACCCTTCGGCGTATGCCTCTGGCATTGGTATTCACTGCCTGGTTTACATACTTCCATCTATCTAATATCTCAAGGATTTCTAAACACCCATCACAGTGGTATCAAAGGATCCATAATTTGCAAAATAAACTTTGTATGCAATAAAACTATATGAATCATGTCATCTGCAACAAATTTACTGGGAATCTGTATTTCAGAGCTACTAAAAATTCACCTACTTCACACCTCACTTCTTTTTTGGTCATTTATTTTTACTTGCAGTTGACTGAGGTTTCATGAGTTCATATTCTCCTTAAGTTTCTGCTTCATCACACCATGTATGGAAGAGGGAAAACACCAGCTCAAGTTGTATCTTAAAGCATTTTTGAGTGATTGGGGAGGAGTGAGAGGAGAAAATTAAGCAAAACCACAAGAGATGATTTATCGAGAAGCATAAGAAACTTCTGCTTCAAGCTTGAATCAGAGGTTTCAGTCCCAAAACAGTGATTTCCATAAAGCTCCATGTCTAAAAACAATCCAAATAATTAAATCATCCAAAATGTGCATATTTTTAGAATTAAAGGGAAAAGTGCAAGAGGTCATAGCTTACTAATTACCTATAAACTCTTATCAAAATGTATCAGCAAAGTGCTCCTACACAAAGAAAAAGAGCGGGTAACAACATGAATCATAAGTATACCGATGATAATTCCTTGACCAATTTTTCTAACACCTGTAAAATTCTCCAATAGCTTATCTTATTTCTCATGCTTGGTTGTTTAAAAAAGTTTAAATGTAAGCTTTACTGATTGCACTGATAGTTATCACAAATTTCCGTGGGATAATCACAGAATAAAGCACTGTGTAAATGGACTGTAATTGTAAATTGTCGGTAATAACGTAATGCTGGCATTGGTTAATTATGAGTTATATTTGATCCATATGTAACACTCTAGTTGCTTCAATTTGAGCCCGTAATAGCCCAGATTCTAGATGTGAAAGATTTCTGTTCCAGCAACAATAAATCATAGTGAGGGATGTTGGACTTGATTCTTTTAAAGCTTACAACAGGCCAAGTATTTCAACTTTACACAAAGTTAGAAACCGAGGGATAGGTCTGTTTTTGGGGCATGGGTGTTGCTTTGTGTATTGTAGATGCACTTCCCATGGTTGATGCAATTACGCTTCAGAGGAAAGTACCGTCATAGCTTTCTGTTTGTCTATTTTATTTAAGGAAGGCAGAGAAGAGCTCCTAGCTGTCCCAGAGCAAGCAGCAGGGGCTCCCGCTCACAGACCCATCTGACCGAGTACAAGGCGTGTAACACCACTGAGTATAAATGAAAAACTGTGCTGCGCTGCCAAGCATTTTGTAGGGTAAACTCTGTGCAACAAGTAAAACTGCATTTCTAGGCAGCAGCAGACACTGACCTTTAAAAAAATAAAATAAAATAAAATGGTACAGCCCAAGCAGTCAGTGGGATCTAAACATTCAGATAAACTCCAACTTTTAAGAAGTAAAATGCTGGTTCAGTTCAAGCCAATGGAAAAACACGACTAGGAAAAATAATCAGATTTACAACAATGTTTTTGGGCCCTTTTTTTAAAAAAAAAAAAAAAAAAAACCAAACAAAATAACACCTTATTTATCATTGCTATTAATATGTGCCTCCCTTCTTTCCTTGCATGCCAAGGTGTCATTATCCAGAGCTTCATTTTCTCAGATTTGTCAGAAGAGCTTTGGCAACTTTACCAGCAGTTTCCCAGAGCAAGGTCCACAAGAAGTCTTGCTGTGTCACCCCTCCAGTCCTGATGGATGTTATTCCCCCCCCCCACTGGACATGTTGATCACTGGGTCCAAGACCTTAAAAACTCTCACGTTAGTTACTTTTGTTCAATTTTCAGAATCTATTTCCTGAAGTCAGAGTTGACACTGGCTGAAGCTGGGATCAGTAGAAGACTTTTTAGCCCAGAGAGTAGCCCTCAAGCCCTTAAATAAATCACTATAAATCACTGTAGAGTCAAAAGCAACCAAGATACTGCCACAAAGCAGAGTAGGGGTTGTGCTAGCTGTGAGCTGCAACCCGAGCTGGTACGGGACAGGGTATCTTTGGGCACGAGGGTAGAAGCTCCATTGCGTTTGTCCCTCTACATCTCACCAAGGTGATGGTGCTGGAGACTACCAGACAGGAATACAAGGCAATTAGCAAACTGACAAAAGGTATTTTCAGCTTTTTGATGCAAAATGTAATGACACCTGTGCAATAAGAGCTGTCACATGATGTTTTACATCATGTCACGATGATGTCACGAAACATACCGTAGCCTTTCAGATGATGTGCTACATCCTTTTACACCACTAGGTCACAAACAATATAAACAACCGCTGTTCATTTTGGATTAGCGTAACTGCTTGCAAAGACACATGAAAATAAAAACAAGAGTGTAAGAAGAGTAACATTAGTCATGGCCATATTATAACTATCAAAAAAATTACTGAAAGTGATAAGTGACACCTGAGTAGTGCCTTCAGGAGGTTACAGGTTAGCATTAGAGTTGCGGCAGGCTTCCAAGAAACGCCTGGCAGGCGTGTTATCTTTTTAAAGAGTCAAAGAGGCAAAACTTCAAAGGTATAACACAACAAATAGAACACAGGTACCCTACAACAACCACTGAAAAGCAAGTGATGCTGAGCACACCTCACGGCCAGACAGCTGGAGAAATACCAAACATGTTGCTGTCGTTCCCAGAAGTGGTCTCTTTGGAAAAGAAAACCTCCAGGAATGTATATTAAAGGACTGGAAATGCTAATTTGCTGGCACAATTTCTCTCAAGAAATCTCCTGCCAATGGGGGAAAAAAGAAAACAAAACCAAACAAGATCATAGAAGCGTGTGTGTTCCTTTTCATTTAAACCCCAAATATGGTTTGTTTGGGTTTGGGGTTTATTTATTTATTTATTTTAATTTGTGGACTAAAAGTGGAATTCTGGGTTTCTCAAAGTTATCACTGATACAAGCCACCCTGCGCACGTGAAACTATTTCATGTGGTCATTACCTTCCTTGGTGTGTATTTGCAAAGTTGTTAAAACAAATTGCAACCGGTCTGCAAAATGTACATAGAACATTCTTTTCTTCTTTCTTCCCCATACTGAAATAGCTAAGACTAATAATAATCTGGTTTCATTTGCAAAATGTATATCCTTAGGCTGATCATATGATTCATAGTGATTGCAAAACAGAGATTATAAAAAGAAGTATTTTAGTCGCCTGGGTTATGAAAAATCAAGAAGTTACTTAACATCTGCAGCCAGAATTAAATATCTTAGGTACACAATGTATCTGGGGACAACACAGCAGCTCCTTAACTTGCCTGAACCTTGCTGCCAAAAGTTTGAGCAGAGTTTGTCACTGGGAGGTTTACAGCAGCACTGAGCGAGAGGGAATTTCTCGCGGCACTCGTGCAGAGAAGAGGTGGCCAGTGAACTGCAGTCCCGTGGTTTGGGGACTGAACGGCACATGTTTGGGCTGATCGTCACTCCTTGTTTACTGACTCTGAGTCCAAAACAGGGAGGTTGGAAAATATTGCATTGTTATGTCACCAAAAGACCAAATTAAGTTACAAGTGCTCTCCAGAAAGCAAAAGTGACTTTCTGTGCTGGCACGACATGCTGGGCATCCCTGATGAAGAACAATACCATGCAAACAGGTCGGCAAGCCAAGGGCAGATTCCCCCAGCGCTCATCCCAACCAGCACCCAAGCAAAGCTGCCGCGCATGCACCAAACAGCCTCCAGAAACCAAATAACAAACCCAAAATCTCTTCCAGAAGATCATACTTCAACATTTCCCCTTCACATTTTTCCACCAGAGTTTTACTAACGCTAAATAAACCCGACAACAATTCCATTCGCAAGACCGTGCTCAGTCTGCACCATTCACTGCCGTCTTGGTGCTGCAAGGTGAAGATGTGCTGCGGTGTTTCGGATGCGGCCCTCACTCTACTTTGTTACTTTGGGATTTTTTCCAACGATCGTTTTTTCAATGATCATTAATAAGCCCAAGAGGCCAAATTGTCCATTTTGCTTTCACCGGCAAATGAATTAGTTCTGTCAGCCTTATAAAAACCAGAAGTGTAAGAAGGGGAACATTTTTGTTTCAGGTACTATAGAGTCTTTCCAGTTACTGCAAAGTTAAATAACAAACTGAGCTGACAAAACTATTAAAGTGGCTCTTTCAAGGTGAAAAATGGATTTCACAATTAAGAATCAATTTGATGCAATCCCGCACTTCGATAAAGCAAAAATCCTTTATTTTCTAATAATTATTCATTGAGCACCTCCTGCATTGACCACACACTTAATGCTGCCCGCTATGCTTAATCATTTATTCAAAGAAAATTTCTCTCGCCAGCAAGGAGCCAGTGTCGGTTTTAATGACACAAGTCTTATTTCCACCAAGTTTGCTGTCTGGCTTTTGAACTGCTGATGATTTGGTAATAGCAAAGTCAAAGTTACAGGTCCTGGGATGCCCCAATTTTAACTAATTACCTGATATTAAGGTGTTAGCAGACAGAGTCTTTTCAACCACGTTTAACAAATCAAAAGCATTAGGTATCACAGAGGAAGGAAAGTGAGGAAAAAGCTTGTGCTTATAGCACTGGCATCAGCTGCAGTCAGTGGGGTTGTCCAGGACAGCACAGATTTCACCACTACCCTTTGCTTGTGATGCCTGTTTGGGTATTTATTTATTTAAAAAAAAAAAAAAAGGAAATGGAAAGGGAAATAAAAAGCTTTCCCATGCTTAAAGGCAGAGAAAGGAGAACTGACTGTAAACGGTGCACCTATGGGGCTAATGCTGCTCCTGTGCTTGGTTGCAGGGCTGCTCTGCCAAATATAACAGCAAGAGCTCCAGGTATGGGGCAGAGGTCCGGAGTTGTCGGACTGTTAAATAAGTGCCTCCTCTGATTTTTGCTAAAATTATGTACATCACTTTGCCAAGCAGTTTGCTGCCAACCAGGCTGTCCTTTCCTTAGAAAAGGTATGGTATAACCAGGCACTGAGTGCCACTGGCTGCATGAGAGCACTGTACCTTCATTACCAAGGAAAAGCAACTTTGGGACAGCACCTCACATCCTGCTCATACATCTCAAACGTACAAATAGGTGTCAGGCCACAGGCCACATGGCTGAGACTTCCAGGAGTAGAGGTTTATATAATGCTCCAGAATACCTGCTAGAGTAAATAAGTACTCAGGCTGAAAGAGTTGGGGTTGTTCAGCCTGGAGAAGAGAAGGCTCCAGGGAGACCTTAGAGCCCCTTCCAGTATCTGAAAGGGGCCTACAAGAAAGCTAGAGAGGGACTTTTTACAAGGGCATGTAGTGACAAGATGAGGGGTAATGGCTTCAAACTGCAAGAAGGGAGATTTAGATTAGATCTCGGGAAGAAATGTTTCACTCTGAAGGTGGTGAGACCCTGGCCCAGGTTGCCCAGAGAAGCTGTGGAGGCCCCATCCCTGGAGGTGTTCAAGGCCAGGTTGAATGAGGCCTTGAGCAACCTCGTTTAGTGGGAGGTGTCCCTGCCCATGGCAGGGGGGTTGGAACTAGATGATCTTTAAGGTCCCTTCCAACCTAAACCATTCTATGATTCTATGATACAACTGCGCTGTAGGACCATTTTGATATGAGTGGGGTTATAATGCATCTACAAAATCAGTTTTTGTATCTCGATTTAAAAGTCTAGCCCAAAGCAATTTTTGTTACTTTGAAATATTTATTTTTCTTTATTAAGCCTCTCCAACAGTTGAAAAAGCCCTTGAAATATACTTATGTAAACCTGTCCTTTGTGTTTGTGTCTGCAAGAGAAAAGTTAGCACTGAATGCTGCCCTTGCCTGTGAACTGCACTTCTGGGGAGAAAATTCAGTCTCTTCCATTTGAGAAATGATATTTGTTAAGTGCCCGGGCCACAAGGCAGCAATAAGACTGTTGGCAATTTGAAAGACCAAATTAAAAACGACAAAAAAAAAAGCAAACAGCTGAGACATTGAGTCTAAAAATTATCTACAACACATGCATAGTAAAATGTTTTCACAAATTCTCCAAAGGATTTTTAATTATTACAGATTGTATTAATTAGGTAATTATGCAATAGATTCTTTTGGAACTCTTCCCATCTATTATGTATGCAATATTATGTATACATGTTTTTTTAGAAACTGCCCAGCTTTGTAAACCTATGCTCCAGTCCAATAGTCAGAGGGGTTACAAGGGTGCAATAAAGTACGATTTTTGCCGTGCTGTACACCTTCTTGGAAGGAGAGTAACAAGTGTGCTAAAGGAACAGTGGCACAATTTTTTATTTCTTTTTTTTTTTAAATCTACAAAATGTTATCTTTATTTAAGCAATAGCGAGCGATGTACAGGCCATCTCCTGAGGGTTAATGACCATCTGGGAGGAGGTGGTGGCTCAAAGGGTAGCTCAAGACCATTAATTCCAACACATCATTAAAGGGTGCTAATAAGGGGGTTTATACCTTTGTAACACTACACAGATAAGAAAAGCTCCTGGGCAGTTCAACATTCATCAAGTTGTTTCAAATAACAGTGTATACTTATTACCACACTTCGGACTAGTCTCCCTGGGCTGGGAACAGAAAAAGATTCAGGGAGGATAAAAAGAGAATTTGGCAACACTTGTTTGTTTGTTTGCTTTTTTGTCCCGTGTCGTGTTCGCCCCTGCCCCCCCCTTCTAGTTTGAGATTTCTAGTTTAGATCAACACAGAACTTATCTTGAGATTGTCCCAAGTAGTCACAGGGTTTTTAATGGGCTTCTGCAGCTTTTAATTAGTCTGGAAAATACAAAAGTGTACTCAGAAAGGCCTTCTCTTCTTCTTATCCTTGCAAAAGCACCATGCAGGTAAGTATTCCTACTTGTTTTAGCGAAACACAGACACAAAGTATTTGGAAAGGAAGTGGATGAATGGTCACCAACACTGCTGTCTAATTTGAAGGTCTTTTCCTTCCTTGGTGATAAGCCCACATCCCAAAGTTCATATAAAAATCATAGCATGACTTCTGAGCCCTCACTGTGGTAGGCTGAAGAAGCTAGAGGCTTTTGTATCTGCTTCATTCCCTTTCTCTACCTCTGTCCTCATCTGAATTCATTTGTCTACACCACACCACAGTTCAGAAAGTTGGTCTTTGACCAGGTAAAAGAAATCCAGGATGAAGAAAAAGCCAAAAAACCCCCAGAACTGGTAGAAAATATTTAGCAAGAGATGAGAAAACCACAACCAAGCAGTGATATTCACCAGGAAAAGATCTGGTGAACATTTCACCACCCTTTTCCATGTCCATGTCTCTACACCAAGTATAAGAGCAGCTGACTTTAATCAACAATGATTAAGCGCAAGAGGAGACTCCAGCCATGCCCTGTGGGCAGCGTGCCTGGGAGAGACCTGCAGGGAGCAGAGTTCTGCTGGTGGGAAGGCGATGGCCAGGAGGGCTGCAGAGGGCCTTGAAACCCTGTGGGGAAAGTCGGATGGGTACCGAAACCTAATATGAACTGAAAGCACTAATTGACCTCGGAGAAGAGAGCTGGAGGGTTTTGAATGACATTTCAGGGGAGGGGGGGAAAGGGAGGGCATAAAAAATTAAAATGAAGACAGAAAAAGCAGCTAGTTTTGGAACATTTTGTTGACTTCATCAAAAAAAAAAAAAAAAGAAAGGAATGTGAGCTTGAAGACAGTCCACAAATTGCACTAGTCCCATAAAATCCCACCCTTCACCATAATATTCTTCTCTAACCCAGCCATCAGGTAATATAATCTCTTCACCACTGTTGTGCTTCTACCCAAGAACACTTTCTGCTTTCAGATCCCCCATTAACACTGTTTTAACTCACACTGATTCTCTAGTCCCATCCAAACTTGAAATGCCCTTGGACTGAGGATCCATGTTAACCATGTGGATAATGTTAGATCATTCCTCCAATACTGGAACTTGCTTGCCAAGTTCTCAGATGCATTAAATCCTTAAATACATAAAAAAAATAAATATAAACCCCAAACACCCTTACCTTAGATTTCTAGCCAGCACTTTATGTAGTTTCACTCATTTTCTGATACACTGTTCATGAAAGTGGAATTCTGGTCTACCCCCCTCCTTCCTTTTGGCATGTTTAAACATTTTAAATTGTTCCTCCAGTAGCCCACTAAATGATTTTGTTCTACTTCACCCACATTGCTTCATTTCTTGTATCACTGCTTGTCCTTTGATTACAATTGCAAATGGAAAATGTTTGAAAGTTGGTTTTGGTCTCAGAGCAGCTAGAAGCAAAGTGAATTAGTAGATTAGCCTATTTGGCAAGTGAGACCCAAGCTCAGAGGGTACTGTAATAAATTTAATGTTCACATACTAAAGCTCCAAGTCCATATTGCACAATCATCACCTATTACAGTGTCTAATTTAAAGAGAGTTGGCGGCCTTTGCCCAAAATTTGCAACACCTAAATAAACGGGGCTATTCTAGTTAATCAAAACGTTTTCTCAGCCCAGCTCTCATGAAACAAATTGGCTGTTACCCCATTGCAGGAACAGGGGACATATTTGAAATCAAAGCAGGGAGAAGAAGCTTGGAGGTTATTTTGTCCACGTGTCATGTTTTGAACGTGCTTTTTGAGCATCTTCAGAGCCGGTATCTGCACTCCCACTGCCCACAGCAGAGCTACTGTGGTACTGGAGGATTCCCTCCCTCCTCAACCCCCCCTTTTCCTTTCAGCTACATGGAAATTCAGATTAAGTGACAGTCCCAGAAAAAGGTTTCTTTTTCTGCTGCTAGTAATACAGATTCCCTAAAGTGTTTCAACAGACCACAGCATGTACTCGTGGGTAGCCCAAGCCAGAAGCCTGGTGACAACTCGCTGGCACAGACACGCAGGCCGATGGTCCATCCGGACCACCAGGCAGACAAGCCCTCGGTGGGGACATGCGGCAGCGAGCTGCCCCCCTCAAGCAGGGCTGTGAAATCCCGCTCAGGTAGCAGGCAGTAGGTCTCATGCCTACCAACAAACGCCGATCCCAAACGCCTATTAAGTGGTTCGTTAACACATCTTCTTCCCAACCAGATGGGTTCGCACTTTGCAAAACAAACATGAATCATACGCGGGCACTTGGCAGAGCTGGTGGCATGACACCGTCTTGTGCGTGACGTCATTATTATCCTTACTCCACAAAAACGTATGTGGAGCGCTTTAGAGATGCAGCGCTCATCTTACCTACCCCATGCATGCCACGCCCAAAGGAAGGAGATGACGATTTTGTCCTCAGCAGCAGCACTACCTCGTGCAGAAGTGACGGGCAGTTCATTACAACCAACCGTAGCCCCAGGGTGAGGCATTGGTGCGGCATGAGAGGTTCAGCTCTGCTCAGGAACAAGTCCCTTTCCTTTCCTTTCATGCAGTAGCAGTTTCTGGGTCTGCAAAATTTAGGGGAATTGAGGATTTTCTACTAAACAAGAAATGAACTTATGGTCAAACAGCTGGTCACCGGCACCTTGTTTCTCCACAAGGCATTGTTACCTCCAAGTTCATGGAGAACTCAAGGCTGGTGCCTGGCATTACAGGGCTACACCCAGTGCCAGACCCACTGCCTTGTTGCAGGAGCGGCACATCTGCCATCTCTTACCTCTACATAAAGCAAAGGCTCCTGCCAAGTTCCTACCACCCTTTGAAATGCATCCTTTTGCCTAAAATTGGTGATAAAGTGTTTAAAAGAAGCATAGCACGTCACCATAAACAGACCAACTTGCTGCTTCTGTAGCATGTTTTGTCAGTAGATCAAACCATTTTAGAATTGAAGACACAAGTATAATTTCTCTAATCCAGCATGGGAAGAAACGTACTTAGAAGAGGATGATATGCTCATGATCACCTGCAAGGGCAGTGTCAGGGGTAGGAGCATCATGTCCGAGATCATAAGGCATGTTGTTCCAGACACAAGGTATCTTCCAAACACAACACGTAGCCTCCTCTCCGCTACCCTCCAGAAACCAAGGTAAAGAAATAGAACATTTCCTCCAGTCTCAGTGGCAGGGCCTGTTTTGCAGACCATGCTGCAGGAGAGCTTGGTTTTCTACAGACACAGATGTTGCATCTGTGTCTGCAGAAATTTAAACACCATAAGAGAACCACACTGCACCGTAACACCGAAATTGCAGACCAGTAGCGGTATCTTCACACTGCTTCCCTTCTCTAGAGCTCTTCTGTTAAGCTTAGACCCCACCTCTGTGTAAGCCTCAAACATCTCCATTGAAAGGCAGGTTAAAGTGGGAGAAAATAAGTACCAACTCTCCAGCCATTGCACAGATATTTTATAGCGATCATCCACCAAACTCTGTCTGTCTTTACTTAGTTTCACCATTACAAAACTGAAATAAGAATAGACGTTATAGAAAGGTCCAAAGCACCCAGAGTTTTTTCTCCACAAGATTTGAAAAAATATCAAGTATTTGGGGATAATCAGCAGTGGGATGGATAATTAATTACCAGGTAACTTAACCCTACTTAAAATCTATATGTTGCATAAATACCTGGCGGTGCTCATAACCTTCAAGAACTGTTACAAACGGCCATAAATGAGAAGTGCAGGAGGACTGCATGTGCCTTTAGTGTGTGCAGTGACTGTTTCTTAAGAGCTCTGAGAGTGACATCGGATGTAGGAGCAATTTGAGGGTGCAAACACGTGAATGTTAAGGACCAGCAGCAATGAAAAAAAAAGTAGTTGTTCTTTTACCCTACTGGCTGAGAGCAGGTGCATTTTAGCAGAAAAATCACATGTATAAAAAGTCAGAGTTCCTGTAACATTCATATTTTTCTCTCATACCTTAATATTTCTCGGTAATAAATAACTGGGGCTGTACACGCACCATTAATAAACCTTTGGAATCATAAAAAAGAAGAATAAAGTTAACCTAGTATGGCTAATTAAAGTTAGTTTGTTGGGAGTTTAATCAATTAGCACAGAGTTTTCAAGGCAATATCGCTGCTATTCACGCTCAGTGGCAGCACTTTCAGGCAGCCCTTTATTGCAACATCTATGTTCAGATGACCTTTACTTCATAAAGCACCGAGCTAAACATTTTATACACAGGGCAAAATCTGTTTATTGAAGGATGCCGGGGGACTGTCTTTAGGAATGTGATTTGGCCTCACTTGGGTAATTTACCAAAGGCAGAAGAAAGTTGCAAACCTATTTGTAGCCTTCATCTGAAAGACATGCCATTTCTTTGTAATACTCCCTCATCTCAACATTTGCGCGGTGGTTCTGCAAACAAACCTCCTCCCAGACAGATGCTATAGTGATTGTCCTGGTAAACCAAAAAAAAAAAAAAAAACCCACAAAATGCAGGACAAACAAACAAACAAACATCCTTCCACACAGCAGATGCTTTCTCAATTACTTAATTTGACTTTTGTGTAATTCAGACATGATTTCAGGGAATAATATTTTCCAGACAGGACTTATTTATTAAGCAGTTGGTGGTCAGGCATCAATTAACCAAAATAGGCAGCGCATCTTTGGGAGGCATTATTTTCCCCATCAGAGAAGAGCCGAGATAAGGCGTTAACACCGCCACCGCCTCCCTAATTCAGAGGTCGGTACCCTCTGCGCGGATCCACCCAAGTGCTTGTGAAAGACCCACTGTTGAAATAACACCTGACATTTCACCCTGAACTCCCATAGCATTTGCTGATTCATTGCCCACACAGAGGGAAAAAAAAAAAAAAAAACACATTAACACCA
>VYXH01003518.1:1229783-1271924 GCA_013397275.1 Burhinus bistriatus | reverse complement strand
TTTGTTTTTTTTTTTTTTTTTTTTTTTTTTTTTTGCTTATTTGCAGTCCATTTATTACCGTGGTTTTTCTGCAGTGAATGGGACAAGCAAATCCAAATGGGTATTTAAATCAGAAAGGAAGAAATACTTTAACACACAGGTAAATACTGTGAGCTCATCCTATTGTATTGCTATTTCCTTGCTGTATTTCCCAGTTAGACTTCTGTGGGCATTTCGGTTCATTGCAAGGCAAAATCACCAAAGCCTGAACTCGGACAAAGTTCTCCTATACGAGATGGAGGAATAGCTCGTGCAACGGGAAAAGAGCTTCAGCCATACCATGGGACAACCCTGAGCTCAGAAGCTAACTAAGGTCAGGCTGTGCCGTGCTCAAGCAATAGACTTTTGAGGAAAAGCCTTTTGGCTGGGTAGGATGCGGGCAAGTTGGTGGGGCCCCCTACACCCAGCGGAGCAGATACCCTGGCAGGGTGCTGGGTGTCCGGCGACATCTTTTGGCAGAGCTGTAAAATGAAGTTGCTGCTGGGCATTGCGATGCTTAAAAAAAAAAAAAGCAATAAACCCAAAACCACCCATGGTGCATTTTTCGTAATCCCATGGGGCCATGGATTTTCCCCAGGGTCAGCACACGAGGTCATGTTCTTTCCCTGGCAACCACTTTTTCTAAGCTAAGGTGAAGAGGGAACCACAGCTAAGTCAAAAAAGTTTGTGTAAAAACCCCAGTTCTTGTCTCCAAGTTACACATAGGTCTGGATTTCCTTCCAGAAAACCAGGATCTAGTTATAACTCCTTTCATAATCTTCCCTATATTAAACTGTTACTGGCTGTTGAAGCTGATTTTAATCTTTAAATGATTACCAAAATCTAGGTATTTTAGGAACAAGTTTGGTAACAAAGGATCCAGCTTGTGAAGCTGTGCAAAATTAATTGGGAAAAAGCTAGCAAATATAAAATGTTGTTTACTTGTCATAAAGAGTCCACCCAGGACATTCACTGCTTTTACTACCATTATGTGATCCAATATTTTTTCCACCGTCTTCTCTTCACTTTTACTGTGGTTTCATAATTTTTTTTTTTTTTTTCTTTCATGAAACGCCTGGTACATACTCAGCCATAAGAGAGAAACATCAAGCCTTGTTTTTTCCTAGTTAGTTATGAGTGCCTCGTATAAGTTCTTGAAGAAAGAACGACATATACGTAATTTCTAGAGGTAAGAAGAGTTTCTACTGAAATGCAAGTATTTTCCAAACCATATTGGATTTATTTTGCTCTTTGACAAAGAGGTGCGGAACCCAACTGTGGTTAATCTGAGCTGCTTAAATCACTTGCGATGCACACTTTCTGCAAATTCTGCATCTTCTCTTAAAAATTTCTCACTTATTGAGAAATTCAGATCTAACTATAATTTTCTGATTACCAAGAACAGCATAGTCATATTTCCCAACTCCTGTAAATGATATATTCCCATAATCTATTAAATAATATATACACTTTCAGGAATGGAAAGCCATATAAAATGCTATTAAAAGGCTACATGTATTAAATATATATATATCTCTTAGCATAGAGTAAAATTCTCTGTATAGACACAAATCCCAGCAAAAAGTGGAATCTTTTTTAATGCAGTGAATAATTTCTTGACAGTTCCTTTCAGCTTAAAGGCTTGAATGTAACCAAACTTGTATTAACATTTGCTTATAATGATAAATATGTCTATTCTTTAGGTCATAAGAGTGAAAGAACAAGCAATATCCTGGAAAACAGTATTTAAAAAAAAATAATGCAGTTGTGATTATTCCTAGAAAGTAAACCAGACTTCCATAAATTCTCAGCTAAATATTGCCAAACCAAATTGTATCAGTTTCTCTTATCTAAACTTGTCATTTGCCTTCCTTTCCTCTGTTTTTCACCGAGACTGTGAAATTAGGAGTGTTTATTCAGAATCACATTTGAAAGGCAAGGGCTGGGAAGAGAAAAACATTTATTTATCAAATTCAGTAGGATCAGATAGGAGAGATTCCCAGAATCCACTGGGAGATAAAAATCATGAAGTTATGTTTCATGTAAAGTCCTATCTGGCCTTTGAAGTTTTAGATTGGTGGGAAAGGACAAAATCATGTCTGCAGCTTTTCCACAAGCTCTGAGACAGCTCATTTTTGGGAGACTAAGAAACCTACATTTTTCAAAAATGACCCAAGTTATACACACACACACACACATATCTATGCATATGTATATAAAGTATCATGAGTTATTTTGGTGATTTTGGACCGGCATCACATAAATAAAGTTTAAATGCATGAAAGTCAATATTTTCCTTCTTTACTTCTCAGTCTTTCCCGTCAATGACACTATAATAATGAGGAATTTGGGGGTTTGTTATTACAACTCTACAACTTCAATTACCTTCATTCCAAAGACATTTTCAAGCCAAAAAGGATTAAATAAAAAGAAGCAATTTCTTACAAGGTGCTGAAGTTGGTCCCTGTCCTGGAGCAGGTCCTCATACTCCTGCCCCCTTGGAAGTTGATTCCCTCTGCTGCCAAGGGTCCAGCTTTTTAGTCCAGTGAGAACGGAAAATACTCAGGATTGAGACACACAAGGAGGAATTCAGTTCCTGATGAAGGCACTGATATTTTGATGTCTGCTTGTTCACTAGATACATGTGTCCACCATGGTCAAAGGAGAGCGAGTCAATGGAGTTCGGGCGGTGCAAAAACCAATTCAGAAGGACAAATGCAGGTATCTGGTTTCAGTTGGTCTGAAATGTTTTCTCAACTCCATTTATGACATTGACCAGATCTCACACAACTAAATCGTATGAGGTATCCTGCTTTAGAGCAGGGTAGAAAATCCCAACCACAACAATTAGATTTAGAAAAAAGAAAAAAAGAAAAAAAAAAAAGCTTTATAAACTTAGAGGCTGCAGGTTTTCAGCTGGAAAACAAGTACAAGAAATTAAATTTAAATTGTTTCACTGTTACCTTAAATCAACACTCCTAACTATGTAAGGGTTGCTGAATTCCTCCCCACAGCTTGTTGTTGACTGAAAGCTGCTTGCATTAATTTCTTCAACTTTTCAATGAGACCCTAAGACCAACATTTTCTAAACTGATAACATGGACTCAGACTCTTAACTACCTACGCAAGCACCAAAGTAAAGGTAAGACAGTTTTAAAATGTACTGGGCATCTGCCATAGACCACGATGAGGTCTGGTACATGGGGGTATTTCCATAGGCAGGTCCTGACTGGTCTTCCAGGTTTCTCCTGACTAATGCCACTATTGCCCTTCCAGAGGAAAAGGTCCTCAGGTCCATGATCGGAAGGAAAGCTCCATCATCTGTGTTTCACAGAAAATCTCAGCCCACAAGTTTATTTGCTGTTTATCAAAGGTTTATTTAAGGTCATGCCCACGTTCCTGGTTCTTCACTGTTTGGAGATGTTCACAGTCTGTCCGCTGCTCCTAAGCTTTTCTTTAAGATGCTGTATTTTCACCTAGCTTCGTACTTTCCAGCTCATTACGTTTTCAGACCTGTTCTCTGTCTCAAGGAGTTTGAGACATCTGAACCCCTTGGGAAATACATCCTTCATGACTGAAGCTCTCCAGGTGTTAATTTTATCTGATAATAAAAACAGGCTTTCAGCTGAGAAAACAGAAAATCTAGATTTTTCTTTTTTTTTCCCCCCATTTTTTAACATACCTAGCCATATCACCCAGGGATTACTTTTACCCAGAGAATTCAAAGGAGTTAAACTCAGGTAATTGAAAACTGCAAATCAAGTTCTTCCACCTCTTCTCTCCTTCTCTGGTATCAATTTTAGTTAGATAAAGTGAACAAAGGCCTAATTTTCAAGAGTGTTAAACAGAAACTGCATTGACATTTAAGAATATTTGAGTTACCACTTTGATATCTAAATAAGTGGAGAGATTTGCAGACGTGCTTAGAGCAATATGAGCAGCAGAAGGCTGAGAACATTTGGAAAGCTATCCCTGAAATTCATAAAAATTAGCAAGACTAATTATAAGCAACTTCACTAAGCCTGATGGTTAAACATTTCAGACGACATCAGGGGTAAGCACGGATTTGGAATTTCTCAAGAGCACCCCAAAAATTAAGGGCTCATCTAAAATCCATCCCCTTATTTTAGGTCCTAAACCAGTCTTCAACTCATGCAGTTAGGAGTCTGGCTTTTATGGTGGTCACAGACATTTCCACCACGGTGCTCAAGATCACTGTCCCTTCACTGATTAAGAGGTTTTACATGAAAAGTTACTGCTGTGCTTCAACGTGGTTCGGTCTGAAGTGTGACGGACGGCTGCTGTGAAGGAGATGTCCAAAACGGACAGCAGCAACCAGCTACTTATAAAGAGCCAACAAGACCTTGATGCTGAGGATATTTGCATAATTTTGAGAACTGTAAACATTACCCAGAGAATCTGCATGGTCTTATACTCGGTACAACTATAGTGGGGTCTTACCATTTTTATACACATGTATTTCCATAACCGCAGTAATCCATTTAACTTTCATCAGATACGTGCTGAAAAGCAGATTCCCTACAATTTTCCTTACTTATTTCTCTTCCTCCTTTATTTTTTATGTTTAAAAGCTTCCCACTTCAGTCCAATTTATGAAGAAATTTGCCTGAAAGTAAGCGCTCAAATTTATTGCTCAGCTTCATTGATTACGTACCTGAAAACCTACAAGCTTCAGTAACTGGAAAGTAGATGAATGAACCAACTCAAAAAAAAAACCACAAAAAAATCAAGGGTGAGTAAATGGCAACGCGCTCGCAATTCACCACATCAGGCTGACCTGAACATCCTGAGGGAGAATCATTTCGTTAAGAATGAGTACGGCATGTTTGGGAAACGGTGTATTGTCAATATAATCTTTATAATTACAGTCATATGATCAGTACATCTGGAAAATAACAGTCAAGTGATTAGTCTGAACTTTGTCTGGATCAGGCAATTTTTACACGGCTCTGTCAAATGTCAGACCTCCTTCTCCCTCACCAATTTCAGAAATGTTGCACCATGATTTCAAGCAGTGAATCATCCTTCCCTGTGCCAACCATCTGTTTCGTCTGCCCCCTCAGTGTCTGAAATTAGATGACGGAGGGCAGGGCAGGCTTTCTAGAGTGGCCATTAATGTTAGTGGAGGAGGGGCTCTGGCGACAGATTTTCCATCTGAAATCATGGACTGTTAAAACTGGCAAGGACTAGAGAGGAGTGAGTAGAAAAATAATACGAGGAAGAAGAATTAATAAAGGAACAGGGAGAAAAAAAAAAACAACAAAAACAAAACAGAAGACAGCAAGGGACTGGGAAAAGGAAACAGGGGAAATAGTAGAGGGAAAGCGATGGTATGATGGAAGAAAAGAAAGAGATATTAGGAAAAGCGGAAAGTAGAAAAAAAACCCATAAATTCCCCTGCAGCTTTGCTGTTGGGTTGTCTGTTTCTTCTTTTGAGTGAAGAGCAGTGACTAAAACAAAAATAAAATTTTGCAGTGCCCACTAAAACTTTCAGCAGAGGTAACAGGAGGATCAGAAGAAAAAATGATGAGCAGCATAAAAGGAGTAAGACTGCTCCCAAGATCTACACTTTAACTCCTGGACTGGCTACTTCCAGAAAGGAATCTGCAGAAGAGCAGGGATTAAGAAGAAGAATACTGGACCCTGGGAAGGTCTCGTGTACGCAGGCTCACTGGAGATCAGCTAGCAGTAGCTAAGGCAGGTTTAGAAAGCGGTCCTGGTACTAAAGCAGTTAGGTAGATGTGACCATGTACTTCCATAGGCCCAAAAATTAACCTTTCCATGGAATTTGCTGAAGAAATACTGGGGCTGCTTAAGAGACAAGTCTCAGAAAGCCATACGGGAGTCAAAACGGTTACTTAGATGATAAATAACAAAGATCTGATGGAGAAAGGTGTGTTGTCTTCCAACTAAAGCACACTTGAAGGACTCTTGCAGACACTTCATTTCACTGGCCACGGCCTACAAATCTGATTTTCACCCTGATACGTTTCTGAGAACCCTGACAGCAACAGGTTTAGACTTGCTTTCCATAGTCCGTTCCCCATCCCCAGGAATATTTGGATGGGGAAAGAAGAAGATGACATTACGGTCCTGTCCCCAACCTTTTTACAATAATATAACTTCAAATTTAGGAAAAAATAAAAATCAGTAGTTTGGAAATCACGATGCAAAAAAGAAGCAAGGCACAAAACAAACATACAAACTCCATCTCTGCTCTTTGTTTTTTAACTCAGATCAAATGTTGTCGTACATCATCCCCTGTGTATTGTAATACTTAGCACAACATGGAGACATTAACTATGCCAACTATCTCTGGTCTATCTTTCATCAGTGCACGCAGACAATGTCCCTTAGCATAAAGGAAAGGTTATGAATTGCATACAGATGAACAGAGTTAGATCAACGAACTGGTCCTCTGCTTCAATAATGAAAGAAAAATATTGCTGGAGGAGTGCATTGTGCTTTTTTTTATAGTTAATAAAAATACAATATGAATCTTAGTTTACAGAAGTAAAAGCCTTCCTCTGAGTACTAGTTTTCTGAAGTAGACTAGTCGGGAAATCCTGCTTACCACTAATGCTAACTAATTGGCTGCTGTAAACCTAAATTATACAGACTGCTTGATCTCTGGTTAAACAGATTATTTGACATTCATCTAATATATGACTGAAGTGCTTATTATTATTATAAGGAAGCAGTCACCGAATTGTATTGCTTGGCTAGCATGGGAGTATGGCTTTGCTGAATTCAGCCAAATATAAATAAGTTACTGACTTTGTGAGAAGTCTAAGAGTTTAGTATTGCACACAGGTCAGTGACCTTTCTGTAATATTGCTGCTACTGAACAATGTATAAGTTTATACACTGCATTTAATAACATCTTCAAAACATTTGTTAGTATGTATATTTTGTCAGATAAAAAAAAAGTATAACATCCAATTTGCATAATATTCGTAGCTTTCCAGAGTGGCTATTTTTAAAATAGAAAAAACTTTTAAATGCTTATTTCCATGACAGGATTTTTTTTTTTTTTAAATACTATTTGTACACTGTATTACAAAAAGCAGGTTAGATAGCTGTTAAACGCTATAAAAACAGTTTATTTATAGTGAAATATCTTTTTATTTGCATTCAGTCTTAGAGTATAAATACAGCATCTGTTTGCAGGTGGATTATTTATTCCCAACAGTAAATTTTGGTGAACAGCTCCAATTCTGAAGAAAATCCAAAATATTGTATTTTACATGACAGACAGAAGTTAGAGGCTTTCAAACGGTAATGGACCAAATTTTTAAACGATCATCAAGTTGTGCTCTGATTTTGCATCCGCGATTTTGCACCTGCAGTCAAGCACAAAATTGTGGGCACAGTCAATTGTAAGAGCATCTAGCTGTTTGATTGTACCAGCAAATTAAATAGTAACTGTTGACGCCTGGCTGCTATCTGCTGCACCCATCGTGAAATTCAAAGACAAAATTAGATTGCTTTTAAAATAAAATGGGGTTCACATCTGAACAAAGTTACCAGTATACTTCCTGCATTTAATGACACATTCACACGTTAGATTGACTGAAAGTGGAAAAGAGCCTCCTTTGTGAACTGAACCTGCACTAAGATCATTTTGAAAAAACAAACTTACTTTTGATTTGCAGTTATAATGTATGCTTTTTTTTTTTTTTTACATATAGTTAGAGCCCCTAGATGATTTCCAGCACCGCTTTTCTGTTGTGATGGCACTGTCCTTTCTGCCCTCAGCGTTCACAGCAAAGGTGAGTAAATACAAATCTCTCTTTGGTGCCTTATTTACCCACCTTCTGGGAGAGACAAGGCACTAAACTTGTTTAAGTTGCAGTTTTAAAACTGACGGACATCTGACCATTGCTATGGCTCACCCTTGCGTATCCGTATATCCCGTGCTAAATGCTACTTCCTTATCATTCCCCCACCGTCCACAAAGAGAATAAAGTTTGCCCATTAGTTCAGCTTGACGTTACACTGTGCAGCCACCTCTTTGTCACTGTTTTTACTTTATGACAGCTTTCGGGGGAAGCCATTACTACTCACAGCAGTAGGTTTGACACAGAAAAATATTACTTCCATAATTAATGTATGGTGACTTTCTTGCTCTTACAAAGGAGCAGAAGTCTCTTATTTTTATCCCATTGCTGTTATCCCCTAACACGGAGTCTTCGCGGTCAGGAGCAGCAACAGGCTACCATTAGTAGGAAAGGGGACCTGTTTGAGGCCTCTTTGCCATCCCCATCTGTTTGTCTGCTTGCAGGATTTGGGGACATTTTAATTCTTCTTGCTTCCATTTGGAGTATGAGCATTCATGGTGCTCTGCTGCCAGGACGTTCTACCTCTTCCCTACAACTTCCATACTATTTCATTCCATGACCTCCCCCATCCATGTTGCTCTTCACCTCTCCCTTTTCTCCCCATCCGAAAGGAAAAAGCACTTGAAGTTCTCGCAGCCTGGTAGGCTGCCACTTTTACAAGGGCTGTCCTCTGCATGCATTCATAGCGTTCCCTCTAATTTTGTTGGTCATTCCCAGTATTTTATAAATCTTTACAAACGAGACAATGGTTTTGAACATTTGCTCAGTGCCTCTTCCACTGATGCTGCCAGAGTTCATTAGGGCCAGGCCATAAACCTCAACTGGGGTATATGGAAAACGATGACGACTTCATTTCTATGGAGCAGGGAAGAGGACAAAATACCAAGGAGAAAGGTGAAAGATTGTCTGGATCGGTTGGACCATCAGGAGATTACAGGGCTACAGGAAGACATGCTATCTTAGGAAAGAGTAATCAATGATACCTAAAATTTCATTAAGATGGCCTCTAGACTTTAACATACAAGCAGAATTCACCGAACTCTCATCTGGCTTTAACTGAATATCATGTATCATTTGATTCATATTAATAAGAAAATAAATTTCCGTTTCCACTCAGAAAGATCAAATAGCATATAAGAGTTATTGCAGATTCTTTTTGTTATTATTTTGTGAGTAAGACTGATGAGTTTGCTCTATTTCTAATATTAGCCAGAAGTCTTAGCGAGACAAGAAAGATGCAAACATTTCCCAGAGAATTAAAATTAGTCCAGCAAAACTGTAAATAACCTTAACACATAGTTTTGTTCTTCTATAGGTTGAAAAAATAGAAAATTCTTTCCTTTCTTGTCCCCCTTTCAACCTCTGGTGGGTGAGACTACCCATGTTTGTAGTTAGGCAGCTGGCTAAAAATCACCGATAAAAGCAAATGTTGTAAGTACAAAGCACAGAAAAGCCTAAATCTTCCTTTAATGCTTTACTAGCACTTCACTAATAGGCCCATGGGGTGCAGTCAGTCAATAATAACCCAATAAAATCAATAACGATAAACAAGAGTCAGTGTTCTAATAAAAATAGAATTTTTAAAATCCAAACCAGCTGTTGCAGTGTTATGTACAAACACAGGCCTGGTGCTAGGGTTCACTCTGTTTCCAAGTCCCGGCGTTCAGCTGCCAGTCCCGCCTGCAGTTTCCTTGGAGGAGGCTGAAGTGATGGACAATACACAGTCCCAGTTTATTGCCAAGGTGGACACACACATTTATTGCTTGCTTTCTTCTGTGATTTTATTGATACTCTTGAAGTTTGGTTTGTTTTCTTTTTACATATTTACTTCATGTGTTTTATTTGACACAAAAAAACAGGAAGATTTTTCCTCTAGTATGTTCCAAGGAGGACAGAAGACTATATAAATATTTTGGTCACCTATGAAACACCTGCCTTTGGTTAGATTGGGCCCTTTCCCATATAACTACCCAGGGAATAAACTCACTGTTTCTGTCCCCAAAGCACTGGCCACATGCTATGGAGAGTTATTTGGAGAGTGCCTGTAAGTTCTGGGGAGATGAGGAAGAGGAGGACTGAAGAATCAGAGGTAATATCTTGGCTTTCATACAGTTAAGAAAGAACTGCTTTTATTGGATGACCTAGGTCCAATAAAGTTACTCATTATTGAACTCCACGAACATCTAAAAATGGAGGTATGTGGAATCGGAGAAAGATAGCAACATGTATTTCAAAAATAAGTGGTAAGTTACTCCTTACTCCCCAGAAGAGAACTATTTTTTTCCAACCTTGTCCATCAACTATAGCCATGCTACATGAAGGTCTGAGACCAAAGGGTCAATCCATCTTTTAGAGAAAAAAAGAAAAACTCTATAAATTGTTTGTTTAAAGACTATTCATATTTGTTAGAAAGATTAATCAGAACCAAGTTTAACTTTATTTACAGTCCCTTTGATATGTAGGATTTTATTCCATTTTACAAGTGAGAGAACTGAAGCACAGGTTTGTGGAAAGACTCATCCCAATCCCAAACACGACACAAGTCTTTTCAGTACTGTGATCTTCGCACTAAAGGGACCACAGTTTCCTAAAAGAAACATAAGGTATTCGAGACCAGAAGTGGTCCAGCCTAGTACAAATAGCATCGATTAGAAAGAAACTACTGCTACACAACTGTACCCTGAAGATGAGGGACACTTGAGAAGAGAAATTAAGTTCAACAAACGCCAACTGCCCTCATGGATATAAAGCAATGTTCAAATATGTTAGCACCACAAAGAGGAGGAAAAGGGAGTGAAACACAGGAGAGGGCTATTAGCAAAAGGATAGCTCAGTAGATGCGTTACATGCATCCGTCTTTTCCTCTGAATAGCGGCAAGTACAACTTCTTCATCTGAGTTTTCTTGATGAGCAGTCTGGCCAACGCACAGTTAAAGTTTGACCAGGTACTCTTACACAGAGGTCCTACCGAGAAGGCACATGGCGATGTGCCACTCACCCTCCTATGAAAACTAAAGCTGAAAACAAATAAGGATATTTTTAACTCAAGAGTACAGTCATACAGGTGAAAAAAGAGGTCACACAGGCTACAGTTCCTGAGAAAAGTCTCTGGCCAAAGATAATTTTCAACAATTACAGTATAGCTGGATATGCCGGTATAGATAAACAGTGAGAATATTCTCCATAAAACAGATTTGGCTCCCGTTTACACTCAAAAATCCACCCCTCTAATGGCATGAAGGATGCTTCCTATCTTTTTCCTATCTACCCTTAGACATATTTTCTTTACTGCCTGATGAAATTTATCTTCTAATATACAGCTTCTTCTGAACGCTCTCTGACAAACCCCATCAAAAAATGCTATGTTATGCTCCAATCATATGTAGAGTAATGGTTTACTCATTTTCTGCATGAAAAGATGGGCACAGTACTTTGCAGAAACCATCAAACCTCTCATTTTGTGTGCTCTTTCTACAGTGCTCCTTTTGCCAACATCATTAATTGCACATGCCTCTGTCGCATATACTAAGAAACACAGGCCTGGCCAAAAGCAGTTCCTGGCACCATTGCCATTCTGATATATGCATTTCAGCTTAACAATATTATCAACACATGGTTTTGAATCTTACTCAAAAAACAAAATTTTACCATCCCCATTACTAGTGAAGAAAGGAAAAGTTCTCCAATTTGAGGTGTTATTTAAGGGAGAGAGAGAGAGAGAGAACATCTTATTAGCAACAACTGAGAGTCCACAGCTTATCCTTTTGGCTGGGGTAGAGTGGTACAAGGTTTCTAATATCCTTCAAGACGACCATTATTTTACCACAGAGACAAAAGACCATGCTTTGTGTACGTTTTTATGAGAGAGAGGTGTGGACGCCCAATCAGATGGAAAGGCATAGTTACGTGCTTGTGAAATGAATTACACCGACGTCTGTTATAAATCTTTAACATAGCTCATGAGATCAATTAAGATGTTCAAGCAGCTACAAAAAGGATGATTGAGGCAAATGGTAACATCAGGATGACCATATGGTAAGGGAACGCTAAAACTGCGTGGACATAAAACGCAAGCCATCAGAGCGCCACCACTAACCGCGCACGAAACAGCGAGTGGGTAAGCAGCAAGATACTGAGAAAAATAGCAGAAGGAGAAAAGAACAGCATGGGAACTGATGCACACGCAGGATCCAATAATGCGAGACTCAAAGAAGGGCAAGGTGCTTTATTCCTACAAGTCGCAGGTGGAAGGTTTCAGCGTGCTGCAGAGTTGACGTTCCCAACCCCAACCGGTGCTGGTGGAGAGCATGTGGCCCGACCCCGGCACACCCCATGGAAAACATAGCTGAACCTTTGAAATAATTATATTTAATATGAGATGATCAGCCGTAAACAACAGTGATTTTATCTTTCTCCTGACCTGCCGGGTTGGAACAAATTAATTGACTGGCCCTTTTTAAGATCTCAGACAGTTTCTCTCGAGATTGCCCATTGGGCTACGTTACCGCGAGCCATCATCTCTGCAGGAAACAACGGCCTATGGACAACTTACTTCACATGCAGTTGCGTTATTATAAGGTGATAACAGCACCATTAAGTCCTATCGCTGCTGTACTAAGGTTAAAAGACTTTCATTTCCTGAGGTTGTTTAAGCTGCTGAACTGCAATAGACAATTTAGCCTAACCTTTCACAGCAGTCCTAAATCCATACTTACTAATGAAGGCAGCGGCACACGGGGGAAACAACATCCCCAACACCTGATTACAAATGGGGAAACTCGGTGTAAACCCCACCCACTCTATTCCTTTTCTGAGCTGGAGACAATATCAATAGTTAGAATATTAGACAGCTAGCTTAAGAATATATAAAATAATGGAACTAAAGATGAAAATAGGTTCTGATCATTCATTCCCTTCCCACACTTATTCTAAAAACTTACCTTGAATAATAATAAACTACCGCAATATTTTAGAAGGGTGGGATGGTTTCACCTTCTTTGATGCCAAAAAAATTAACAGGAAATTAATTCCTTATGTCAGATCTGACTTAACACTAATTGTCCTCGAGTGCCTAAAATTTAAGAGTATTCACTATTTTTTTATTGTGTTTGTTTTTTTAAGCATCCATTTTTAGATTTGATTATTTCATTGTACTGAGCCAATACTATGCATTAAAGTCCAGAAATAAACAGTTCTTTTTCCACGTTAAAAAAACATAAGAAACATTTTGATAGAAAAATTAACAAATTTGCAAGATAATGTTGCCGTCCACCCAATACACAGGACTTTTTAAAAACAGAAGAAAAACATTTATTCAGTTTTCACCCTAATTCCAGCTTACACAGTGACTAGAGTCAAAACTGGCGAAAGATGAGGCTTTGAGCAATCTGGTCTAGTGGGAGGTGTCCTTGCCCATGGCAGGGGAGTTGGAACTAGATGATCTTTAAGGTTCCTTCCAACCTAAATCATTCTATGGTTCTATGAGGCTGCCAAGGTGAAGGAGACTATTATAACATTTTGAAAACTAGCTTCTATGTATAAAAACAAGGCTAGAAAGATTTTGATTAAAATTTATGCTTTTTTACTTTCTATGCATGTTCTGTTCTACCAGCAGAGATGGATGGAAGGGTTTTACATGGTTTTGAGTTGGTTGAGATTTATCTGACGACCCACTAGAAGTTCAGCAAAAGACCCAACTAATTCTCATTTGATATACCAAGAAACTGGGGGGGGAAGAGGGAGGAAGGAGAGTCATATTAGTGTTTGTACAAGTATTTTGTGTCACAATTTAAGAGAGGTGGACACGTACAGTAACCGTATATGCTGCAATCATAGGCCAGATGCTTCTCAGTGCTCAGAGCCCAAAAACCAAAACTGCCCATTCTGTCGTGAAGAAACACCCTATTAGGGGATCAGAAACACCTGATTTAGACCTCTTATCACAAAGCAACTGGTTAGTTTTTGTTACCCCTATGATCTGAGCAGAGAGCCCTCATGGCAGCTTTACTATTCTCTTTGATAGAGAAAAGGCTGATTTTCTGCCTCTAGTGGAGGGAGAAGCAACTAAGTGGGGGAAATAGCATCCCTTGAGTGATTGCCAAGAATTCCCACAAAAAATAAACACAGTCTGGTGGTTATGTTCTTAACAGCTGTGTTAATGGGGTTAAAGAAACCTTAAAGAAACTCTGTCTTTTTTTAAATGAGCTCTGTTCTTAAAAACCTGATATGGTACAAGTTTTGCTTTTAAACCCAGTGTGGTTTTCAACTGCGAAAAGTGCCACTCCGGCAGCGACGGCGATTGCTGAGGGGACACGTAGGGGCCTCTGTCCCAGGAGATGCATGGGCTGCAGGCGGGACGGCGACTGCCAGCGTTGTGAGAAGATGTTGAGGCTTTGCACAACAAGCGCGCGGCAACTAGAGAGCTGCCTTTGGGTACAGCAACTGTATGCAGCACCTCATCATTCTCCGTTTCTTTATATAGCTTAACTTCAATGATACAGATATTAAAGTTTGAAACTTCCCTTAAGCATAACTAAAGTTCCTTCTATTAAAAGCTCCAAGCCAGAAAACCCCGACAACACAGAAACGAAATAATGTTGGGGGGCGGAAGGACTTTTGCATTGAGGTTTTGTTTCTCTTGTTCAAAGATCTCATGGGATGAAGTTTAGGATAAAGAGTTGCCGCCTCTGATCCAGTCCTCTCTCGATGTAGGCAATGCTCCCAGTCCAATGACAATATAGCTATTTTTCTTGAATTAAAGTATGGCAGGGAAATACTATGGAAGGCACCAAGGCAAATGAAAAACAAGACTACGGATTGCAAACTGTACGTACTTCCCCACGATTACAACATTAACTTTTGCTTTCTCAACTTATTTACTGATATTTCAGTAACACTTAGGGTTCCTGTGGCATAAACTCTGTGTCCATTGTGATAGCATGTTATTATTGCATACACTGGATTTCTGAAGAGGAGAAAAAGCAGCATTTACTGAGCAAAATTGTCTCCTCGGCATTGTTAATGGTAGTCCAGGGCCTTACAGTAACCTCACCTTCACCACCTTCAGTAGGCGTTTTGGATCCTATGAGATCCATAGGCATACAAAGGGGATGCACAGCACCCAATGAGAAAGTTAATTGCTTGTTAGCTTAATCTTATTTAGTATAACTCAGAGGAGAGGTAGCAGCTATTGCTACTTCCCAGAAACAGCAAGGACATGGGGTTTTTTTTGCGCACTGCAAACTCTTTCACTCAGTTCACCATCCTTTTCAGGAGCCTAACCAACTCTCCATAGCCTCGTCCTCTAACAGCATCTCCACCCCCTGTTTATACAAAAAATAAAAAATTAAAAAAAAAAAATAAAATCTGGAAATACACAACTAACACAGTCCCTGTGGCTTTTTCAGCTGTTCAGCCTTCCCAACCGATGTCTCACCACCAAGACCTCCTGCCCAGGCACAAGGCAACGTCTCTGCCATCTCAGGCATGAGGCCAGGGAGGACGGAGAGAGGGAGGTGACAGACCAGCCCTGGGGACAGGGACATGCCACAGGACAGGGACACGGAGGCACAAACACAGGCATGAACGAAAAGGAGCTTGTTTTATCCCGTGCCCCTCTCTGGCTCACACCAGTCCGGCTGCTAAGTCAGCTGTCTTCTTCGGAAAAAGCGACTGCCTTCAGGTTACTTCTGTGTTAGCACAGCGTTAGTAAAAGAGTCATTACCCAAACCACATACACGTTTTCAGATCAAGGGCATCACTGCAGCCTCACCAAAAAGGCCGAGGTGATGTTTTTCAAGCTATAATCAATCTGCCAAAGGAATACAATGCTCCACGGGGCAGGAAAAAAAAAAATAAAAAAATTAGTGGCACAAACAGCAACGGCAGTGGGGCTCTCCCCAAGCAGCGTATCTTCAAGAACAGTGAATCACTTCGATCTCCCTGCAAATGTCAGGCGCCTGATTCTCCATGTCATCTGTGGCTCTGAAACGGTTTCAAGCGAGACCTGCTGTCGCTGCGGGGGGTTAGAGAAGCCGTCGCAGGAGGGACGGCAGCGTGCGGTGCTCAGTACGGCCGGCAGCCCGAGATGCCTTCGCACCTCGCTGCAATCGGCCAACTGCTGCAGCTACACGGCAGCATCGGATCTGTGCCCCGAGCTGGGTCCACATGCGAGGAGGACCCGCTGGAGCACGGCAGAGGGATGCACAGAGCAAGGTGTGTTTGTTTCATGCTGTCAGGGCATATAACATCCATCCAGATTCTCAGTTACAGTACCTGGTACAGGTAACTTTGGGTCTCCTGCCATCAGAAGCACTAGGTTCCTCCTCTACTCACAATTGCTGTCTATGGATGGACATGCTCAGATTGAGGTCAGCATTGCAGAGCCCCAGTTGCATTGCCCATAGCTGGCATTGTCTATCTCCCAAGGGTAGGTGTGGGGTCTCCAATAACTGCCCCGCACACTCAACTCCATCTGGCACACAGCAAAAAGACCACTGCAGAATAAGTTTCACCAACTGCTGGGTGACACCAGTGCAAAACCTTTTCTTCACAAAGCAGAAGAAAGAAGATAATAGAAGCAAAGGCACAGAAATGATCCTACTGCAACTTGTGGATGCATTTGTGACCCTGTCAGAATTAGAATAATCTCCTTCCCAGCTGGATCATAGAAAACTTCTTTACTTTGAGGGTGGCAGAGCACTGGAACAGGCTACTCTGGAGATATTCAAAGCCCACCTGGATGCGTTCCTGTCCAACCTACTCTAGGTGACGCTGCTTTGGTGGGGGGGTTGGACTAGATGATCTCCAAAGGTCCCTGCCATCCCCTACCATTCTGTGATTCTATGAAAAGCTAAAGGAGACGTTTAAACCTCTTTAGACACATCTCTTAACTTCTACTCCATGCACATTAGATGCCCTCAGGGATATATTGTCACAGCTGTGCCTGATCCCACCTTTGAACATGCTTTTTCTTGCTGCCCTGAAACTGCCCAAAAGCAACTTCTTGTAACTACTTAACTAGAGGTGACTGCCATTGCAGCGCATGGGCAATAGTAATTTTTATTTTCCCACCTGGCACACTACATTGCTCTCATCCCAAGCATGGAGCTCCATCTGGCACAGCCCTGCTAGTAGGGAAGGGCTAGCGAGGCTGCAGGAGACCCCTAAGCTGACCGTGTCCCAGCCTCTGCAGCAAGCAGAGAGCACCCAGAAAGGATCAGGTCCCTCTACATTTGCGCTGCTCTATTCCCTGAAAATACTTCAGCTGAAATCATAGGCTAGAGCTGGGCAATATCTCAGCCATATCCTGCTTTGCTCAGAAAAAAAAAAACATGCTGTCTTTGCAAGTGTGTTACATTTTGTGAACTTGTCTTTAAATAAATGCACATGAACTGAAAATTCTATTTACAAAGCAAGAAATACTTCAGCTTCAGAGTTTCAAAACAATCTCTCCACTTAAATAACTTCCTATATTGAATGTTTTCTTTCAGTTTGAACAAAATATTCAATACAAAACTATTTTTTTCTATTCTAAATTTGGTTGAAAATTGTGAAACAAAGTGACTATTAAATCTTTTTGGAGAAAAAATTTGGAACTACCCATAAACCTAAGTGCCAGCTGTAAGAACAAGCCTGCCAAAGAGTCTCCTCTGGCCCCTAGACTTTGGTCCCCATGACCCATCACTGCCCTCCCATCACATCAGTACAGATATTGGGCCATACGCAACCCGATGTGAGAGAAACCTGGGGACGGAAATGAGCAGGACACCTACACAAGGGCAGTAAATGCTATGCTAAATCCTTCAAGATTTGAAGACAGGTTTATTTTGCATGTGGATAGTCAAGGTGCTATAGTTAAGTTGATGTGAAGAGTCAAAGGGAATGGGAGACCCCAACAACGAGCAGGGCAGGAGACAGTTTAGTTAAGACAGAAGGCAGTCTTGAACGTTCAAAGAGCTGTACTTTGGCCCCTTCTTCTCATACCAGATGGATTTTCTGGCTGAGACTTATCTGCAATTTTCCTCATAGCTACTTTACAAAGGGAACAGAGCAGCGAAATCACTTGGATCTGGTTTCCCTAGAAGAGGAGGGAGAATATCCTCAGTGCTGTTTTGGATCTAATAAAGTCACAGGAGACACCTTACCCCTTACCTCCCAGTTCATGCATTCGTTGCATTTCTCTGATTACAATCCAGTTTTCGCACTTTCCACTTGACTCTAAATTCTACAAAAGACCTTGATTGTGTTCAAAAGTGGAGCTCAGGAAAGCTTCAGAGAATCATCTGAGTCTCTTAAATACGTACACTAGGAAATCCATGTGTTCAAGGTCTTCACAGCCAGAACATGGGAACATCAGCTTGCCCTAAAGTTGGAACTAAACCAGCAACCTAAACATCATCAAACTGGAGATGCTGGGAAGAGACTCCAGATCCAGGTTTTTCATTCTGGCCCAGACCCAAATGTGCCAAAACTCTTTGGTGTTCTAATCCGCATTAAAGCCCCCAAGTACAGCTCTGTTCCACACTTCTCAAATCCTCTTTTCTCTTCAGCAGACAAAAAAATCCCTACTATTTTCCTGTATTCCAGAAATGCCTTATGCTTGATCCTAAAAGCAATGATTACTTCACTATCAGTTTTTTGATGTCAATGGGATGTTGAAAGTTAACTTCTCAACTGATTGCTACGTACAGAAAGAACTCCAGGACTACAACAGTGTTAAACAAATTGCTTCCAGCAAATATAGCTTTCAGCCTTCTTGCAATAAAGTATAATAAGTCAAAATTCCTGCACTTTCTGGGTCTTCAAGGATGAATTCCAATTTGAGGGGGTTTGAGGGTATAAGCAAAGACCTGACTTCAATGCGTACGTCATCCTAGATCTCTGAACTTTACAAGCACAAGAAGAGAAATATTTCAACCACAAAAATGACAGCTAAAGACCATTGAGGGCCTGACTTAAACCTGCAAAAGGAAAAAGATTCAGAGTTAAACCTGAAAATCTGGGCTGACATGGACCTAACTTGTGCTCTTGTGGGCTGGAGGGAGAACGGGAGGGATGAAAGAGGTGAATTCATGTAACTTCTGCATGGTCCTCCAGTCAAGACCTTTAACCTTAAGCCCAAAATTGCTAATAGGCTCTCAATTATGCTAATAGCCTCTCGATTAAGGAAAGACACAAGGATGTTGTCTGGAGGAAACATGAGAGATGTTTCCCCCACCAGCCTCTGCTCACATGCAGAACACCGTGTGGTCCGGCACGCCTGCGTAGCCATGTGGCAAGCACTGGCTGGACATCGGGAGAGCTCCTGTACCCGCCCACAGCCTCCTCCATGCCCCAGGGAAAAGTTTGTGTAGGGGCTGCTTGTGTAGAACAGCCTCCTACAACCAGGTCCCAGGCAGTCAGACAAAACTGGAGTGAGAGTTATCCGTAAAAATCCACGTGTTTCATAAAAATGGCTGTAGAATAATTCCTCTACCAAGTTTTACCCAATTTTTTTTTCTAACAGGCTACTTATAAACCCATGAAACCAGTCATTTATTCTTGCTGCCCATTTGCTTATGCATATCAAAAAGATTGGCATTTTTCATGGTGTTATTCAAGTACTATAGATTTCATTCTTTTTCTCCAGACTCCTAGAATCCCAATTTACATGGATTTTAATACCACACTTTAGTAAAAATATGCAGTCAGGATACTGAATCCATTAAATTGTTTTTGGAAACTCCTGGAAAATTGTCACGCTACTGAAAGAAGCACCAAAAAAATAAGTGATTCCAAAAAAAAAAAAAAATACACCCCATCCCAACTTCCTCCCATCCACTTCTTGATTCATTCCCTACTACGGTACACTTTAAAGATGAGCAGATACTACTGTAAAAGAAACACATCTTCACTTGTGAGGTCCTTTTCAAAATATACAAAAATACCATTTATATCTCCTGCATGCTTTATCTTTTACTGATGCTTACAGCTGCCTCCCCCTCAAACACTAGGCCTATTCTTTGGTGAAAGCCTTCATAAAAATACAGAGGTGGAAAATTAGCTTGCGCTTTAAATCGATCGTGTCATTGGGGCAGGGAAAGGAGAAATAAGGGAGTTTGGAAAGACACTCTCAAGCCAAAGAGATACTCATCTGTAATACAGACCGTGCCAACACGTGATCTCCAAGAGGTCTATAAAGCATAAAAGCAGTTTAACGATACAGACAGCATTTTGCAAGCCCAAGACTGTACAGGGCCGCTGTAGTTTCCTTCCTACCACCGAGGTTACAGGCAACGGGGCCAACGCAATTCCTGAAACCTCAAGGGTGACCTCCAAAACTCGTGTGTGTCTCTCCCCCTCCCCTTCCAGCTGCTGTGCAGCTGGGTCAGCCCAGCACCCTCATGATCCGCAAACCCCGCAACGTGTCCTTTCTCGGAGGAGGGCCACCACACAGTCACCCACGGTCCCAGCAAGGCAGGGGGGGAACTAGCAGAGGGGGTTATCACAACTTGCCTGCCTTGTAATGAGGTTTACATGCCATCTCCCAGATGTGCTCTTGATGCACACAAAATACTATGTTTTGCACCACTTTCAGGATCAGGTCCTTGCAAGAGTTAAAAACACACGCACACACCCCAAACTAAACCCAACACGTAATCATTGCAAATACTGTGATTTTTATCTATGGGAAAATTGTATATGCCAGGAGATAGCAGCACGGGTGCATCAGCCTCGTGAGCTCACGGACGGAGCTGCTTTCTAGAGTTATTGCAAAACTTCATTCGAGATCGGCTTGTAGGAATACTACAAACTTTAACTAATGCAATAAGAGGGGAGAGGGTGAACAAGTCCAAAGCCTCCTTCTGAATAATTGTCTATTTGTTTATTATGATAGCTTCCACAGGCTAATTATTTGCTTAAGAAAATACCTTTAAAAGTCCACACATGAAAAAAAAAAAAAAATCAGCCGTTTGTTTTTCCAGTGTGGGGTTTACACTTTAAGTTTCAGCAACATAATGTACCAGATATCTGATGTTACAGATGGTTCTGGGGAACCAGAAATACTTGAGGGAGGCAGGGCAGGATGTACTTTTTGTATCTCTTACCAAGAGCTAATGCCTTTTCAGTATCTTTTTAGGAAGAAATTCAGCAGAATTGCATTGGCTCACAACCACTTCTCCAAACCTGGATGAAGAGCACGGCCCTTGTAGCTGCCTAATTGTGCTAAAGCGCATGCTAATGTTGTCCTGGAAGTTGCACTCGTGGTTCCAAAAGGGAGTCTAAAACTCTACAGTTTTAATTAAAGTTTCGGTGCCATGCAGGACCCTCTTGGGGCACACCCGGAGAAGCACCAAAAGCCAGAGCTGCTTCTTGCACCCCCCCAGCCTGTTTCTGCACAGGTACCAGATCTCTCTTCTCCTTGTTCCCACTCTCCCCTTTTAATGTTAACAGTTAATTATGACACATATTTCAATTAGCGTTCCAGCCCTGTGATCAATGACCCACATGCCTTTGAAACGCGGGTAGCCCAGTTCCTCCAGGAGGAGCCACCACGACACCCGGCGCAGGTTCCAAAGGGTTAATCCCAGAGTGAATTCTTCAGATGTGTAATTTAATACTTCATAACTGCTGAAAATTGGAGCCCACATAATTTATTTTCTTTGGTCTGGGCACATTTGCCTCATGCTTGGCTGTGGCTGACTTCAGAGAGACACACCTAAAGCCCTCAAGTGTCCCAAGTGGCCCATGTCAGTTGTGCAGAGAGATTGTGGTACTTGGAGGGAGCCCAAGGATTAGGTGTTCCTGAGAAGGTTTTTTTGGCTCTACAAAGCCCACGGATGTCATGGGAATAGGCTGCACTCCTCCTCCTGCCTTGAAGGCCACATATCAACGGGGTATCTAACCACTCAGAGACAGGCTTTGCACAAAGGTATACATTAAAATAAATAGAACATGCGACCAAAAAGCACACAGAGAGGGAAGGAGGAATTGCCGAGCGGAGACGGGGAAACAATTGCTTCATTGTGGAGCCGGCAGCGAGGAATCGCAGAGCCGAGCTCCACCTACAGTCCCCTTCGCAAAGCTGACTCCGGCAGCCTTGGCTTTCTTTTGCTGGCTGCTCCGGTAGTCTTTTTGTTTCAGCTATTTTTATTTTAATTTTTTTTTTTTTTTTAATAATTATTTTCACTACAAAGAGATCCACATTTGTATTTCAGCTGAACATGAACGCGGGTAAAGCTATTGCATTGTCCAAGTACTTTTAAGGTTAGTTTTCTTTTTGTATTTTGAAAGTAAATAGTCTGCTTTTCCCTGGAATTTATTTTAGGATTCCGTCTCTATCACTGGCTTTCATTTGCACCAGCTTCATATCATCTGACAGCATTTCACGTTTTTATTGCAGTTTGATTGCAGTGCAGTAGTTTCATCATTCCAGGAAAAAAAAAATAAAAAAAAATGTTTGTCTAAATTGTACTTTTGCCCTTCTTAAAAAAAAATAAAATATATATTTCAAGCTTCAAACATGATTGGGGTTGTAACTTTTAAAAGCAGTAGCCAGCCTCTGAAAACATCAACTAAAATCATCCCTATTTTCTACTTACTCAAAAAAAAATAAAAAGCAGAAAAAAAGCCTTAGACAGTAATTCAAGCTTTGACATTGGTGGCATACAATAGTATATCTCTTGCAGAAGATACACATTTGAGGCAGAGTACTGGATCACATGGGGGGGCTGCATGCCCAAGTAAACGGTAACAGCGTCTGAAGCCCCGTCACCAGCCTGGGTCACCCTGATGGCCTCACCGCATTTCGGCAGAGCTCCAGGAGGCAACAGGGCCAAGGTCAGCACCAGCCGATGCTTTCTGCCCTGTGGCAGCTTGCACAGTGGGTTTTCACCCAGGTGGTTCCTGCTGTCTCATTACTTAGGATGAAGCTCCCCTGCAGAGGAGATTACAGTCCTTCCCGAGAAAAGGTGGTAACAGCAACCGTTGGCCTTCAGAAGGTTATTTGGTCAGGTCCCCAGCTGCAAGACCAGTCTCCCCATACCAGCCATGAGAGCTTTGAGAAGGAAATGCTACCAACTGTGCAAACACTACATATCTACAGCCAAAACTCATCTCCCCCAGATCCAGAAGGGTTTAGAAGGCTAGAGGGAATTGACCATCTCATGGGCAATGCCTTCATTCATCTTGTGCCACCTCATGGGAGGCCTTATACAAGGAGCTCTGCAGGTATGCTGGGTGCCCCTTAAGGGACAGAAGAAACCAGAAAAGAACAAATAGGTACTTTGTGCACGTTGTGTTAACTCTGACTCATGCAGACCCCCATGCTAGATCAAAGCAGTATGCTCCATTTGATATCCAGGATCTAGACAGTGGTCACACCAGATCTGTTAAAGAGGTAGAAGACCTCTTCCATTAGAGGAATTCCTGCTTGTGTATTCCTACCTTCATATTGTTTAGAAAGACAAAAATTAGGATGTAAACTAAATCTTAGAAGGCAGAAAGGAGGCGAGCCTAAATCACCCCAAGGACACTCGTGAGCATCATTTCTTTTCATCCCAGACAGCAAGGCCAATCTGATTTACATCAGCTGGAGTACACTGCTCAGAAACCTCTGCAGAGCAGGAGTAATCAAGCCATGATCTCCTACTCCTTAGACTGTTGCCTTTTTTTTTTTTTTTTAAAAAAAAAAAAAAACACCACCAAAAAAACCAAAACAAAACAAAACTCACAGAAGCACTACAAGCAATACCAGCAAGACTAAGGCTCAGAGACAGCCTGGATGTTTGCTATGGAGTCACTGTCCATGCCCAAAGGAGATGGAGGGGGCATGGTCTTAAGGGAGAGCAAGAAGCATGCAGTGAAAGACAGAAGGAAGACTAAGGTAGGAGATCATTAATGTGTTGGTTTGTTTATAAAAGGTCCTTAAGTGCTATCATGATCTACTAAGACAAAAACCCTCTTATACACTCAACATATGAGAAACAGCAGACAAACCATTTAAAAATTCTCCATCTCTTGCAAGAATTTTGAATGAGCATTATTATTATCTCACTTCATGGTCCAATACATCCAAAATTTACATAACTTTCAAATGGTAGTAGGTATTAGCATTCTTGCATCCTAGGTGAGAAAGCAAGTAGAAAAGATTGAGTGATTTAGATGTCAACAGCAATGTTAGAAATAGAACACACTGTTCCATCTCCTGTGCAGCGCTAACGCAACGGTTCACTCTCCATGCACACTTTTACGAGGCAGATATTTGACCTGTTACACTATGATGCATAAAATAATAATAAGTAATGAGTGGGTGGGTGATCTCACCAGTGTCTTTAAATCTCCTGCAATGTGTGGGTTACAAGGTTTGAATCACGCAGTAGTACCAAATTTACATGCTGTTTCAAAGAAACTGCGAGAGAAGGAGTTCCTAACTGGTGAAGAATGAGGAAAATTAAAAAACCTGAAACAAGAACGAGAGATGAGTCAAATAGAAGCTATAATGAAAACATAAAGCAAGAACATCCACCTGTATAAAAAAAAAAAAAGCAGATGTTCAGTCAAGCTTCTGAGAGTTTTTATCCTTGACAAACTGCTTCCCATTCAGGGAGAAGATATATTGATAAATATGCATTAAATCTTATTTGGAGAAGAAAAGAACAGGTGTGACATTGACCCCTCCCATCACTGTCAACCAGAGCAACTCCCGTAGCCCAGCTCCCGCACCAGTACAGAATCAACTGTGGAGCTCCTGTTGCAGAAAGAACGATATTAAATTCATCCAAACATCCATCTGCGCCCAGGCTGAGTTTCTACCCTCACATTACCCACAGCTCCAAGCAGCTGGGAGCCTTGGGAGGTGGCTCTGCCGTAAGACCGCGTGGCCAGGCCCCACAGTTATGAATGAAATTGCTGGTTTTTTCCACATGTAAGATCGGAGACCATGGATGAGTGCCATCTTTTTTTTTTTTTTTTCTTCTTCTTTCCTCAAAACCCCTAGGAGAATGAGTACGCTATATTTCTTCAATTCAATGCTGATATATCTGATTTCCCTCCAGGACAGACCAAACATTAAATAACACTGAACAGGCTGAGTGTGTAGCTAAAATACTTGCAATGAAAAGTTTTCATTCTCAGCTTATTTCCTAGTTTACAAAAGCTCTTATCAAAAAAGCTCTCTAAATTGGAATTAGTTAGTGATCCAGGTCTCTAAAGCCCAGGGACTGGAAGTGAAGATTTCTTAATTATACCAGCAGGGGCTTGATTTCTATTCTTAGTGCAGCTGGGTAATGTTGTTAGGTTCTTGCAGAGCACTGTTTTTCATTGGCAGGGATAGCCCCTGCTTTACTTTGACAAAAACACAGAGCTCCTTAAATCAAAGTGTCTTCACATACGTGTGTAACGGAGCATGTACACTTCAGCCACACACGCAACCGACTCTTCAGCAGAACCCAGGTTCCTCTGATGCTCAGTATCTCCTTACTTGGGAATCTAGTCACCAGCCTCAGCGTTTTAACTGATTTAAACTTAATTTTTTTTTTTCTCCTGAGGGGCCCATGCAGTACCTTAGTTTCCCCCTTCTTCCTGAAGGAACCAGCTGCCCGGCTGCAAAATCACCCACAGAAAAGGCTAGAGACCAGCCTTTGGGATCATGACCCAGAAGGCAAGGAGCATCAGAAGAATCCCCAACGTTAAAAACATCCATTCACAGCGAATGAAGTTCTGTACAAATCACTTCTCTCCTGTATTACAAGGATGCACCCAACACAGAGAACAATAACCAGAAAACCCTCGCACTTCATGTAGGACTAGAATAAAAAAAATAAAAAAAAAAAATATACCCCAAGACAGAATTCATTACAGATTAAATATGTAGTTCTAAAATCCTTGAAATGTTCTAATAAAACAATTCACTGAATAAAATATGGTGTGAAATATAACAACACATGCCCATAGCTGCAGTTTTAAGTGCATTGGGGGTAAGGGGCGAGGGGAGGAAGCATATTAGTTTATCTTCTTCAGGCTCCTGGACAGAATCCAAAGAATTGGGTTCAATCCCCAAGTAGGTTGTATTTTTTCTCTCATTAAAATATTTGACTCATACTGGCAATGTTCTCTGAAGAAAACTGAACTCAGAACAAGATAGAGCTGTACTTGTTGAAGTAACTATTTAAATCTCATAATTTGGTAGTTGCTAGTCACCTTCGCAAGAGGCCGGCGGTCATCCTCGGTGTCTCTTTTTTGCCCGCACAACACACAAACCCACTTGGAAGACTCAGGCAGGGCAAGTCAACTGCAAGTCACGAGGCAACTGGTGGTCACATGCAATGCTATTTTTAAAAGAGGCATAGAAATTTTGCATCTTTACATTCCTGTCTGTTCAAGCTGCTTTATCAAAACTCAAACTTTCTTGCTGGGAAACTGTTCTCTCTTTGGTACCTTTTCTGCCAAAATCCAACTGTAACAACAAAAGTTTATAAACAATGAAAATTCCAGCTGCTTGACATCAGCGATGTGAAGCTTTCACTTCACACTGATACAAATATTTACCCTGAGCTCTGGCAAAGCTTTCCTTGCCCATGTCGCCCTTAATCATACATTTTTCCTTGATTGAGTTATGCTTTCCAGTACGTGATTTGCTCTGGTTTACTTTTTAACACATCCCAGAGGCTTCGTCAAAACCAGCTCTGTGCAGGCCCTGTCATTTGGTAGCTGCCAAACATGCTATTCAGAAGGACCTTGGCAAATAGCAAAACAGCGTCTTTTTCTAACTGCTCTAATAAACGTGTTTGTTCTTTTCTGACCACCATTTATTTTTTAGATCCCACATATCCATAAAGCAATGAGCCAAGAAAGTAAGCAGAAACACACTCATTTTCCCTTTAATCTACTCCCTTGAGGCAATATGCTGACTTTTTTTTTTTTTTTTAAACAGACACCTTATAGCTAAGAAGCTGCAAACTATCGATGACTCACTCATTATTATTATTTATGGGACAGAAAGGTTATTATCAGAGGGAGCAATAATAAAGAATCACTTTGTTGCTGTTTTAGTACTTGCAAAACTAAATATACACTAGTCGAAGCAAACATAACCCTACCTGAACAAATAGGATCATCACAGACTATTTTGACAATTAAAATTAAATGTATTCTTCCAAAAGAAAGTAAAATTGACAGATTTCTCAGTTACACTCATATAAAGGCAAGAGCAATAAGGAGGAAAATCTCATCTACAACAGCTAATGTGGAGAGGGGAAACACTCAAATCCCAACCAATATAAGATATTTTTCTTCACCTTCCCTTTTGATGCTTCACTATATCCTGCTTCTCACCAGGAGAGGAAGAAGGAAAACAACAACGACAAAAGATTTTGGGCCCTGGGCAGAAGTTATCGTAACTTTGCGAGGAAGTTTGCTCTCACAAGACATAGCCCAGCTTCTGGTTTGTCTTTGCGTGCAGGGATGATGATAGACCGGTCTCAGTGAAGTGAGGTGGGAATTCTGCTACCAACTTGAACATGAACAGGATTTCCTTCAGAACATGTATTTACATGACATACTTGGCTGTAAATGTGATTAAACACAGACTTGGGACAAATTTCTTCATCCTATACCTTTTCTCAGTGTTCATTTCATAGTTATTTTTCTTTTCCAGAATTTAGTCTAACATTATACTTGAAAGACAAAATGAAGAGCTGCCTTTTATTTTTAAATTTATTTATTTATTTTTAGTTAATTAAAAAATAAGTTTTAAACCCAAGCCTATGATTACCATACGTCTAAATAACCTGAAATTGAGTCTGCCGTTTATTATGTTGATCCATAGTACAGATAAGTCAGCTGTACAAACTGACTCCCAACTCTTCCTTGAACGGGATCCGTCATCCCTGGGCAGAGGCGGATAAACTGTGCCTGAAGTAGCTCTAAACCACCGTTACCTTGAATAGGCTGCTGGTTACAGGTAAGTCAACACCATTTGCAGATAGCAAAGCAGAGAAACCTGAAGTCTACAGCAAATAAAAATGAGGGTCAAGAATGAAAACTCCTGACCCACCTGAAAAGTAAGACTTAGATGTCCCAAATTTACTTACTATTTCAATAAAGTTTTGATGCACACATTATAGGGTCTTAGATGAGTTGTTTGAAACCCAAATAATTTAGTTCTGAGTTTCAACAACAATTATTTTTTTCCTTTTACTTTCTATCTGAAGTTTGCTTACTATTGGTGTTTTGCGTCAAAACCAAGAAAATTTAGAAAAAATATTTTGTCATCCTAATAAATCACTTTAGTTCAGGTCAAAACTTAGGCAGTGGATTTCTGAATCTTCATGTAATCTTTATATAAAGATTAAACATTTCAATAAAACATATATCTTATAAGAATTTAGGTAATTGGAGTTTAACTAAGAAAGTTTTTCTTAGTTCATGTAAGACAAAATCATATTGAAATGTACATTCATGAGTCTTGTGATCCTGGCATCAGCTACAGGTTACCGCTAGGGCCTTCGGGAGAAGTGGCAAAAGGGAAAAGTAATCTTGGGAAGATTTTTATATGGCAAATTGTTAAGCAAGTGACAGATTCACACCTCAAGCTGGTCACTGCACATGACTCAAGTACAGCATCTGCAGTGAATTTTCACCTCTGGCTGAAGGAGGAGAACCACCCAGGGTGGCTCCTTCTCCAGTCCCAGCACGGCAGGAATAGGGAAGGCTGCTACTTGTGGCAAAAATCAAATTAGAAAAATCTACCTGGAGAATTTAGAGTACAGATTAGATTCAGTCTCTCACATTTTTCTACAGTATCCCAGCTAAACCTGACATTCGCATTACCTACCTTCAGTCTTTAAATAGAAAAGATTGTAAAGTTGCTAGGTGCGTGCTGAGTGTTTTGAAATCTTTTAGTAAAACCGCATTTTAATGTTAAAGTCATTTAGGAGCCTAAGTCTCACATACCTCTATTTGTAATATATATTTTTAAAAGTTTTATTCCAGAATCACATTAGGGACACTTTAGCATTTCTATTAAGGCAGTATGACAGGAATCCAATAGTTGTACATATTGTGGTTACTGTCAGCCTTACGAATATGTGTGTTTTCATTGCTTGAATTTCTGGGTTCGTTTAGAAATAAAAATATGATGACCTGGTGCTAGGGTGCCAGAATTGCCCCAAAGCAACTGGGAAAAATGAATCATCAGAAAGAACTAAAATTTGAAGAACCTAAACATCAAAAACTGCTCCCCCTCAAAAATCTCCAAAACACAGCAACATAACACATTGGTAGCGACACAGACGCAAGTGATGAAGTTTCCTTTACCTAACAAGATATCCATGTCTCAGCTGGTCATTCATAACACCCTCAACAGTCAACAGACAGAAAGAGGAGCCTCTAGGAAGTAATTTATTTAATTACAAGGAAGAAACGTAGAGCTCAATTCAGCTGCCCAAACCAAATGATCTGTGGCTTCTCCAAATTACGTGACACAGGACAAATGTGTGGAGCACACAACCACTAGAAGTTGCAGCAGGAGCCTAGACAGGTGCTTATCACTACACAGGTACTTGTGGCCAACTCAGCTCCAAAATACCGTATATTAGCCACACCTTAGAAGCTAATATTCCTCTCTGCTGACCGTAGTGGTACCCCAGGTGACCAGCTTACCAATAGGCATCCACAGAAAACAGGTAAAGTCAGGGAAATTAAGCCCAACTCACGTGCCTCCCACACAAAATACACATGTCACAGCAAACTGACCTGCAAAGCAAAGGGGAGTTTCACATGACCTTACAGTCATGAACTGATATGATTAATAAGCTAACAGAAAAAACATACAAGACTTAGAGCTTTCTACAGATGAAAAAAATGGAAGTTCAACTGTACCACCAATAATCCAAGGACAGATTTACCATCCCCGCTTGCAAAGTACTCTTATTCCCAGAATTAATCGCATCATCAGTCGCTGATCAGATGAAAAAAGAAATACATATGAAGGCTAAGAAAAACACAAGTGGAAACCATGTGCTCTATTTCTTAAGTTATTGAAATATTTTTTTAAATCACAAATAAAATGAACAATTTGGATTGAAACCACCTTCCAGTGTCTCTGAGGCTCACTCCAACAGAGTTAAAACCCAAGAACCCTTTAAGGCTTTTGACTATACTGAGGAAAATATCAAAACTACTTAGATAAGATGGTTTCATTGAATCGGCCACGTTTTATTGACTGAAAGAAGCTCAGGTCAAAACAAGTTAAGAGACCCTTATTTTAATCTTACATGCTTATGAATTCAAAGCTTTTCAGTCACCGGAGTGAAACAAAAGGTCATACTGACTCCAACATCAAAATTTCACTTAGATTTCAATGACTGCTCTGAAGAATTTCCTGGAGTTTGAGAGGACTGAATAGATACCACAAGTGGCACAGCTATACTCTACATGCACTGTGGACTTCTTCCAACAGTTTCTATATTCCTTTACCTTTCCATCCAGTCTCATAAAGTCAATTATTAATGTCTCTTGCCTCTTTACCTGTTCCCTCAGTGTCTCTTCTTCCTAGTATTGAAAAAAGTGGATGCTTTTTGCCTTCATTTGCAAACACTGACTTATTTCCCCGTCTGTATTTTCCAGGACTGGAAGAACTAAACTGGAACTCTACAATTGAGTTGTTTTAATAAAGAGTCAGATTTTTTTTTCCAGCAATGTCAACGGGAAGTTCACTGCTCTAGCAGTTGTCTTTGTCATTCCCAGGTGCAGAGTCAGTAGAGGGAGCACAAGAGCACACAGAAAAGTGTGGAAGAGCTAAAAAAAAATTCCTTATTTAATGTTCAGTCCTAATTATTGTTATTTTGGGGAGGTTTGTTTTCTTGAATATTCTCATCTGCCTCGCCAGGTAACAAATGCGTAAAACTTGTGTAAGAGGATCATGTTGCTCTGAGAAAAAACAGACCCAAACCCAAGAAGTTTAACAGTATAGGTTAAGAGCTGGAAAACACTCTTTAATGAAGCGGAAAAACAAAAAACTGTCTTAAAATAGGCATCTTAATCATAATGATGAATAACTTCTTGTTTTAGTAATCACCACAAAATATTTCTGACCGTGTTCAATGCATAGCTTGTAATAAAATATAATAATCACAGCATAGTTCATCAGGATCCACCAAAAATGATCACTTCTGTTGAGACCTTGGCCGAACTTTTGTTTATTACATAACTGAAAACAAAATAAAATTTGCTTGGTTTTGGATCCTGTAATCAAACACAAATCTCAGTCCAGGTTCATCCAAAATTCGCTGAATTCCCAAAGTTTTTCAAGAATTCCTCACGTCTGGCTGCCGGAAGTCTCTGGACTCAGTTTGAGTGAACTTGGAGCGATTTATGTTTTTTTATCAAAACTATGGGAAATTCAATTACTTTTAATGGTTTTGGCTCAAAATCAAATACAACACTGCATCTCTAAGTGCGCTTCATTTCAACTTTTTGGTTTTATTTGAACCTCAAAGTAAGATCAGGAGGACAAAGTCCTGTCTCATATTATTGAATATAAATCCAGAGTAATCGTACTGATTTTATTGGTTCTATTCCAGTGTTACACCATTTTAAATGAAACTTTCCCGTGCATTTGAAGTCTGGGGCGGGGGGGAAATCCAACAATTCTTTCCATGAATCCAGCAAACCACTGAACTGAACATTCTTCGCATTACTGTGTATAAAACTGCGTTACACTTTGGGGTACAAACGCCTCCCAGAGGACTGAGTGCAGTTGCATGACGAAGTGTATGCAAAATTATGCTCTTCCATGTCATTTCAAGCTAATTACATAAAATAGAGTCCTTTAGTCATGACTGAAAGTTCTCTGACGACCAAGTAACTCATTTGGAACAGCTTTAAGAAAAAAAACAACAGTGAAATAACCCACTATAGTTAATTTTCCAGAAGTACAAAAATCATCAAAATGGAAGATTTTATTGTTGTATCTTTACTTTCTATCCATATCAACCAATTCTCTGTAAAACAGAAGATATTAATCTTTTGCTTCTTACGTTTTCACACATGAAGTATCACAGAATCATAGAACACCAGATTGGAAGGGACCTCAAAGATCATCAGGTCCAACCTTTCCCAGCAAAAGCATGATCTAGACAAGATAGCCCAACACCCTGTCCAGCTGAATCTTAGAAGTGTCCAACTTGGGGAATCCACAACTTCCCTGTGGAGATTATTTCAATGGCTGATTGTTCTCATTGTGAAAAATTTTCCTCTTGTGCCCAATGGGAATCTCCCCAGTAGTAACTTGAACCCATTACTCTTCTTATGCGCTCTATGGAGCATTATGGTTTTGTAAAAGAAGAATAATAGAATAGGAGAAAGAAGAAAATAAAAGAGAATAAGAAAAAAAAAATCACAAAAATTCAAAAATTTTCAGTCAACTTCATCCATTAAGTCTACCGTGCATTAAACTTCTCCAGAACTGCTCTAACATACCACTTGATTATTTCTTTATTCACCAACACAGCTCACACTCAAAGTCCCAAGACAGATATTCCACCGTTTACAAAACAGATATCCCTTCCAGTCTTCCCATCTTTGAAGGATTTTAACTTGGCCACTAAGTATGCCAGCAAAATTTTTCTTCCTTCTGCTCTTGGTAGACCATCACAGAATCAGAGCTCAAATATGCAGACTAAATGGTAAACCTCATAGTAATCCCCAATCAAGAATTCAAAAGCAAAACAAAAAAAAAAAAAGAAAAAATAATCTCCTGGAACATGTGAATATCTTCGCATTCTCAAAGACCACGAAAATGCCTAGTAGTATCTTTCATACAATTCCTGCCTTTTTGTATATTGGCTATTTGGGGTCTTAACTGCTACTGTAGGACTTCAAGAAATTCCCATGTAGTATTTCAATAATTTGTTGAATCCAGTTACTGCACTGCTCAGACTATATCTTTTTTTCCATTCATGAATCATTTTCTTCTGCTGTCTTGCTCCCATCTTGTGTGAGCCGAGGCTAATATTTTCTTATTTATATTCAAATATTTATTTATATACATTCAGCAAGTATGAATCTGCCCAAGTGTCATTAAAGCACTATTTTTCTTACACTTGTTTAAAGCAGGAACCCGTTCTGAAAGGTCAGAGTGTATAAATAGTGTGTTTATTGGCTTCCAATTAGCTCTACATCACATTTGTGCAGCTGAAAGTTATTCTTCTGATAGCTAAGCTTTGCAAAAAATCAAGCTCATTATATACATCATATGGGTTATATAAGAAATAATGTTAATAACAAGTCTACCTTGTCACATCTAGGTCACTACCTTTAAGTCAAGATTCTTGTGAGCTTATTCATTATATTAGGGTTCTGGTGGAGATTTACCTCTACAAACATGAGATGCACAAATGTTGCATAATTATAGATACTTTCAATTTTTGGCTATGTCATAGCAAGACACCAACACCTGCCGGAAAGTGACTTCTGAAGTTAATGGCGAAGAGTTTTCTGAAAAATAAGCTCCTCTCCAACAATCCAAAATTAACACCCAGAAATTGAGACACACAAAATTATTTAAAATATCATTGTTTTATACATGAAGTAGATAAACGGTTCACATACCAAGTGAAAGTAGAGATAGAATCCTGACTGATCAATGCCACCTACACGAAACAGTAGTTCGCATCACTGTAAGAACCAGATAATGACTATTTCCGCATTACAGAAGATTTTGAAACAGCCCTGCTTATAGAACTAATTTCAACATCATTTTTACTTCAAACAAGTTAATATCAAAACCAGGGTATAAATATTTGAAAATGCTAAATGTTAACCAAGAACGTTGAGGCATCATTGATTACAGGGGTATCCATGTACACAGGATACCTTTGCAAAATCCAGGATAGACGGTGCTAACAAAAGATACAGCTAATCTAACTTTATGGCACCTCAGAGAAACGCACGATGATGTACTACTGTACTGTCAGGTAATCTACTGCCTCTTTAAATAAACCTAAATATTAAGTCTAGGAGGGATCAACCTGAGAAAAAATGCTAAAATATAACTGCTAAAGTTAATACTTACTTAATACTTGCTTTTCTACAAGACTTAAAATGAAAAGGCTTCCCAACTATTATAAGATGTACAGTCTTAATCTACATTTCAATAAGATATTTAAAGGCAATGCTGAAACTGTCAAGGACCCTTTCTTAAGCCTGAGAGAGGCCTACAAAGGAATGCTGACAGTTTCGTTTTCTGTGACACGGAAGCATTATTTTATCAAGAAAATGTTATTATATTCATATTCATTTCAGCACTCCTCTTTGCGGACTCTTCAAAACCCCCAGATGTATTTGGTGGCACAAATGTTATAGTAGCACTTGTGTTGTCAGGAGCCCTTACGATAAAGGTAGATGAAGAGATTAGCATAAATGTACATTCTTCTGCCACGTTTCATACAGAAAGGCTAAAAACGAAGCTAGAATGAAATTTCTCACTGAGATACTCATAAACTATAAATGTACTCTAAAACATGTCATTCAACCTATTGTTTTCCTGTAATGGCCAAAAAAAAAAATAGATATTTTTTTAGAAGTTTCTCATTGTTATAATTTACCTGTCATTAACATTAATAAATATATTCCTTCCTTGTGCTAAATACACTTTTTTGTATTTTTTTTTTTTTTTAAAATCTTTCTTGTAGGCACTTTAAAAATAGCATAGCAAGCATCTTGTTAAATTAACTCTTTCATTAATAACGTGGCTCCGGTTTGAAAAAAGCTTTTATTCTTGTGCGAATGTATACATACAGACCACAAACAGTTTCTAATTAGTCACATGTGGATTCCAATGCAGACTTGGATGCCATAAACCAACACTGAAGTGTATAAGAAACTGTCAGTCAGATCAAAAGTCAATCCAAAACCATCCCATTTGCAGAGCTGAGATGCTGTCACAGTTAGTTAGCCATAAATGTTTAAAACAGCAACCAAACTTTTATTCTAATTGAGCATGAGTTGAAAGGCTGCACACTTTGATGTCTTTGCTTTTATCATTTGTATATAGCTTAAAACAGCAGGGTATTTTTTTTTTTTTTCTTCTCTTAGAAATAGGAGACATTACTTCTTATTGAAAATATACAGGTAGGTCAAGCTGTATTTGCGGAGCCAATGTATGGTTTTCAATCATGCGTGTAATCACTTACAGCACTAGTCCTCAAAAGTGCAATTACAGTAGTTTCTCATTACTATTTAACCTTTTCTTCCTGATAATTGTTGACTAAATCATAAAATAAAAAATAAAAAATAAATATGCATCTTTGGAATGTTATCCAGAATGAGATCCTACATTTCTTAAGGAAACCAATCCCAAAGACTTCAACAGCATCGCCATTTTCCAGTCATTTTGGAGAGAGGGCAGCTGAGCCCGTTTTCAGGAAGCGTATTTGAGCAGATGCCTACAAGCCGAGAACATGTTAAGAGAAACTTGAGAGGCAGCAATGAAAAGTCCAGGCCTAATCTTATTACAGAAACACTCCGTGTCTGTTATACAAGGGAAATACACACAAAATGCCAGTCGGGTGGAGCAAATGAAGAAAGGGAGCCCCTCACTGCAGTTCAAGGCAGAGCAAGAACGCCCGATGCAAGGTGCCTCAGACAAACCCTCCCCTTTTTTGTGAGGAAAAAAGTCCCTCTTGCAACAGAAAAGTTAACATCACCACATTCACACCTCTTGCTTCACTGGGGCCACAAATAAAAGGTCTTATTACCTTCAATAGACACTACAGCATTCCCAAAACCCATCATCTGTCGGACAGTCTTTGCCTTCGCTGGGTGATCCAGGGGTNTTTTTTTTTTTTTTCTTCTCTTAGAAATAGGAGACATTACTTCTTATTGAAAATATACAGGTAGGTCAAGCTGTATTTGCGGAGCCAATGTATGGTTTTCAATCATGCGTGTAATCACTTACAGCACTAGTCCTCAAAAGTGCAATTACAGTAGTTTCTCATTACTATTTAACCTTTTCTTCCTGATAATTGTTGACTAAATCATAAAAAAAAAAATAAAAAATAAATATGCATCTTTGGAATGTTATCCAGAATGAGATCCTACATTTCTTAAGGAAACCAATCCCAAAGACTTCAACAGCATCGCCATTTTCCAGTCATTTTGGAGAGAGGGCAGCTGAGCCCGTTTTCAGGAAGCGTATTTGAGCAGATGCCTACAAGCCGAGAACATGTTAAGAGAAACTTGAGAGGCAGCAATGAAAAGTCCAGGCCTAATCTTATTACAGAAACACTCCGTGTCTGTTATACAAGGGAAATACACACAAAATGCCAGTCGGGTGGAGCAAATGAAGAAAGGGAGCCCCTCACTGCAGTTCAAGGCAGAGCAAGAACGCCCGATGCAAGGTGCCTCAGACAAACCCTCCCCTTTTTTGTGAGGAAAAAAGTCCCTCTTGCAACAGAAAAGTTAACATCACCACATTCACACCTCTTGCTTCACTGGGGCCACAAATAAAAGGTCTTATTACCTTCAATAGACACTACAGCATTCCCAAAACCCATCATCTGTCGGACAGTCTTTGCCTTCGCTGGGTGATCCAGGGGTTAAACTTCATAGAATCATAGAATCATTTAGGTTGGAAAAGATCTTTAAGATCATCTAGTCCAACCATGCTGCCATTTATGGTGCCCCAGGGTGGCTGAGGCCAAGCAGGATCCCTGCATACACAGTGGAAACCTGCGCTCCCAGCCCAGAAGGCCAACAATATCCTGGGCTGCATCAAAAGAAGCATGGCCAGCAGAGCAAGGGAGGGGATTCTGCCCTTCTGCTCCACTCTCATGAGACCCCACCTGGAATACTGTATCCAGCTCTGCAGCCACCAACATAAGAAAGACATGGACCTGTTGGATGGGTCCAGAGGAGGCCACAAAGATGATCAGAGGGTTAGAGCATGTCTCCTATGAAGACAGGCTGAGAGAGTTGGGGTTGTTCAGCCGGGAGAAGAGAAGGCTTCAAGGAGACCTTAGAGCAGCCTTCCAGTATCTGAAAGGGGCCTACAAGAAAGCTGGAGAGGGACTTTTTACAAGGGCATGTAGTGATAGGATGAGGGGTAACGGCTTCAAACTGGAAGAAGGGAGATTTAGATCAGATGTTGGAAAGAAATTTTTCACTCTGAGGGTGGTGAGACACTGACCCAGATTGCCCAGGGAAGTTGTGGAGGCCCCATCCCTGGGGGTGTTCAAGGCCAGGTTGGATAGGGCTTTGAGCGATCAGGTCTAGTGGGAGGTGTCCTTGCCCATGGCCAGGGCATTGGAACAAGATGATCTTTAAGGTCCCTTCCAACCTAAAGCATTCTATTTTATGATTTACATCTCTCCTGATAGTACATGAGCCTCTATCAAAAGCTATGCTGATTGCCAGCACCAATATGTGAAGAAAAAGGAGGGGAGGTGACGGGGCAGTAAGGAGACACGTACTTCACCATGATACAGGGACTTTTCTCCTTCCCCATGCTGAGCAACGCACCTTGAACAGAGCAGAGTTTGAGACAGCTGGCCCCATCTTGCACACAAGCGTCACAGTGTTAGCCTTATTACAGAATCATAGTTTGGGTTGGAAGGGACCTTTAAAAGCCATCTAGTCCAACCCTCTTGCAACAAGCAGAGACATCTTCAACTAGATCAGGTTGCTCAGAGCCTCGTCCAACCTGACCTTGAATGTTTCCAGGGATGGGGCTTCTACCACCTCTCTGGGCAACCTGGGCCAGAGTTTCACCACCCTCATTGTAAGAAATTTCTTGCTTATATCTAGTCTGAATCTTCCCTCTTTTTATTTTAAAACCATTACCTCTTGTCCTATTGCAACAGGCCCTGCTAAAAAGTCCCTCCCCATCTTTCTTATAAGCCCCCTTTAAGCATGGGAAGGCCACTATAAGGTGTCCCTGGAGCCTTCTCTTCTCCAGGCTGAACAACCCCAACTCTCTACTTGTATCGTTGTATCAGTTGGAGAAAACCCACACAGATAAACTCACTGAGCACTACCCATGGCCAACTGGCTTTAATTACTATAGAATAACAGCAACAGGTATCAGACCCACTGACTAACGAGCCGTGTCTCTGATGAGCTGGCTCCTCCTGTAATTCCTGCAGCACTGTCCAGTTTGCTGTACCATTACATCCCTGGGGATGGGCTTGCAAATGCTGTCCCCAAGAACAGCCTTCCTCCCCCAACCTCCACAAGAGTTCTTGCTCCCAAAAAACCCTCACCACTCACACGGTTCAGCATTTGTTTAAATCCTAGCTCTTTCTCCTGAGACGAGAATTTAGAAGGAATTTATTGCAATCTGTAGAAAGCAGCTTCAGCATACTTCTATGTGAATGAAAGGTGAAATTTAAGAGGGAACCTCAAGGCAGCTATTCTTGACCTGGAATTGGAACCTTCCATGTTTAGGCTTGCATACATTTTGTGCCAAAACTCACATGGGTGTATACGTAACCACATCATTATCAGGCCTAACCCGTGCTGACAGAAAACAAAAATTTACCCAACTTCACAAAAGGGACTAACAACTGGAGACATCAGGAGAGGAAATGGTGCACAATCTATCCTTAAGTCTTCACAGAAGTCACTTGACAATGCAACAGCCTCTCTTGACACAAATTACCATAAAGTTTCTATGACCCGAAGGTCACAGCTGAGACCAAGAAACCATTATTTTAGGGACTCTATGAAAACACGTGAAGGCACAAATTCAAGTAACTAAAAAACAGATGGGAAAGGATTATGAGAAAATTATGACTCTCATTTTCCAGATGAGGAGCAGAGGAAAAGGAGACCTATTTTGTTCTTACCTTTTTTTTCCTGTAAGGAATAGTGTAACCTCACTGCTTCCAACGAGAGATAAAGCAACCTTTGATGGTTTGTCCAAGGACACCCCAGAAATCTGTGGCAAAGCTGGGAACTCTACACAGCCAGAGGTCCATTCATAACACCATCTTAATTCCCACAAACTGTTAGCCAAAAGGTGATTAGAGAGAGTCTTCTGAAACGTTTTTCACATTGAAACAGTGCCCAGTGTATTCCCTCCAGATATCGTGTGTCAGGACTTCTCCTCTCCCTCCCTGCCTTGCTGGACAGGGTGCCAGATACACTGGGCATATGGTGGCAGCGGGGAAGGCAGTCGTTGGTACCACTTAGCTTTAGTTTGAAATTAAAAAAAAGGCTGCAGGATCTGTGGGAACAGGGTATCTAGCAGTGATTGCAGCCATTATTTTTCTCTTTTATAGCGCTACCTTTTAAACTGTGCTTGAGATCTTTGTTGTTGTCTAGTACCCTGTGGCACTGGCCTGGCGCGATGAGACTTCAGCGAGATACAGCACATAAAAGCATACACTGTAAGTGTGACGAATTGCAATGACAAGGTTGGGTTGGAGGTAACTTGTGAATGATCTAGTGAATTGAAAATGCCTGCGCGCTCTGCCTAGTAGCGGTGAAAAGAGAATATGGGCAGTGCCAGTTGCGTGCTACGGGCAGGAGCCTTGCTGAGAACACAGGAGAAACACACCATACCTTATTAACACGCCCAGCTTCTCAACGAGCTCTTTAGAAAACAAATATATAGCATCAGCAATCAACCATATTATTATTAATAATGCGGTTAAAAATGTGTGGAGGAGGTGAATTTGGTATGAATCCAGCATTTGAATTATGTAGTATTAAAATGAAAATCTCTGCTTAGGTACCCAGAGAACAGAGACGTTGCTATAAAAACCCAAAACACAGCATACAAAGGCACGCAACTAACTAAAACCCAGCTCAAGTCATGAATAAAAACAATGCAATAATTCTTTGCACTCTAGAGCATCTTTCAAAAATCATTCTGCATGCACTCCCTGGTAAATACAACATCCTTGCAAGACACATGAGGAGCTGTATCCTGGTTTTCAGGATGGGAAACAGAGTCAAAAATAATCCCACACCCCAACATCACTGGAAGATTATTGATCAGAGCACGCTATGATCATGACGTATTACCCTTACACGGCATTTTAGTGTAGCCTTTGAGATAGGCACCTCTTCAGTTCCTCCCGAAGAGGAAGGCCAAAGTCCCTTTCCTTTCCCTGGGCCATCAAAATGGTGACGCTGAGCTACCGTAGACTTTATTTTTCTTTCATTTTGTCACCTCCCCTTATGTGTGTCATTGTCTTTATCTGCATAAACCTACAAGAGTAAAACTGTATAGTACCTGCGATTAAACACATCGCAGTTCAAACGAAAAAAATTTATCACTACAGAGCTCATGGTGACACAGTATGATCGACGCTTACAAATTCACAGGAAAAGCACACAATTTTTGTCGTTACAGTTAATTCCCTGAAAACACAGTCAAAAATACAGGCTTAAACCAAAAAGCAGTCATGAGCCTTGAGTGTTTTCTCCCTCCAAAATGTAAAAAACAATAGCATTGTGTAAAACAGAGCTTACATGTCATTACTGTTATAGCTTACATAGATCATCTTTGTAGTGTGGCATGTTCAGGACCTGAGTTTTAACTTACCACACCACTGTAATACTTGAGATATTTTTCAATAAAAATCGAAGTAGAAAAAAAAAAGAGAAATCCACTTCCAGCCTAGAGCATCAACTGGGACATTCATCATACCAAAAGAAACCCCAAGCCCACAACACTTCTTTTCTCTTGATAAGCCCTTCCTGGAACACAAATAAAGTATTGCAACTCCAGGGAAGGTCTGGTATTTAACAACAATCTAATGTCACGTATATGCGTGTGTGTTACATTTTCCCAAAGTTGTTCAACACCTTTACATTCCCTGCACCCAACAGCCGATAGGCCAATATCCTCCTTAAAACATAAATACTGTAGCTTTTCCTCTTTTTAACCACTACTGTGGGATTTAAACGACTTCCAGACGTAATTTTAATATGAACTCACTTTAGATTGAGGCCTCTACATACTTCACCCCTAATCTTTTTCCATTCTGGTGCTGATAACCTCATCACAATATAGGATGTACCTTTGCTTGTGAGAGTCAGTGCTTCATTAACTCTCTTCAAGTTTTATATTGAATCTATAAGTTTACCTGTTTTCAACATTAAAACTGTTATTTAAAAGCTGTTTCAAAGAATATTTATATAAACATGTAATCTGTGATAGCCAAATAATGATTTAATTATTCCATAGAGTGCTTGCCCTTAAAAAACACCATCTCTTAATAGGTATTGAACAATAATTGCTTTTCTTTTCCTTGACCTAAAGAGAAATTTCATATTCCATTATAAACTAGAGAATAATAAGCACCATTAGATAGTGATTTAAACAACATCCACAACAAAGAAACACCAAAAAAAACCTTGGAGCTCTTTATTTTGTTGAGATACTTTAAGATAAGCAGCTTTATTCCCTCTCATGGGAGCATGGGGCTCATCTTTACATATATACATCATTTTTGCGGGCACAAGAGGTACAGGTCCGTGTCATACAGCTGTAAATGGGGATTTCAGCTACATGGTTGCCTTCCACATAGTTTGGCTAGAGGAGGAGAGACCATCATGGACACGAAATGAAGACAACGTAATGAATTAAAATCCTCTGTCAAAAGTGAAAGGTATTCTGAACGCTACAACAGGTTTAGTTTAGTTTCCCACGTTAGGTTTGAAAAGCAGATAGGGGCAAGCGGAAGCAGAATCAAAAAGTATCTACCGTCCCTGAATAATGAGATCTGCACCAACTGAGTGTCGTGCTTTTTTGTATGGGAGGGGGAGGGGATGCACCTTCGAGAGGCTCTTGAGCACCAAGCGTCGTGCTGATTTACCTTGCTCAATGCGCACAGTGCACCTGACCAGCTCGCCAGCTGAAAGAGAGACCTACATTTCTGAACAAGGATGCTGCATCTCACTGTTTATTTTCAGAGTCAAATAATTTTTGGTAAATGAATGGAGCTGCAGAGATGGAAAAAAAAACAGAACAACAAACCACCAAAAGCACCACCTAACAAGAACCAAACCAACCTTGTGAAAACTTTTCCAGCAGAAACTACCTATAACCACCCTGAAGGTCAGAAGACACAATACTGAGGACACAATATCAATTCCTTCTGATTATCTGGGGAATAGTTACCTGTCTGGGATAAATAGTCTATTTTTGAGGAAAGACCAGAAGCCTTTTATTACAATACTCTTAGAGCTGACCAAGACCCTCATATATGACAGAGATCTAAACCCATTTAATTCCCCCCCCGCCCCCTTTTTATTACTTATTTCAAGT
>VYXH01003518.1:1169956-1227859 GCA_013397275.1 Burhinus bistriatus | reverse complement strand
CCCCCCCCCCCCCCCCCCAGCAGAGTACCATGTGAAGTAGGGCAACTGGATGCAAATTTACCGCTTGTTACCTATTTATCCTGCAAGCAGCAGCCCAGGTGCATCTCTTACTCTGGTCGATACCAGCTGACCCCGCTTTCAGGGAACTACCGTAGAAAAAACCTAAAATTTTGCAAGTCCACATCCTAGCCTACCTTATTGCAAGAAGTTTATATTGCCAAAACCTTTACAATTTCCAGCAGCACAGGCCCATGCCCCCTTCCCCAGCCAAAGCTCAACAACAGAAATACTTAGTGTAACACACACAGGGGTTAAAGTACTCGACCTTATGCCTTTGATTGCAGGCCACCACTTGGTTGACCTCTTCTGAGACAGTCCTTTAAGTGTGGTAGTGGTACTGCACCGTTAGCTTCCGCCACAAGCAGACACTGCATCACGTTCAAGAAAACAGTAACTCCCTGACCCAGAAGTTCTCTCTCCTGTTGTCAAGCTGTACATCTTCCTCCAGTGCGGCAGCTTCCCCGCCTCTGTAACGGCACAGCTCTTGTTCTGTTTACAGCTGACAAAATGACATCTAGACACGGCATGTATTTCACTGCTACGCTACTTCTCTTTGGCAAAACTAAGGAGAAATTAAGGGTTTGCAACTTTTTCCAGTAGCTATTTGAATTTAATGCCTTTTTCCATTAAACAATTAGTAGGAACTAGTGCTAATACATTCAAACAAATTCCAGAGCCATTAGAAACTGTGCAAATTCATGTCGATATTTGATTCATCGCTGCATATCACTTGTGTCCTATTTAGCAAAACCAGATTAGACGTACATTAACATACTCATCCACACTGAAGCAGTCTATTGCAGGAAAATGAGAAGAGCAGTCTAGAAAATGAGGGGTTTTTTTTTTCTTTTTTGCAGGGCAAGCAACTCAAGCCTGGTTTTGCTACAGAAACGCCTTTTCCTGGATCTCCAGTTTCATACCCAAAGCTTTCTATATTTCATTTGTACCTTTGGCTGTACATTTGCATTAAGAGTTGCAGGAATAACTGCCGTATCTCTATTTGCATTGGATTCAGTCAATATTTCAGATTCTTAATTGACAAACTTAAGCTCACAATTAATACATGAAACTTCAAAGGGACGCATCATGGAGAAACACCTAGAAAGCACACCAGAGCAGCCACCCAACTGTGTCAGGACAAGGAAGTTGGGTGGGGTGGTGGTGTTACAAAACAGGACAGAGGACACGGGAGGAGCTGGAGACTAAACCTGGTAATGGAAAGAAAACTTCCTAAAAGCCTCTTCAATGCCACACAGAATATGCTACAACTCTGAGACCCACTTACTTAACCAAAACCAAACCTAGAAGCAAGAGGCAGCCCACAAGGACACAGCCAGCAATCATTTCTGCCTTCCATGGCTATTATGAGTTTTCTCCATTTAAGACTATCTCCAGGTTCATTCCGATAAAACCTGGCTTTGCCAAATTTAAGACCTTTTTGTCCCCATCAACCTCAACAAAGAAGATACCTGGGCAAACTCACCACAAAGGTCTGAATGACTCAGGGCCACACCACAGCCTCACACCTCTTTTTATTATTAACACTGTAAAGGTTGACTCCAAATCCTCCAGAACAAGGCCAAACAACACACCGGACCCTGCATGACACACCAAAACCATCAGACAGTCAAAAGCTGCACCACGCTTACCTTGATGGGCCGTGGAGCTGAAAATGATGTTCAGAAGCAGAACACGGCGATCATGGTAGTTCTCCAGGACTCTCTTGCTCAAATATTGTTGGGGGATGAGTTGACAAACAGTAGAGCTTCACAGCCACCCAGAAGTAACACATTCAACAGTGCTTAGGCTGGTCGCACTGCAGGAGATGACTGGCTGCCCAGCAGTGAACCCAGCACCAGCCCCAGGTGCTGCTCATCACCCATCACTCCCTCAGGTGAGAAGCATCACCCCACACCTACCACCAGCCTAAGCCAGCCCACAAGCTTTTAGCTCTGATGTACTTAATTTCAAGCTCCAGATCATACTAACCAGTTTTTCAATTCCATTAGCAGTCAGGTCTGCAACCAGCAAATGTCCTTCAGGTGTCTATAGAGTTTGAGAGGGCTGTAATTACCTTAGCTGTAACAACAAAACAAAGTATTTTCATGTTCTGCAGGTTTTTCATTGTCTTCCACTAACAATGACCTACTTAAAACCAAGAATAATCCTTTCTAGATGGAATAAACATGGCCAAAGGCTTTTCCTATGCGTTGCTAACCTGATTCCTAGTTGTATAAAGAGGTGTGCATAAAGCACAACTATTGAAGTGACCACTCTCCCTGCATAACACTGGAAAGAGTTTTTTGCAGCACACCTCCAGCTCGGGGGCCCACGCTGCAAAACAAGAGGCGAGGAGGTGGCAAGGAGTTTGAGATGGGGCCACAAAAATGACCCACAGCTGAATCTTCAGGACCTCAGCCTCTTCATTGACCCCGGAGAGGGCTGGGAGGTGATGTGAGCACTGTGTACCCATACATCAAACGTATGTCTGATAGCATGGAGGGGTACAGTCTCCCCAGCAAAGGCAGCAGCTGGAAGTGAGGCAATGAAGCTTGAACTGAGATACAGTTTTCTCTGGAGACCTCTCTGGGAATGCTCTTGGCTGATGGTTCGGGTAGCAAGGGAAAACAGGGAAGGGACCTTCTTCTCCTCCTTAGGTCGAGAGCACAGAGACATCATTGTTCTTGTGTGTGGACTTCTCCTTTAGCTATTTCTCCCCCAGTCTATCTCCAGGGTTATTTATATTTTCCTCTTTTTAGTCCAGCAAATCTGGTTCTTTGTGATGGAAAAATTTCTTGCAAAATTTACAAGTAGCATCAAAATACCTTTTATAAACATCACACTTTATAATACCTCTAGGGGTTAAAAGTGTATTGTATTTTCCTTTGCCACCTACCTCAAGTGCTGAGTCACAACCCAAATGATTTCCTTCTGGAAACTCTTTCTTAAAGAGACTGCTAAATGTGTACATGGTAACCTGCCAGATCCCTGCTGGGGCATCCAGTAGCAGAAAAGTTTGGGATATCAGTCATCTCCTGCATGTTTCTTCCTTTATAGGCAATGGAAATTGTTTCCTTTACACATATTCTGTTAGGTCCCCAAATCTGCTGGGTGTTTTCTCGCAGTGACTGATGACCTGCTCATTGGGTTTCCCCTACTCTTTCCCAGAGAAATGATCCTGTCACAATCCACTTTTTAACTTCTACGTTACAGCAAAATTATTTTAACAACATGTATTATGGGAAGGCTTGGCTCTTCCAGCTCCTGCTAACACTGCACCCCTGTCTGCAGGACAACTTCCATCTTTTTGTCAAGTTTTTCATGCCTCTGCCCTTTCATAGCGTATGCAGTGGTTGAATCCTACTATTTTATGGCAAATAAGACTCCTTAAAAAGTGATTTCACCTATTCACAAATTCCTTTAATGGAGATAATTTCAGGAATATCAGGCCTGTATTTTACTGAAGTCCTTATTTTATTATCTATAGCTTTCTAAAAAAAAAAAAGAATTAAAGATATTTATAGTACTAAAAACTCTTCTAACATGTAGAGTTACTTACCAAGTCAAGCTTAAGAAAGTGTTCTCCTCTCAGATTGGCAGAATTGGTCACTTACTTTTCTAATAAGGCTCCCATAACACACTCCTTTGAATTAAAAATACTGATTTTTATTGCTATCTATGTAATCTGCCAGTAACCCTTACTACGTCACCCATTGCATGTCTGGCATCCTCATCATACACCAAGGATTATCCCTGCTTGACCACCTACCATAGGAAGTACAAGCTCCATCTCTTTGTCTGTCCTGGCTCTGCCTTTGAGTTGAGTTTTGAGAGCACTCTGCTCCGCGAGTAGTCTGAATACGCCACCCTCCCCCAGATACGTGTGATTTCCCTTCCTTAGGAAATTTTAACCTTTTCAAAAGCTAATTCCAAATGTTCTGTTTGCTTTTTTGTGTGATTTCGGATGGTGTCAGTCTGGTACTTTTATGAGTCAGATCCCCGTAATTGCACAATGCAATTAGCACAGTTCAGAGCATCCATAGTTTCATTTCATTTTCGTGCCTCAGATTAAAGACATATTTCTCATATACTCTATTTTTACGTGGCGTGTTATATTCAAATCTCTGCAGCCAACTTTTATGGTTATTGGTCTACAAACCAGCAGAAAACCGTCAAAAAAGTACGGTGTTTCAGAACTTATCTTCATAAATAAAGTGCTTTGGTTCACTTTCTTTTTCCCTACACTCATTTCCTCCTAACATACAGTGTTCACTAACCACTCTGAATCACCCGTCCTGAAAAAGGTTTGCTATTTGGCCATGCATCTCCATCTGCCTTTGCCCACCAGAAGCCATTTTCCTTTTGTTCATCCTGCCCAAAACTTCCTGCTCTAAAAAGCAACAGGACTTAAAATACAATTGCTAATATCACAAAGGCAGTCCAGAATAAGCTTAGCTTTTTCCTGTAGAAATAGGACCTGGTTCCCTTTGGGAGATGCAAATATGAAACCAATACGAGAAACCAGCAAAGGGCTTTTAAGCTCCGTCTTCCAGCTTTTCTGACTCATGAATGCCACTTGGATGAGTCCTACAGAAAAAAAAAACAACAGGGTTTCAGAAACAAAATTCAGGCAGAAGCTATCGGACTGACGGTAGGGTTGGCCAAGTTCCAGCCTCCTCATGGACCACACCACCACCAAGTGCCTTGACCATCTCCCTCCTCCAGGAATGTGACTGCAGCAGGAGTCACTTGATTCCTGCTTTCCCTCTGCTCAGGCTTAGCGCAATACAATGGATAAACCAGCCTTGAAAATCCCCAGGAAGACTTTAAAGATTTGGTTTTCTTCTTAAACGCAGACAGCGTATGAGCACGAGCACTGACAGGTAGAAGCATACTGCTACAATAGAGTTTTAACCTGCAAAGCCCTCGTGTTGGATACTTTTAAACCCTCACTCAAACTTTAGCTTTTATCATGTGTTTGAATGTTTAAGTGAAGGGTAGAAAGTAAGAGAGAGAAGAAATTTTACTTTAAAACCACTCTTAAATATCTAGTAACTTGCTCTACAAATACTCACTTTTTATTATTAATAATTTTTTTTTTTTTTTCCCCAAAAAGATTGTCTAAAATTTTCTAAGAATATGAAGTGGGAAATGAAATGTATAAAAAGGTAAATAACAATGCATAGATATAAAGACATGCACTTTGAAAAAGCATCCCACTAGTCACCTATCTTACCAAAGATGTGGGCATGGCACAAAGCAGATGGATAATAAAAGGATACCACTTAACCACTTAGCTAATCTGTCCAAATTGGAAAGACGATATTAAGGCTCCGAGGTACTATTTAAATAAAGGAATATGCACCATGTGGTTCAAAGCATTGTATAAAATGTCATGTTAGAAATGCTAATATTCTAATAAATAGATATACCCCATCTCACATTCCTTTGGATTTAAAGCTTTACGGTATTATAATACGCTAAGTTAAACATCCAGGGCCACAGTCAGAGGTGACACAAATGGTTGTGCAAATTGCACACTGGCAAGCGCGCGTGAGCTCCGGTAACTGGCAGCAGAGAAGGGAAAGTAGAGGGCCAGGAACACTTTACAATAGGGAGTAGCTGGAGAGAAGCAACAGGAAATAAATAAAATTATTTAAATGAATGCTATGCAAATTTGCCACGTCTTTTTAAAAGGCAGTGAATTGCATGATATCTATTTCTCAACACAAATAATTGTCAAGACCCTGGGTGTACTATATTCAGGGGACTGGTGCTGGGTGAATAAACATCAGGGCTGATTATTTCGACTGCATCTAGGATGTAAGTGGTTTTTCAGGTAAACAAGGCCAATGCCTGAAGCAAAGCACCATAGTAATGTGGCCAGAAAAGTGCATAGATAGGTGTCACACAATGACATTCGATTAAAGATGGTGGAATATGTTTTCAATTACTATTTAAAAACTGTAACTGAAAATCTTGGTTTTCATAGAAATGCATTTGTAAATTAAAAGCACACATCTTGAAGAATATTTTATTGTTTGGTCGCAAACACTTTGAGTAATGAGAAACTATTTCCTGACCAGCTCCCCACTGTGTAGTAACTTGAAGAATGACTATTCCATGAAGAAACCAAGACGATGGGAAGAAAACAAATCTTCCAAGAACTCTTGTCAATCATTTGCTGGTTGTGGTGTAAAATGTTGACTACAGAGGCTAGAATTCAATTCAATAAATTAACTGAGCAAATGATTTCATTCTTCTTAAAGGTAAAAATTCAGGAACTGCGACACATATATCTATATTGCAGCTGTGTGCAAATACATTACAAAACCAAAATCAGCAGAATTTGCACTGGATCCTGCAAGCTCCTGGCAAAATAACAGTGCTCAGGTTAGATTTTACGTTGTTAACTGTGTTGCTTTTTATCATCCCCAGTTTCCCGCCACTGCTGTAATATTATATATCTATATATAATATACATATAGATGTATATCTGTATGTTATATACCCATATATAGTATACACACACATATATGTACATAAAAATTTACGCATCCCTAGATGTTTGCATGAGGATTTTGGTTTCTTCACCTGAAGTACCTTAGGGTTCAACCGTAATGCCTTTCCTTTACAGTGCCACTAAGCGTGTAGGTATGCCTGACCGCTAACCCGACATGTTCCTGTCGCTGGGGACGGCAGGTTCTTTCATCTTCTTAATGGACATTCCCCTACGAATGTCTGTGGCCTACCTGACTGTAATCCTTTAAATTTTAATTCACTTTACATTTAGCCGAGTCATAAATACCATTTAGGTACCAATATTCTGCTTTATGCAATCCCTAAGGTGGTGCTTTTATTTTAATGAAGCCATTTGCAACTTAAGAGGAAAAAATATTCCATCTTTGATTGAATATATTTGTCAGTTTTATTCCCGACTGACATTTTTATGTGAAAACTTGAATAAAACTAGGGGATAGCTGCTTACCAACTGGGATAAAAGTTTCAGTGTGTTTTTGCCTTCAAAATTAGTTGAATAAATGGTCTTTGAAATTCATTTTGAAAACATCAAAGTTAACCTCAACCATCATCAAAAATAAAATCCAGAATTAAATTACATTACAAATGAAAAATTTCCTTGGTTTTTTGGTATTTTAGAAGAAATTATACAACGGCAGATAACAGACATTTCTATTAAAAATGTTATTTTTAGTATCGTAGAAAAGCAGTCACTTACTGCACTTCTACGAATATATAAGAAGATAAATATTGGAAGTGTTCTAATATTATTTGTTTTCTCAGTTTTTCTATTGTGCAGTAGTTTGTATCTAGTAAGCACACGTCATTTCAGTGAACGAGAACGTGTGTTTAAGCGATCCTGGTTTTATTTCATGTGGCGATACAAAAAATAAGAGGAGAACTATGGCAATTTCACATAACTGACAGCAAAGTTCCAAACTAGAACCTGCATAACACCCTCTGCCTGGATGATTTGCTTTTCCTATTTCTTTAGCTCTGGTGCAATGAGAGTTACAATAGGAAAGTGTCCTTCCCTTGCGCATAACAGCCTGCCTTGTGTTGAGGGCCCCCCTGTATCAGAATAAATCAGATTTTATCATATCATCACTAGCACGGACCAAAATGAGAGGGTTTTTTTCTTAGGGGAAACTGTAACACTTCATTATTTCCAATCACTTCTACAATGACTCAGATTAAATTCTTTAAATTATTTAAAATAATTCCAAGCAGAAATTATCACATCTTAATATTCAAGCAGGTTCTGTCTGATGCTCCTGCAACAGAGGTAATTCAGTTCAAAACACTTTGTGCTTCAGATGCCTGCTGATTCCAGCTCCAGTCACCAGGACACGACAGCCAGGTGGTTTTTATATCGGTGTACAGCANAGGGGCTCCAGCCTTCGGATCATCAATATTGTATATATTGTATATATTTCATTATTTTCTTTTTATTTTATTAAAGTAGCTTAGTTTCTTCTAAACTCATAAGTCTCCTTCTCTCCATCCCTCCTCTCCTTGGAGAGAGAGATGGGGGAGAGCGTCTGTCATTCGTCTCAGTGGCCAGTCTGGCCCAAACCATGGTGTCAAACCCCTGACTCTGCGAAGCACTACTGGAATTAGGGCAAAACCAAATTAATACTGAAACAACCAGTATAAGAAATTCTGGTTTTCAGTTTCCTTAAAAACATAATAAATATTCTCCTTATACGTCCCTCAACAGAAAGTGCAGCAACAGAAAATGTTTTCCCAAAAAGCTGTTGAAAAGTGTGCTGTCAGAAACGTTCTTAAAGACAATTCTAGCTTTAGTTTTATCCTCATAAAATTTCACTGAGGCAGGTAAATGGCATTATTGCCATTTTATACATAGTAAATTACATCATAGGTCCCAGAAGGCAGCAAGCTGCCTAGCTTCTGCTGAAATCAGTCTGGGTTAAGCATCTGGAAATACTACAAATACTTATTATTGTGTACAAATCAGATCACAGCTCTCCAGTAGTATGGGAATGCTGCCTATCTCAAGGTGAACACCATCTGAGCGAGGAAGAGGTGCTCCAGAATCAGAGTTATTACTTCAGAAAGAGTTATTATTAGAGTTATTAACACTAGCATTTGCCTAATCCTGACTGAAAAACTCTGTAATTAGAGGGGTAAGAAACTCTTAAAACTATTTTAAGTTTGTTTTATAAAAGTTATTGCAATGTAAAGATAAGTTTCCTTGAACACTTAATACTTTTGATGAACGGGCTGCTTTTCCTTTTTAACTGGATGCAGATGATTTACGTACATAACGTTGAAAAATGCTTTCAGGTCAGGACTTTATACGTTAAGCTAACCACCTATCAACACTTACGGGTTTGTGTGCCAGCATGTGTGCCAACTAAATGTACATTGCAGTCATTTTCATGTGTACTGCAAGAAATGGTTGTGTGAATGTTTAAAAATGCACATTTGAAAACCTACCAGCCTTTTGGTTCCATCTTGACCCAGGCCACCAGCCTTTCCTGCTCTTTGGGGAAGAGGCAATGCTGTGAAAACTGAACACCTCCTGCTTAGCCAAAAGGCCAAAAATGAGAACCGATTTATATGAATTTCCATGGTGGTGCAAAATCTGAGCTCTGTGCCTCGAGATTTGTGAGGCTGGAATACCCTATTTTGGCCAACATGACCGCAGCACCACCCAAGCACTATTATCTTGTTTCCATTAGCCATTGAAATGGAAAAGAATGTTAATGTTGTTATTTACCTGCTTCAGGAAACACCTATGAAAGTCATTGGCTTGAGCAGTAGAAAACTGATTCCACGCAGTCTCCCACATTTGGTTTGATCCACAGCTCCTGAAGTCAGTGGGAAAAAATGCAATTAATCTCCAACTAATTGATGGATTGGGTCAGTACTCCAGTTTTCTGCATATTCAGATGTCTGCTTTGTCAACTCAGCCAAAAATGTTAAAGGTTTGGTTTTAATTAATTGAATGCTAATGAATAGTGCCAAATTCACAAGAATGAAATCCTCTTTCCATCGCAGTTTCCTGAATCCCGTAGCATCCCGCTAAGGCTCAGCTCCAAGGAGGAGTGACCGTGGCACAGCTCTGCACCCGGGGCTGCGTGGGCACTGAGGTTTCTGGTCAGACCGCGGGAGCTGCTGTCTATTCCAACATTTAAAGTGAATGCAAAAGTCTCTAGCAAGGGGATTTAGGTCAGTATTTACATATTTGTCCAATGACATTATGGGTGCTGTCAGCTAATACAACAAATGCGTTTGTTGTTTTGATTGTTTATATTTCGGTTGCTTAGGGTTTTAGTTCTGTTTAGATTGTTGATATCTAGCGATACATATACTTGGAATAAGGGCAAAGTCAAGGTCAGTGCACTGGCAGATTCATTTCAGACCTTGCAGACTGGATGAGGAGTGGCTGGATACTCCTGGGGCAGTTCCTATACCGGTGGATGTGCTCAGGAAAGGTTTCTCTCATTACTAGCGAGAGTCGGAGTTCTCATGAAGCAAATATTGCCGGATGGTAAGACCAGACATCAGGTTTTGTCTGATATGGATCTTGATTTAATGAGATGAAGAGAAGTCTGCAATGTAACTAATGCAAGAATACTAGGCAGCTGTAGGAAAGCAGTGAAGTGCTTCTGCATATTCTTGTGAGTCAAAACAACAAAAAGCGTATTTATAAGAGCAATTATTAGTGTACATCACTGATTTTTTTTTTTATTTTTTTTTTTTTTTCTGTTGCATGTTTTCCTCTGCTATAAACTGGAGTTAGAGATCTGGCTGGTTTCCTATAAAACAAGGATATCTAGCTCATCAGCAAATCTCAAGACTTTACAGAGGAGAAAAGCACAGCTAATTATCCCTACTTTATGGGTAAAATGAGATACGAACAGGGTGAACTGATTTGCCCGAAATCATTCCACCTGGCAGGGATTTAGGTATAACTGGTCACCTCAGAACCAAGCCAACACTTTAGGCAGTAAGTACTACTGTCCACATCTCTCATTTAACCAGTTATCAGGTTTATGCATTATCTCATCATAAAGATACGTATAAGAGTAGATGGTACGGTATATAGGACTCTGGTCTAACCAGAAGCTTTGAGTATCACTTTATCTTGGTTGCACAACAACATTCTTAGACCAGATTTGAGCTAACAGCAGATCACACAGATCTGTGTCAGATACTGAAATGACCCATTATTTAAAAAGAAATAAAATAAAAATGTATAAGTACAGTTAAAAATACAAGAAATATAGTGTTTGCCCATTCAATGCACATGCAGGTTTTGATAGGTATTTCCTAAGCCTTCTTCTCCATAGGCTCCACCTACAACCATCTGAACTGAGAAAACAGCATCTCGAAAACAGCATCTCAAAAACATCATAAGGGTAAGGGTCACTCAGGGCCATATCTCATCACTGTGACTTCATGCAATTTCCTACTGGCAATCAGAATTGAGTAAGGACAGCAGATTTTCACTCTTTATGGCTTACTAAATGTTTAGATTAGTTACCATTGACCAGGGCTGGTTTTGTCAAGGATAAACATACTTGTTTTGGAATTTGATCAAGTAAAGAGTGCAACCACCAAGACCTGAAACCACTCTTAGATCCGTGGCTATTCTGGTCAACACTTAATTTATATGAATTTATAACATGGTTTTCTCAAACTTTTCTTTTTTTGGTTCCAATTCATCTGGTTTATTATCTTGATTTGTAATCCCATTCATTCTTTTTTACTGCTGCTACACATAAGGATGAAAATTTAAGAGCTTTTTCGTACTGACTCTGAAAGCACTTTTGTGGTCAGTATGGCAGCAACATTCTACTTGTTGAACCTTTTCTCTTTCTGTACTACAGCCTATGGGTCATTATTCTACCTCGTGTGCATTCTGTTGCATTTTGTCACAGTCTTGGTTTTGACTGTACTTTGACCTCTTCTGAGCTTGGACTTTTTTTTCTGCTATCTGTAACTTGTTTTGACATAAGATCTTAGTCCAAGTGGTCAGTCTTCCACTTATGCCCCTGCAGTCCATGTTTATAGTTTCAGAGTTTAAGGACAGAAGTAAACTTTATATATTTTCTAATCTCCTAGAGATCACAGACCACCACATTACATACCCTCCAGATGCCCATGTATTGCAGCCAAGAATTTAGGTTAGAAGGAAACATTTTAGGCCCCAAGAAACTAAACCACTGTATGACAATTTTTTTGTCAATAGTCATTAGGAAAACCCATATGATGGCCTACAAAAGAAGATACTTGTACTACGAAGTACTGAGACTCCACATCTTCAAGAGGAGGCAGGAAGGATGGTTCCATAGAAAAGAACATAAGAGGAAAGGTACATTTTTACCCACTTACTTTTTATAAAGGCATTTTCCTCCTCCAAATACGTATTATCTCCCTCCAACATGCACGTAAGTGCCACCATGTTTCTTCTATGTAAGGACAGTGCAACACTTCCCAAAGTAATGTTCATCACAAGTAGTATCAAAGTATTGTGTATTTGGCAATTTCAGTGCTAGAATAAGTATTTCCTGAAGTCTGTCTGAATGAGGCTGGGTTGTGTATGACACTTCATAACAGTGAGACACACACACAAAGCTAAAGTCATCCCTGAAGTCTACTTTATCTGTCCTACACAAAATTAACAGTGTGTCTGAGTGCACTGTAACATGCGTGTCACATCACATGCCACCTCCTTTTGAAAGCAAGCAAATATAGTAGAAATCCATACTCAGAAATTCAGTCACTTCAAATTTTAACATCTTTCCTAATTTCTACCTACACCAGACTTCCTCTGACATAAGACCCTGTGTTTTAGAAAATGTAAAAAAAAAAAAAAAAGAAGAAATAAGAACTTAATGTGAACCTGCCTAAAAGCTGACAAATGTCCTCATTCTTTGGAGATGTTGTATTACAGATCTGGCATTAACATGCCGTGTCATTCTTGTTGGCATTAACTTTGTCTGGTTTATTTACACTCATTTCCTTACACCACCCCTCCTGATGGCCCTTTCCTCAGCATGTCGGTCCCACAGAAGGCAGCCTGCAGACATCCACACTAGTTTGACGTTGGCTGTTGAGGGCCTCAAGGCAACCTAGGCGCCGTGCAAGCACATTTATAGACGTAGAGCTGAGATGCAGGGCTGAGACGCAAGAGTTACGGCAGGCTGAAGGATCACTAAGTATCTGCTGAAGGTGCTCTGCCCTATTTGTATGTTCTTGGGCCATCTCAAAAGAGGATAAAACAAGTTAGATTAGACTTCTTTCTTTCAAGTTGAAGATAATGTATTTTACCTTCCAGTTGCCACAGGCTATGAGGGTGCACCAAATTGGTTTCTGGGGCTCAGCTGATGTCTGTTAATTTGTCAAACCACAGTAACTCAATCACAGAGCCGAACCCCCAGCAATAGTCACTGCTATTATGCTAAATGCCGTATGCTAGCAATCAAAATACAGTTATAGATATTAACGTGCTGTCTTAGAAGCCGTGTTCAGCTAATGCAGAAACACAGGAAAATGTGTCAGAGAAGCTTTTTCTTTTCCTGAGCCTTGGTGGTGGTGGATTCAGCCAAGGATTTGGCTACGACCCAGTGTTACATCTCACCACCGATGGCGTTGATTCCTGTAGGAATCCTAGTATCCAGGATCTTCTTGCTCAGACAAGCGCACAAGACTGAAGCAGGGCACTGACTGATCGCTTACAATTACTGCTTTGAACTGAAGCCTGGAGTCCATGGGAGAACTGTGCTACACAGCGTTCCCCTTTAGCCACATCCAGATAAGTTAGAGACATGTTGTGACCTTTTACATTTATTTTTCCCCCAGAAAAAAACCCACAAACCTCTATTTTTTTTCCTCTCTGATTTAACAAGTATACTTGAGGTTCACTATTAGGGTTTTCTTTTTTAATTTTACTCCACGTTTCACTGTATATTGCTACTTCCATATTAGACTAAATATTAAAGTTGCTGTTCGTCATTCAGGCTAGTAAAAGTATTCCATCCCTATAAATTGTTTGTTTGGGGTTTTTTTGTTTTTGTCAAAGCACGTACCACACTTTATAGCTCCAGGCTTCACCTCATTATTTCAAAATACACTCCTTAATTGACTAAGATAATGCAAATAATTTTCTTACTGATATAGTACCGTGTGCGTAGCCACAAGAGGAAGGCAGGTCAGGATCTCTCCTACACACTGCAGCAGAGTGTCGGTGCCAATAACAGCATCCTGGGTACTTAGGATAATATTACTGTGCACCAACATTGTAGTCCATCAGTTTCTTTTAAAAAGCATAAATTTATTCAACTCTCGATTTATTCTGCTCCCAACCCCCTCAATCTGGTAGTGAGGAAGTTAAAGGCTTCTGGGAGTGGGGTACGGGGGTGGATTCTGAAAACCAGCCGAGACAGGTCCGGGTTTGACTGTCGGCCAACGAGCTTTCGAGAGGGCAGTGGGTACCACCGAGCCCTCCTGGAAATGTCATGGAGCCGGGCAGGTCTAGTGCAGCTGTAAGAACAATTTACAGAGCGAGCGTCCCGCGGTTATTTTCTTGACACGCTGCATAATAGCAAGATACTGAACCCTAGATAGGTCTATAACCAAAGCAATATTTACTTCAAGCCATTTCAGTTAATACCTGTGAAAGGATTAGCACTGTAGACAAGCCATTAGTGGCAACAATGATTATCTACTATATGTCATGAGGTGTGACAAAAAACTAAAGTGCAAAATTAAGCTCTTTACTAGCTTAAGGAGATTTCTGGTTTAGGTGTCTATACAGGGATAGAGGATAGACTCTGTTTCACCTTATAAAACAAACATTAAGGATCAGTAAGACGTGGTGCAAGACACTTACAGGGCCTGGGTGGCCAGGCGAGATAGGAAATAAAAGCCACTATATAATAGACTTACAGTAAACAAATAACATGAACTATTTGGAGCTGATGAAAAGATTGTAAATTAGATATCCCTGAATGCTATTAAATATCAGAGGCACCGGATCTTTTGGCAAACTTACTAAAAGGTACTTTCAATGTAAAACCAGCCTCTCTGGTGTGTGGTGATGATGTCAACACTTATTTTATTTCTATCTTGCAGATGCAGACTGTAACACACAGCAGATAAACTGGCTCACAGTTGTTTTTTGAAAGGCAACAGGATAGAAAAGAAGTACCCCCCTCCCCCCCGATGTCCTCATCCCCAGCACCCCGCCACGTGCTCTTAGCCTGCAGTAGGAGTGGTCTGTCTTTCCTTGACATTCACTTTGAAAGGGATAGTTTTAGTCAACTCTGATAAATTCCGGACCAAATGTGGTCCTCAGTAACCTGACTGCTGGGCTGGGCTGCAGATGGGAAACAAATACGACAAAGATTTCTCCCAGTCTATCTTCCCAACAGCACTGGAGGCTTTTCTGCTCTGAATCTGCTGTGCTGGAGCTCCTTTGCCGTAGGATATCCCCTGCCAAGATATGTACTTTTAGGAGGAAAATGTAGTCTGGAGTTGAAGCTGTGTGGATCAAAAGCAATCCTCCATCCTGCTCCGTCTAGTAGATGAAGACAACCTTTAATTCATCCGTTGAGGACACGATTGGCTCCTACACAGCTATGTTGCCATGGAAGGGGCAATAACTACTTATAGCTAAATAAATCTATCTAAACAAAATCTAAATAAATAAATAATCTCAATCTAGCCAAATAAAAAATTAGATAAATGCTATAACGGGTTATGAAACTAGCTTTCTACATAGGTGGTCAAGTTTTGTGGATTCCCCTGGTGAATGCCCATAAATCCACGACACAGTGGTCACAGACACTAGCATGAGTTAGAGCTTGAAATTGGTGAGCTTGGTGCAACTGTGCCGCTGCTGTGTGCTCTCGCGGTGTTTGCATTAAATCAGCCGCAACGCCAAGGCTTGAATCTCTGTTTCTGACAATGGAGATTTCCCCTGGATAAAAGCACGAATTGAGTTCTTACGCATACCAAATTATTTACATCTCCAAAATACATCACTATGTCACTGGTAACGTGGTAAGTACAAACTTGGTTATGCAAACGGTGGCTCGCTTCCCTCGGAAATAAATATAGAAGACAAAGTTGTCTTTTTCTCCAGCTAACCCAGCAAGTTTGCATCTTGAGGTTTGAACAGAGCACTTCAAATTACAGCCGCTCTCACCAGATCAATCTATCCCTGACCATATAGCATTCTTTGGTTTTGACATCTTCCCTCAGGTTGTCCCCTGCACCAGTATCTTCCCCGACCTAACTGCACAAACACTGCTGATTTTGTCTCACATTATCCTAAATGTTAAATTCCCCCCTTTATGTGCAACCGCTTCTCATGGCTTCAGCTGTAGCATTGCCTGAAGATAGGTTAAAATTTAGCGCTCTTCAGCAATAACGCTAGTACTGTAAACCTTCACTAGACCTTTAAAAAACCTGCCCCAGACTGGCCAAAATTCCCTGTTACATCCTCTCTGGTTTCCGGCAGTCATTACTGGGAATGAGCCGTGCTGCCTCCTGAGCTACCCAGCACTCGCGTCAGCATCCCGCACCATCAGGTGAGGGCAAACTAACACCAAACAAAAAACAAGGTTGTAAGAACAAGATGTCTTTTTTTTTTTTTTTTCTGTTAGAAAACTACCCACTGTACAGTCAGGTTTTTAGCCTTCAGAGTAACCGTTCAAGAACGGTTTGCTGATGATAAACCTGGCATCTACCGTGCTTTTCAACAGGTGAACTATCTAATAAGCAGCAGAATCCCTGCGCTAAAGAGATTACGCTCTGAAGCACTGAATGTAGTAAAATGCTGCGTTAAATTTAGCAGGTGCTCGGTGTGCATTTATTAAGCGATTACTCCCTGTGCTGCTACTTCCCACCCCTCTGCTCTCGAAAGCTCGAGCTTGCTTTTGCAACGACTCTTCCTACGTCTTTGAGCTCCCTCTCCACTGAAGAAATCCACCGCTGCTCCACCAAGGGCCCATCCATCAGGTAATTGCAGTTAAGAGGTATTTTGAAAGCCGAAGTTGTGCTTGCCCTGGCTCTCCGCACGGGAATGAGATTCACCCCCGGCGTATGTGCACGTTCGAAGGCTCTACAATGTTTTAGACTCTCAAATCGCCTTTTTTGTTCTGATGGCTTTTTGTTGTGTATGAGGCTAAGCGCTTGAGTCACGGCATTCTTGTGTTGATTGGAGAGGGAAGGAAGCACTTCTAAGGAATTACTGTTTCCTAAATAACTCTCAATAGATATTAAGAAAAATATATTACACAAAGTGACTGAACCTACTTCAACCCACTTCTGATGTGTTGGGTTTTTTTTAATCTTTCATGCACATTTATAAGAAAATTAACTTAACTCTGCCTCAAATTAAAAACTGGATTTAACTTATTCTCTATCCTCTGATACATATTTTTTATATATATATATATATATACACATGTATCAGTTGCAGTTACATAGATGCACTGTGTAGAAAAATCTCCCTCAGATCAAGATATCTTTCCAGAACCCAAATGTAAATATATGTGGTTTACTAATTCAGATATCCATTTTTTTTTTAATTAAGCAGTATAATGTTTATTTAGTATTCATACCTATGTATATCATTTCTTTACTGATAACTCAGTATGGCTTCCGTGGTCCTTATTCTTTCCTGAGCATACTGCCCAAGCAATTATCCCACATGGGATTTCTAAATACAGGGTTGCAGATTTACCTGTAGCAGCACACTTATTTGCTGATGATGAAAGCCCGGGGAGGAACAAAAACAAACTAACATGAACATCAAATTTAATCACAATAACTATTTTTTTTTCATGAGAATTTATATGAAGGAAGGTATTTTCTGGCTGTCTTGAAAGACTTCACCTATAAAAGGCTGAGATGCCTGCATTCATGCAATACATTTGCTGCACCTTCCATTGCCCAAGGCAACTCCCTATATACAAAATTTTCTTTCTTTTCTTTTTTTTTTTTTTTTTAAACATCCTGAAAAGCAGAATATAAAAATCCTGTGTGTTCTTTAGCATTGCTACAGGGGTTAAATTGTTAATGCTTTACTTTCACTCTAGTTTTTTATCAAACTTTCTTTTTTCTCTCCCTGGGGATAAACAAATGGACAGCTTTCCTCTCTAGTATTCCTCCTTCCATTACCATCACAGCAGAATGCATCTGAGACTATAATAATTCAGTGATGAAATACAAAATGTCGCAATGCCATCTCTCTTAAAGTGAACTGAGATTTTGTTATGCCATTTTAGGTGCACTAATAGCTCCTAAAGTCCCATGGAGTATCTTAATGTGAATTTAATGAGCTGATAGCATATAAATGACAGTACTGTGAGGGTGAAGGTGACATAACCTTTTTCCTTCTATTTGATGTTTGTCTTTGAAAAAATACAGATCTTTTCAAAACGTACTGCATTATTACAAAGTGCTGCATCATTCAGCAAGGAGGCTACCATTGTTTTATCATTTTAAAGCCCTTTTTCGCTCTCTTCATGGCATGAGAAACAAAAGCACTTTTTAGTTCACCATTATGGTAATTAAAAATCTAAACGTTTTACATTGCAGCACAGTGCCCATACGTGGCACTTCAGTACTCGTGGCCATGTTGTGGTGGGCACATCCAGTGACAACCCCTCATTTTTATCATGCGTTGATGCCCGTCCTGGTAGCACGGAACCAGTAAAATCATGTACGAACCACATGGAAACCATCCATCTTTATTTCCTGGGTGTCATCTTTTTTTCCTCCTCTCAAGGATAACACTAAGAGGTCTACTCATCATTGCTGACTCCCAAACTCTATGTGTCATTACCGGAGCGTTGTCATTTATAACGAGTTGCCTCCCCTCGCCCGATGGTGTCACACCCCATTGTGCGCCCAAATCCCAATCACCTTCCGCGCGGTAATGAACTGTGATCCCATCAGCACTGGCTTGGATCAGCACTGACATCACGCGCACAGGGGAGGAAGGGACCAGTGGTAAAAGATAAATATATTGGCAATCAGATAGCGGCAGACGTATAGAAAACATAACTGGCAGATTAAGGAGGTAACCGAATGTATGAGGTCATTAAGGTTTGCCGGAGTGTAGCAATGTAGCTTTTCCACTGCCGTTTGAAGCATTCTCCTTAAAACCTTTACTTCAAGCTTAAGAAATGGCATATTAGGGGGGTAGGTCCCCCCTGACCTAAACACTTAGAGACATGGCAACCAATGATTTGATCACTTCTGCGCTAAACACTTTGCAACTCAAAAATTAACTTTCACTTCTCTTTCACCAGATATTATAAACATATTCCTCCTAAACAATGTATAGATCCCAGAAATTATTTATTATTTAAAAACTTTATCCTGAGCAGAACTTTCTTTTAATTTTATGCTCATTAGCTGAATCTAGGTCAATCAAGGATTTATTGGGGTTGGTTTGTTAACTTTAAAACACGTGTAGGACAGATTATGAGTTAGTTCCAAAGACAGCATATTTTCTATATTTTTTTACAGTCCCAATGCTGTTACATCCAGTACATAAGACTACGTGAATTAAATTTATAAAAGTTATTTCTTCCACCAGTAGAAATGATAACATTTGCTCCTCTGAGAAAGATGTACCTTGGGCTGCGTTTGACAAAGGAAAAATAAATAAATAAAAAATAAGCAGCTTACGTGTTTCAAAAAGTTGGAATTTTGGCAATGTATGAAATTTGTTTAGAAAAACCTTTTTGTTGCCAGGTGACAAGGCAAAACATATCACATATGCTTAACAACGAGCTTGTACATATTTTGTCTTTCCAAGGTTTCTAGGGCTGGTCAGGCACAATGATGCATTACAGCTGAAGGAGCTTCCAGAAGGGACAAATGTTTGTCTCTTTCCAAAAGAATTTTCCTAATCCTTAAGAAAAACAACTCAATATTTCTCATTGTTTAATGATTGTGTAAGGATTAATTCTGTTCAAAATTCATCGTATTACGAGTCATAACACATATATCGTGTTTGCCGAGGATGCGTACTCCTGGTTTTCTGGCACATCGTATTTGTTAGAGTTTCGTGGTATAGTACAAGCAGTAGTTCTGCTAATACTTACAAATTTCTTACAATAGCCTGACATCCTATCCCTCTTCTACTGTCCGACAGCAACGCAAGCAACATAAAAACCTAGAGATGACTAAGGATCAACGATAACAATGTGTTAAAACTTACATCCCACTACTGTTGCCACAGTCCGAGCACCTTAGGGTCTCTGATATTTCCATTTCATCAGCACTTCTTTCCACTGATTAACATCTTCATTTCAGAGGAAACGAATAATAAGTAAAGGTTGTAGAGGAAGTCAGAGACACAGCAGAAAAAAACCAACCATCCTGCACTCACATTTCCCTGAAATCGGCCATCGTCCCCAGAGACCCATCCTTCCCCTCTCAAAACTCAGCCCTCGCTGTGAACATTTACACATATCCCATGGCCTGTCTTTGGAGTTAATGGACTTCGCACATGTGAAATTAATTGTGGGCATAATTCTGAAACAATTACCTTTTCTTGGAATCCCAGTCAACAACTGTTCTAATAAATCGCGGTGCTGCTCGTGTTATAATGATCATCAGTAATCAAATGCATCTGTATACTCAGTCCGTTTGCTCGCTTAGAGTCAAAATATTAAAAGGCAAAGAAGAGTTAGGTGTCCAAGCTCCCACGTGCCTAACGTACAATATAGACGCAGAGGACCTGTCTACTCTGTCCCAAGTACCCTCTTCTAGCTTGCAACTATAAGATGTTTGTGCCATTATGCAAACTTTAATCCCAATCCCCATCTCTCTTAGAGACTCTCATACTCCAAGTATTCTGAGGTTTTGTTGTCTCTCTCTTTTTTTTTTTTCCACATTCCAATTTTTAGTGTCCCTCAAAGGAAAATTCAGCATGACTCCTGAGATTAAAATGGTTTTTCTTTAATTACACTTGTCAGTAGAAAGCAATAAATCAGCTTTCAAATAGCATCCCCGATTCATTTAGAACAATGAGCCGCCATTTCACTATTTCTCTGTGGCTGCCCTCACCCAGGTGAACATCAGCTTTTATATAGGTCAAATTTTGTACCAGAAATTTTTATTTGCTCCACACCAATCTTTACAAGTCTGCCACCCCTTTCCTCCAACCTTCTGCACCTCTTCCCACCTACCCTGGGGAATAAACAAGCACTCACAGAAAACTCAACCCTAAAAAACTTTTATTTTCTCCTTATTGGAGAGTGTAACTTCTTGAATTAGATATCCAGTAGGAACACTTGTGCCTGCAAATTCCAGTTTGCTCTCCGTGCCAGTAAACCACGCATGCCAGCAAACCGATTTCCTAGAATCCTCATCAACAGACAACAACAAAGGGCTATAATGATGGTTAAATCAGATTTATTTAAAAGGGAAAAAGAAATCATACACAAAACCTTTCTGCATTACCATCCAGATGTGCTATGCCTCTACCTGCAGCCGTCAATATTCACTGGTTCTCTAACGGCTTAAAAATTTAGGTTGCTTTTATTTTATTTTATTTTTTCTTTACTTCCTTTGCTTTTTCATTGTAGATTATACCCCGTTGCAGTACAAGGCATCCATTTACACAGTGTAAACTTACACTGTGAGATATGATCCCAGATGAGGTATTGCCTCAAACAGAAAATGAAAAATATTCCATGCATTTTAAACATGAATGAAAGATCATAAGTTACACAAATGCGTAATACATTTCTGCTACTCTCTGACAGGAAAGAAAAACAAAACTGGCAGCTATAGCAATTGTATAATGGTAATTATTGAGAGAAATAATTATACAAAAACCTGTTTGAATTATATACGGGATGGAACAACTTAAAGTGAGAAGAATTTAAAGTGATAGCTAATACTTCAGCAAACCTCACTGTATGACACCAGGCAGCAAAATCAGGCAAATAAATGTATCTGCTGAAATCTTTCCACCCTCTGAAGTTTGTTAAAAATGGGAAAAAAAGCAACTACTCTCACTCGGTGGGGTCCAGCTGCAGGGATTTTAGGGCAGGCTGGTTTACCGGGGAGGCTCCCAGGTACCGGCAGCATCAGGGCACAAGAGCTCCTGCACACAGGGAAGAAGAAAGCCCTAACTCAATTTTATTCTAAACAGACTGTAATCACTTCTTTACAGTCATTCAGTAAGATCAGTCCTCCCTCAGCTGCAGGTGGGTTTAGAAAATTAAACCACCCCATTAGAGGTGAGAAATGGAGTGAGACGTTGCGACAGAGCCAGGTAGCCCTGCAGCACCGAGGCCCAGCCTGAATTGTCACCTGCATCTCTAAGAACATTTCTGTCCGTAACCAAAGCTAAAACTTCTCATTCAAGAGGTTTTCACCTGCAGTTCTGATTGCTGTGGCTGCCCTCATCCCGTCACCCTGACGCCTGCCTCACCTGCCTGACTCACCACCTCTTCCCTTTTCTGCTGTATCTCCTTCTGGCTTTCCCGCATTACGTTCGAACTTCTTGTTCTTCCTTCTGTTCCAGATCTTGCTGGTCAAACACCTCTCCCTATTTTCACAACTTCTGTCATGTCCCCTCCCTCCTTCCACCCAATTTGTAGGCCTCTGTCCTCAACCAGGCACCTCAGCCAAAGCCCTTCTCTAGATAACAGGTTTTTCTATTATGTGTACATGAAAAAATACAGAGATCCTTAATTTATCACTACTAGCTAAAAACATTTCCCCAATTATTCCTTCTAACATGTTACATTATCTTATATCCGTGTTGCTGTTTCACTTCCAACTGTATGGCATCTTATTTGAAACTGGTGTGACTCAGCTGCGGACAAGGTTCCCAGGCTTTTACACCTGCTGTAAATACACATTTGATTGCTGCAAGTTGAAATAATAAATGCTATGAAATAAAAGTGTTATTGATTTCCTAGGATAACAATTTAGCAACAAGAAAAAGAGAACAAGACAGTAAAATATTACTTCAATTTTATCTTAAAAGTTTCTCTCTTTGCACAGACCACTCGTACAGGCAGAGCACCACGTGCACTGTCTTATATTAATAATAACTTTTCAAAGTTTGTATTCTAAGAGCTTTGGAAAAGTCAGCTACTACCAAAGCTTTGTCTTCCAATGCATCATCAGTCCATCAAAGCTTTCCTTGTACACGGCACAGAGCTTCAAGACAGACTTTAGACAATCTGGATTTTTCAGGAAACACTTAACAAATCACTTTTCAAAGACATCAACAGAGCTCAGACTATTTTGTGCTGCTGAGGCTACCTACATTATAAAAAACCAAATCCTACCATCAGCCAAGGTCCTGCCACTGGATCCTTATTTGTATCTGTACTAAATTTGCCCCAAATAGAAGAAAAATAGCAAGGTGATTTTTTTCACATCATCTTAGAGTTGCACAATGCAAAATGAAATCTCTGGCCTTTGAATAACTGATGCTACAATTAAATCAGTATGGGGAACAGCTTGCATCAACTTACTTCCTAGTGAGTTTACTACTGAAAAGCTTATGTCACCTTACTATTTGCTTCTTCACTTTGCACTCATCAAACATAAAATCCGTTTGCCAAGTGTTTCTCTTTCATTCTTGAGGTACGCAAAATGCTCCGTATGCTCAAGGGGTCAGGAAATATTGCAGAGAGGGCTGATTTGTCCATCAGCTCTGATCCAACAGATACTCTCTTGTCAGATGCTACTACTTGCCTTTGACCTCCTCTTCATGGACCATTTCATTGTGCTGTTTGAATATTAGATCTGGTGTTATATTCTCAGTTGTGAATACTGTATGAAACTTACTCCCTATAATTCTGGTTGCCAGTGAAAATGTGGTAAGAAACATGACAAAGGCTTCAAGATACAAGTAAAAATGGCAAAAAACTAAAAACCCAGAAAAAGACTGTTCTGATGACAAGCAAACTATAGGCAGTGCAACTTACTCAACTTGGCCTATCAAAAATGTTGCTTTTTCTGAAAAGAAAAAAAAAGGTTGATATTATTTAACAAGGTTCACAAAGGCTTGTGGTTCTGAAGTCCAGCCCAGCTCAGGAAACATGCCAAGTATTTTTGCGCAGAGGGAAGAGTAGTGAGTGGCTTGTAGGATTTACAGTTAATACTACCATTTCATTCAGTATTCAGATATTGTATTTATTTCTTCAATGCTCATAATCAGCAAGCTGTGTTCTTTCTAATTAAATTAACTTCCACTATACAGTCCTTCAGTGTTAGAGTATTCTAGGAAACAAATATGGTGCCATAAAACCAAAAGCCCACTATGGACTCAGCTAGTTGCCCAAAATTTAAATTAGGATAGTACTTGAAGGAAAGTAATAATCTATATATATTTAATTTTGGATATTATGCATCCCTCAGTGTTGTTTTCTTTAATGGTTTTACCCTCTGAACACCTCTATGAGATAGGGAGGTGCTATTATCCCTAATTTAGGGATACAGACCTGAAACACAAAGTACAGTTGATTTGCTCAAGGTGACGCGTGGAGCCTATGACAGCCTTGGGATCTTGGAACCGATATCCCACATCTTACTCAAGTATCCTACCCCTGGGATCGGCTGTCCTTATTGCAAATGAGTCTCCCCTGGAAACACTGACAGGAATCTTTTTTAATGACATCGGGAAAATCCGGGAAGATATTGGTGTTCTTGTAGAATAAAGTACAAATCAAACCCCTGCATGCAGTGTAGGGGTTTGGTGGGAGGAAAGCAGCCCCTTGGAAGACCCCACAGGAGATACATTGAGGTTTCCAGGAGCAGGGATAAGATACTGAGCTCCGTGTAAATTTCTTAATCTTGCCAAAAATGGAGAAGTTTAGATAAGATCCAGATATGTTGGCTTTTCACTGCTTCAGTCATATATACTCTTCCCACGTACTCACAGCTGTGTAAGGAGGACCAAAGCCTTGAGAAGAACGTCCATGTAGGCCATCCACAGCACCACCCAAGGAAGCACTTCTGTCTCCATTTTCCATTTGCTTCCTCAAGACATCAGGTTTAGACGGATGGGTTTGATTCCTGAGGTCCATATTAAGCACTCTGGGAGGAAGGTCTACCGTTAAATTGGTGCAACATGCCTTTTCCTGTACCGACGTTTGGCTGACTCGCAGAGGGTCAGTGCCCATTCTCACCTTCCCTCTCCACACAGCCTCTTCCCACACATACTCTTTTTCACCCAGATTTTGCCAGTTATTTTGGAAAATAGTTTAACTTACTCCTCACCCCACTTACCTTCTTATTTCTTTCTCTCACTGCATAACACAAACATAATTCCTGCACATTCTTATTTCCCTATTTTCTTTATTTCCATATTTTCTTTATTATTAGTTGCATCGTGGTGGGAACTCCAAGACCAAAATGAAAAGAAGAGTCTTAACGTGGTATAATAAAAAATTTAACTAAAAAGGTAATACAAATCTTGAGAAAGAAAGGAGAGGCAAAGTAAAATAAGAAAGGTGAGTGGGTGACATGAAGGTGATCGCACAGGAGCATATTATCAAAGACAGATGAAGAACAAACCACTGTGCCCCAACCACTGGATCATCCAGGTTCCGTCTTTTGAGCTACAATCCCTTGGTGACAACTTCTCATCTGCCTGTAAGGTGTCACAACGGGAACAGGAGCAGTAGAAATCCTTGCTAGAAGTCATGTGAATGGGACCAAATAATACTGGGTGCTATGGCAGTGTTGGGGAAGATGGAAATAGGCAGCAACCTCCACAAAAAAACAGAGAAAGAACCTTGATTTTCCCCCCTCCTTGGCATTTTGCTGAGCTGTGTGGAAGCTGGTCCTGACACTGCAGATCTGAGTAGGTTAGAAGAAGGGAATCAAAGAGAGTTCAGTAAAAGACTGAACATTGTAATAGCAGCAGTCTGGGGGTTATTCACTTGTATTTTGTACGACACATGCTGTGGACACATATTTTGCTTTCCAGTGTGCCAAAGTTGTATGCAATTTTTATCGACAACTGCATTATAAAAGCTGCCACAATTCAGCCTGACAGATAGCTTTTGCACAGCAGGAAGATGTGGCCAATGGTTTGGGTTTTTGCCTTACAGGAAATTGCTGAGGTTTCTAAGACCTGAAGACAAGGCAACTATTTTTATTTCACTTTTATTGAAAAAGGTGGGTTATATATTTGGGAAGAGGAAGCTCCCATTCCAAGCAGCCAAGTCATTAATTTCTGTTTCCCAAGCCAAGAACTCTCACACCGTGGGTTACAAGGTCACCGATGAAGCTTTTAGCAATGTTGCCGTTCCCATCGCTTTTGTTAAGGTTAACACCTTCTGCAAAGCATAATCAACTTTTAAGGCACAGTATAAAACTTTAATAGCGCTTGTAATTAGTGCCAACAGTGGTAGTTTCTGTGATGTCTACGAGGGCCTTGGTTAGGGACCATAAATTCCATTTCACTTGGGTCAACCATCTATCAGGTGATAACTACTGTTGCCTGCTACCCACCTGGACTAGCTGCAGCGTGAAGCTGCAAGCGCCATTGAACACTGCTTATTCTTACAACGTGTCACAATAGACGTATTTGTCGGGATATTTGGCAGCAGGCTTTGACTTACTATCAGGGCGTGGACAAACGCTGTCGTGCGTATTTTAGTACCACATTGTGAAATGTATATTGAGCTAGGTTGCGTGGGTAAACTGTGCAAAAATAACGGCACTGGCATAGCAGCGAATGGGATTTACAACTCGTGCAGTAAAGGTGCTCAGAAGCACAAAAACTGTTTATTAGCACAAGTTTTCCCTTTGTATGTTGTGTTTACTTGTTTCCCAGCAGGGTCTGCTGATGTTAATGGACTCACAGCAGTACATTCTACTTCTGTTATTACAGGTCTAATTCAGTCATTAACATTTCATTAATGGACTGGCCTCCTAGCTGTTTGCATGGCTGTCTAGATATTGATGAGCTTTCTAGTATAGAAAACTGGTATTTAAGGCAGACTCTTAAAGGTTTATTAAAATGCTAGTGACTCCTCGTAGCATTCTGTCATTTATTTTAGAAGATAAAAGCCAAACCCTTGAGCAAATTTGCATTGCAAAAGTTGTCAGCACCTGAACAGAAAATAAATTCCATGCAAAAAATCCTAAGGAGAGGAAAAAAAGGTTCCACTGGTCCACCACCTGGATACAAGGGTCTTCCGTTCCTGCCTTAAAACCACTGCAGCTCAGCACTGCCAAGTCCGCTGTGCTCTACCTTGGAAGGAATTGCACTTCGGCGGGACACAAATTGATTCCTTTTTCCACCTCACAAGGGTGTTCTGCGGCTTCACTAGTTCCCATTTTCAGACTCTGAACTGGAGTTTGTAATCCTTCCCACAACCTACTCCATCGGGAACAGCCTTATTGGTACCAGTGGAATTTGTCAAACTAAGAGACTGCTCAGAATAGCAAGGCGGTAGTTTTGGGGACCTTTGACATTCTCAACAAGGAGGAAGACTTATCACAGTTTTTAGACTTCTGTAACTTTTCTAGCATTATCAACAGTGTAGTGGAATCTAGTTATACACAATCTAGGTAATATCTGTACCCCAGTGGAAGGTAAGTGTCCTTATGAAACTGCTCGATGGAGTTATGAGGTACTTCCTTTTACCGCATTTCTGCATTTTCCCCATTAAAAGGAATGTGTATTTTCAGGCACCACAGAGAATTGAAATATACTGCATCATATCATATGAGTGTCTAATGCACGTACTTTGTGAAAATTACTAATTTGATCTCATAATTATGCTTGTAATATAAAATTATTAAGCACTGTCATTTTGCACAGCAAATGGAACTTATATTGATGTAATAAAATGTATTTCAATTCCATTACAATAACTTTATCATATTCTTTAATGGTACCCACAGTTAACAAAAATAAGATACAGTCAGGGAAAACACGGTTGATGGGTACCTTATACTACAATATTAGGTCACAATAGATATAATTTGTGAACGTCCTTATGTGATTTTTTACATTTATAAACACCTGCAACTTATATTTGTTTTTGTTAGACAATGAGATGTTAAAAAGTAGAGGTAGGATTAGAGGCTAGTAAACAAAATCCCTAGTGTAAGTTCCCTTAATAAATTCAGCATTATACATGCCTTTGACTTCTGTTTTATAAATGGGGCTATAAATATTATTGATCCTAAATTCATATATTTTTTTTTAAGGATCTTACTAGCTCAGTCAGTCAGAATTACACTAGGATGACATGAAAATAGATCTCTTATTACAAAAATTGAAGCTTATTATCTTGATAAATGTAGCTATGTTTGAGAAATCAGAGGGTGGGGGATTCAAACAGAAAGGAGGGACACTCTGTTTTAATACAAATATGTTCAAGTGTTTTTCTCCTCTGCAGAACTGTCACAGCCCTGAATATATGAACTACTTATTTAACAGAGGGGAAAAAAGGAAAAAAAAAAAGATAAACAATTATGAGAAAGGATGCCAAATCCTCATCTAAACATTTTCATCTAGGTTTCTTTTGTCTGTCAGGGTAAATAAAATGAAGAAACAAACCACAACTAGAGGAGGGGAAAAAAAGCAGTCAGCTAAAATGTCATGACTTGCTTCTCTGCAGGTGTCAACTTGACTTCACTGAAATGGCATACAACTTTGATTTTCTCATCAGGAAAAAATGTTTATTCCCTCCACCAGACCTAACAGATAAGAAAGTACTGTGTGTAACATCGCATATTTTGATATTGTGGGTTTCTGCGTATAACTATTCTTGAGACACATGCTAAAAATATTTTGTGTGCTTTGCCTGGAATTGTTGCAATGAATTATTAAATTGAGCTGTTACTTTTTCATTAAACTGGCAGTCTTAATTTAAACACTGGTCTTTAAGAGTCTTACTGTATATTGACAATCTTCACAGAAAGAAAGAACCTCCCAATTATTTTATATCTGTCTTGATTTTGGGTTTTTTTCTTTTTAATGTGTTGCATGACATAACATGCATTACTATATGCCTATATTATTTTAGCATGCCAGATGACATTTCTCTACATTGAGAATTTAGCTGGCATTTATTGCTGTAGCCAGTATTTCCAGTTATGGGAAACATACTTTCTGAATGTTCAAGTGTACCTCATGGGTAAAGGTTCAATTTACTCTAGGAAATGAGTTAGGAAATAACCTTCAAAGTTGTTATATGAGTGTGTGGCAATTTATAGTGGACCACTGGTCCGTTTGGATGGCAACCTTCTCACGTCTGAGCAATATCTGATACTCCAAAGAAAAACCAAAAGCTAAAGAGACGTGTGGAAGGGCTCAAAAGTTACAGCCTTTCTTCTCAACTAATTTGAACCAAAAAAATGTACTTGCTCAATGGTGACAATGGCTGAAAATGAAGTTTTTGGAAAAGTTTGTTGGCAAATCATTGAGCTTTGTTAATCACTTAAACTTTAACATTGATTAAGTTGTGTTGGGTCTTATACAGGAGTAACTGAGGACCATTTCACTGCCTTCAGGCATGTGCCTCAAGGGCTGATGTTGGTATAATGGCCAGCAACGTTGGAAGCAACTGCTCTACCATCTCATTACTGCTCTAACAACTACATCTCCTATACTCTTCTGAAGACCAGAAAGTGGTTACAGAATTTTTAATGAAAAAAATTTATATTCTACTACTATTATAATGTTTATGGAATGGGATGATACTGGGTTTTGCCCCCTCAAGAGCTGGACAATTCTATGAAATCACTTAGCTTCAATCTTTGAAAGCAATTTTGCATCATTTTCTAGGAGTAGACTATATAGATTTCGTGATCTTGAATTAAAAGTAATTTCATGATCACAAGTCCTGCGGGTTTGCACCCATTCCCACAAAGCGTATCCTACAGTACTCCTAAACTTATCTGGCCCAAATTTTGACATCAACCTTTTACATTACCTGTGGAAAGTCACTTACATCCTTCGCATTTCTGCTTAACTGTGAAATGGGAATGAGAGTTTTCATCTGTGTAAATAACAGTACTTCCTTAGGTGGAATATATTAAACTGAAAAGCACGAAAGTGATTTTAAAAATTCAAGTCCTTTTGATGTCAACAACGAAAACAGCTTTAAAGTTAGAAGCTAATACAAGAACTTAAGTAATTATTCATCCAAATTCAAAATAGAGCAAATCTAGCAGTGACAAAACCATAAGGTAATACTCACTATCTCCTAACCAGGAAAGTCATCCTTAGCTCCCAAAATGACAGCAGTCACCACAGGGTTTTAATAACCATTTTTTAAAATATTTTGGTATAAAAACCAGTACAATGCACACAAGGTCATCTTCACTCAAATAGTCCCAAGTGACCCTCAGAAAATATTGCTTTAGGCTTTCCCCTCTTTCATCTTCATCTCTAGAAGAAATACAAACTTGCTTGAAAACTAACATTTTTCTAACCAATTAAGGGTTCAGTTTATTCCTCACCCACAAAATGGTGACCAGCAGCAATTAGCACACAAAACTACAAGAAGCACAAGAAGATATTCAGATTTCAAGAATTTTTAGGTCAGTTGAATAAAATTGAAAAAAAGCCAAAACAATTTTACCATTAAAAGTTCAGAGAACAATTCAACAGATAAGGTTTTTCTTTTGCTGAATTAAAATATCCAGAAACAAATTAATAGCTTTTTTTAATGAAACAACTTTCCTGCCAAACAAAACAGTCTATGGCTTGCAGAATAAGAAAAGAGTGTAAAAACACTGAAATGTTTTAAATACATAAGAATAATATACAGGGTCTAATGAGAAAACAATAAATTAATAAACTCTGAAATCTAATTCCAGGATAGACATCATTTACATTTGTGGGTTTACAGAGTCCCTTAGTCTCTGTAGGCCTCACTCAATTACCCAACAAAACAACAAAGAAAAACTTTTCCAAAATACCACCCCAAAACCCAGAAGTTCCACAGTCTTCCTGTGGTAGAACTAGAGATGACAAAAATCAGAAATTTTGGGAGTAAGTTGATGTTTATGATCCATGGTCATGTAACACTGATGTTCATTTTATATAGCACAACCGTAGCAAGATTACAAAATATTAACTTCAAACATCACATAAAGTATGAATAATCTTCATTGCTACAAATTTTTAAAATGCATCGTATTTCTTTCCCACATATGTCCTTGTAGCCTCATAAAACAAACTGTTTCATTATATAATTATGGGTTTGTGTGTATATATCACAAAATGTTAGCTACTGCAAAAATAAGAAAATAGATTTTGACATTGGAGAATTATTTTTCTACTCTCCTGTGCCTTTGGATCTAAAGGCAGAGCTACTCGGCTGTTTAATCTGGCCCGAGTCCAGGACTGCATGCCATGGAGGGAGATGCCAAGAACGGTGATGCCACATGAAACAGAAGTTATCTACTACAAACTCGAAATGATCACAGGGCAATTTGGAATTTAACTGATATAAAGAACAATCTTGTTTAGTTTTCTTCTCTGGTCAGGAGTGATTTTCTTTTGGGCAGCTGAATTTTGTTCTTATTAGTAAGATGTATGAGCTGCTGTGATCACTGCACAGCATTTGTCAACCATTCCATACCGTGTCCACCAAAATGCGTGGCCCTACCTTCCCTGAGCACATCTTTCAGTCCTTAACTCCGCTAGAGGGTCACAGATTGCAGCGAACAGGTATTAAATATGGTTTTTCCTCACGCTGACAACCTCTTAAGTGTTGAAATCTAAACTTACAGAAAAAAGAAACAGCCTTCAGCCAGTTTGCACTTTATCACTACTTAAAACCGCCTAGGTAGGAAACCCTGTGTGCTTTCATTTTTAAGTAGACACATACTGCCACAATTATATTATTCCACAATATTAATCCATGATTCAGAGCGCTATCATTGTGCAATAGGCGACTTCAGGCGTACTGTATGTACAAAATGGTAGAAGAGCGGTTACAAGAGTAGATTTGTATAGAATATCATGTGATTGCATTTTTATTTATAATATGGAAAAAACCTCAACTCTTCATTCTCATTCTAAGTTAAAATTCCTCCTTACTTCTGTAAATACTCAGAGTCGCAGCTCCCATTGCTCTGGCTGGAGAAGACAAAGATTTTCAGGGAGTACCATGCATGTCTTGGTAGTTGTGCAAATCAGTTTTTCATTATTAAAGATAGCGCTATTAGCAGATATTCCTCTTTCAGACTACACAAAAGAGGTGAGTGTTTAATCACATCCCCAAACCCTCATTACTGCCTTCTCATGATTCCTGCCCCGCGATACAAGGCCAAGCATCCCAGATAACCTGGTTTAACAGTTATTTCATGGTTGTTTGCCCCATGTGAATCCAAATACTTTCAAACTCGTTTTCTCTCTGTAGCACAGGATGCATACTGACAAATTGGCAAACTCATTTAAATGTCAATAATTGTTTTGCAAATAAAGAAGTTTCTTCTTTATATTTCCATTTGAAAACTCTCTCCCCCACTTGTTCAACTTGCACTTTAGGTTCTGTACGTGGAAACCTCAGTAATTATTAGAAGTCAGATAATTACACTCTGAAAGGAGATTTCAGTATACTCCAAGTTCTACAGTCTTAGTGGATATCAAAATTATTCATTGGAGCTAGGTAAGATCCTCCAACTGCAATCAATTATCACAGGGGAATAAATTCCACTCACTGAAGATGTCATTGCTTTGTTTTTGGTGTTCAACAGTAGGTGCTTTGAAGACTATTTCTTGTTAACAAAATGACAGAAGAGTCAGTAGTATGAGAAGTAATGCTTCACTAAATTAAGCGTTCATGTTATTGAAACATAACTTTGGGATATGCTTGAGCTTGGAACAGGTACATCAGCTATCCTATTCAGTAATCATATGAAAGTTTAGAGTACTAAAGATGGGATACACAATTGCTGTGAGAGATGAGAATTAAAATTAAAGAGGTTTCCCTATGGTGTATGAAAAGTTGTTTATCAATAATTTTACACAAACTCAAGAAAAGTAAAGAGTCCAGCAAAGGAAAGATTTTCATCATATCATAAGACTTGCTCAGCATTCAGATAAGACAGGAAGATAGATAACAAAACATAGGATATGATATTTATGCTCATTACTATCATCTGATACCTTGCAAAAAACACAACCCCCACCAAATGGAAGCAAACAACCATAAACCATTTAAAAATAATATAAATAATTTGTATCTCACCTGCAGTATCTATCCACTTTTTCACCTGAAAATGCTTCCATTTCAGTGTAATTTTAAGTTTGGTAGAAATATTTACACAGTAATATTTTGTTTGCTGCAGGCAATATAACCTTTTCCCAATAGGGAGACATTGAAGTACCTCCTAATACATTAGGAACACCCAACAAGCAAATACTCTGACTTTTATTGTCTGACATACCCTTGACAAAAACGGGCTTTAAAAGCCTGGCTCAGGCACTCCCATTTCCTCCCACTGGAGGGTTTAAGTAGATGACAGGATGGGGGACACCTGTCATGTCAGATGAACGTGGGCTATTCAGTACCCACGGCTCCTTGCCCAATGAAAGACCTTTCTTGCTTGACACAGAACTATGTGTTTAAACAAAAATAACATATAAGGAGGTTATTTTACAAGCAGTCTATGCATAGATAGGGTCTAACAAACTGATTTCTCCAACAAGGTCCATGTATAAAATAACAGGTACTTCATGGTGTTACAGGTTCTCCGTTTCCATGTTACAACTGCTGGTCGGATCTTCCAGCTCTCACACTCAATGCAGTCATTTTCAGCTGCGCAAAGTGGACACAAACATAAGTGTCCTGGCATGGTATCGTTCTGTAAATGCTTTGGATGGGTGTGAAACATGGGAAAGGCATAAGGCTGTAGAAAAGTGGACTCATTAGAAAAATGTATAGCAGCATATCAGAATTGTCCATTTATATCGCTATAAAAATACTCGCAATAAGAAAAAAACAATCCGAGGAAGATTAAAAAGGGGTATTATCATTGAGTGGATAATTGTATACAACCTTCTTGAGACAATAAAATAGGAAAGCAACTAAAATAAAAGGGAGTTACTGGTTGATTTAGTGTATGTTGAAGCCATTAGAGCGCTAAATGTTTTTCCCAGTGAAATGGTGGAAACCTTGACACTTGGAGGAGCATATAAAATGAAATTTAGGAAGACACTGGGAATATAAAATGAGCATCAGAAGATATCAGACCAGATAACCTTCCAGTCTGCACCACCATGGTTTACAGCCACACGTGTCACTAGTGCTGTTTCCTGAGCTTACACTGCCCCATGTCCACGTGTCCTGGTTTGAGCAACACAGGACTAATTTCTCTTCTAATGTTTGGGGAAATTGTACTTTTAGAAGATTCTAGTGTCTGAATTGGTGAAAATATTTACTTTACAGCCAACCATAGTATGGGGGTTTCAAGGTCTCAGTCTTTTCAAGCTTGCCAGTTGTAGGGATGAGGAGGAGCAAAACCTGGGCACTTGCCCCAAGCTGGCCAACAGGGTTATTTCATACCATGAATGGCACATTCCATAGAAATTAGAAAGTTTGCTGAGGAGTGCTCTCTCTCCCGTGATGGCTGCCATCCTGAGAACTTCTTGCCCCGGTGCTGGACCCCTGAACCCTTCCCTTCCTCCCCAAGCCGGAGCGCTCCCAGTGTCCTACATTTGCTATCCCCTGCTGGGAGCGCACAGCTTCCTACTGATAGAATGGGCTGAGTATAATCCTGGTGTATTTTATATTTATTTCAGGATCAATATTGGTTCTTTAGTGACATTGATTAATGTCAATTATCTAGTCTTATTCTATTAAATCAGTTTATCTTTCAATCCCCAGGTTTCCTCGTTTTTTTGTGATTCCCCTTCCCGGGTGGGGAGGGGTCATCGGGTGGTAGAACAATTGTCTCAATGGCAATAAATTGTTGTGGGTTTCTCAAACCATAACACCATGCCTGCATTGGGCATCACAGACCCCATTCCCCTCTGCAAGGACGTGGGAACCACTCAGCCAAGTGCTATAAAGGGAACGTCGCCACCTCTTGATGTGTGAGCGCCGGGATTTATATGAGGAGCAGACACCAGCAAGCGAACACAGCTGTTCCCGGCATTCCACAGCTTTTCATCCCTGAACACTTCGAGGCCTCCAGAAAGACACTCTGGGAGGTTGCAGAGCACCACGCAGGTGGAGGGGGACCTCTTTTAGCGTTTTAAAATGTTTCTCAGCCTCGGGGCTGCACATTACCGTCGGATTTCACTTGCCAGCACATTACCTCTTTTCCTTTGTACAGAACCGCCTTGCAGGTTCACCTCCCCTGTCTTCAAGGTTCAAGGCAAATGCACAAGACATTCCCAAAGCCATGGGAACTGCCCTCAGTTTTGCTAAGCTTTTCTGTACTGTTTTAATGAAAACTCACCATGGTTCTAAAGGAAAGAAAATACCTTAAGCAGACCCTTAACAAGAAATATAAAAGGGGGAAAAAAGACCCCATTATATGTGAAGTTTGACCAGTATTGGTGAAACAAAAGACCACAGCATACAAATTTAAATACCAGAACACTCTGTCACCATAAGATTACAAGGAAAAGTTAAAATTCAGGTCTCCTGTCTGGAAAAAGTATTACAGGAATATATTCTGAACTTTGCACAGTTAATTTTTGTTAGAAATTAGATGTATCATAAGATTTATTGAGATGCTTCATGTTTAATAAAATACTCATAACAGCCTGTGATATTTCACAGGATAAATAACAGGATTGTTAACAGTATTTGTATAGCAGGTCTAAGAATAATAAATGGTTCATTCAATAACAAACTGACAACAAGTTATTTCAGGTTATAAAAATGTGTGAGATAAGAGTCAAAATGACAAAACTCAAAAGATCAAAAGTTCTAGGGCAGACAACATCTGAGCCCAAGCCCAGGTTACCCCAATCCAAGCATCGTTTAAACTCTGAAACCAGTTGAAATAAGCAGATGGAAATTTCCACATAAAGTGTTTTCCAAGCCAAATCCACAACAAGACAGGGGAGGCAACTGTTCTTTTATTTCCTACACAGCCAAAGACATCTCAATCTTCTCATGTTATTTAAATCTAATAAAAGATTAATGTCCTTTTAGAATAAAATAATATAAAAGTATCTGAAGATAAACACATAACAATTATTCATCCTAGCTATGTCCCTCAAAGAACACATGAACAGGGAAAGTTCAATACTTTTTAAAAAGTACATTCTTTTGGAAATATTAACAAGTGAAGAGTCGCTGAGTATATTTGACTTCTAAACAAATTGCTTTCTTTTTTTGGAAATGCTGAGAAGGCAGACACTCTTAGTGAGGTCAATGAGACTTACTGATTGCACAGTGTTATGGAAAATTAGGCTACTTATTTGGGAACTAAATATGGATTTTAAGAAGTCACACTCTTGAGTGTTTTGGAGCTGGCCTACATTTTTTAAAGAAAAGTTTGAGACATTGAGCAACAACTTTTCAGAAGAACAAAATATTTATTAAGTCCTTCGTAGCAATTAAAGGCCATTCACATAATCTGAAAAAGATGATTTGGGCAGGGGGAGAGGTTAGCTATACTTCCATTTTTCCTGTAACAAACTATCATTTTGCAATCCACTCGATATACTTAGGCTGCCCACAATTCTTGTAGGCTTTGACCCTGAGGTATCTAGAGGACACGGAGTGGGTCCCCGGGATGGTATTTGCCACCAGTATTTGCCTCTCACCTGTATGTCAGGATAAAAAATGATGGAGATGAGACAGCTTAAAGAAAGGGATGTAAATAAACACTTTCTGTGTTTTAGTGTAATTATTAACATTTAAAAAACACTCTCCAAAAGCCATTCTCATGTATTTTATCAGGTACAGTTTATTTCTGAAGTTTGCCTATCTAAGTCTCAGGAGGAACCTGAACTGTTGATATTGTTTAGGTCTTTGATGTTCACAACAATAATAACGTAAACTGACTAAATAACGACAACTTTCCCCAAAAAAAATTTTTAAAACCCCACATAGCTAGCCATTTTAAGCTAAAACAACTGCTATTGCTATCAATTTAAGTAATCACTTTCCCAGCTGACAGATGCAAAGCTCTCCGTTCAGATAATGACTTTTCCAGCTGACGAGAGTCAGGGAACAGGAAGTGTATGTGGGGATAAGTGTTTGGGAATTAGAGGACAGCCAAAGTTTGCGGCTACCTGTATTATCTGAATGAGGTTATTTTACTTCTACTGGCACATTTTTACCTGAAATCAGCATAAATAAACATTTTATAATACATGTAGTGCAGCAGTATAGTTTTGTACAGTACTAAGCCGTTTTAAAAATTTTTATTTTCTGTTTGAGAGTAAAATCATTACATCAGCCAGTAGCTGCATTTTTCAACAGTGCTTTTACAGGGCAAGGAGAAATGGTACGTGTTGCATTGTTTCTGCCTGCACTTAAGCCAAACCTGTTCCCTGATTTTCAGCAGTGTCGGAAATGCAGTGCCTCCTGGCTACGAAAAAGCCCGTCTTTTTAGAAACATGGCCCAAGTAGAAAACTTGCAAAATATGTGCTAGATTCCTACAATGCACTGTCCTATGAAGTATCAAGAGGGTCCTATGAAGTATTAAGGAGTTTACTACCAATTTGTAAAAGCAGGATCTCAAGACCTGCCCGACACTTGGAGCATTTTTGCGCACTTTGATTCCTCGCTGTCTTTGGATATGGCTCAAAAGATGCAAATAATAAGCCAGTTCCTAAATTATACCTCTGCCCAGCTCTTAGAGGGTATGTAGAGTTACCTTTTCAAAATGGATAATGTTCCTCATCTGCACACGCCAAAGAGGACATGCCATTCTTCCTTGTCCGTATTAGAAAGCAGTGTATTTAATCCTGTGTAGAGCAGGGAAGAAGAGGCCAGACGTTAGCTCTCCCTGGAGCTGCCAGGAGAGCAAAGCTGAAAATCTGATGGCAGTTTCATGACCCAGCCTTTTCCTGTAGACCAACCTGTCAGACGGCAACTGCTAAGTTGCCCTAAAATACCGGAATCTCCATTATGCATTAAAGTTACTCTGCTGGGCTGATCATCATAAAAAGTTATAACCCAACATCATACTTTAGCATTTACCAGGAAAGGAAAGGCTGAGGAACTTCGGCTACGAGTCTGTAAAAGTATCAACATAAGTCAGCACATATGACTGTCAAGCTGATATGAAATGAAATATTTCTAGTCATGATGACAGGCTGAAATTTTTATTAGGTTTGACCAAACAGGAAACAAAATATTGTGGGGTTGTTTAATCTTGTGCTACCTATCCTGCAATATTAATATTGTAAAACAAAAAAAAATCAATTTTGCAAAAGAATAAATATAAAAGTAAAATTCTTGAGCAGCTGTATCAGTAATCTTCATGTCAATAACACCCAAAAACTACAAGAGAAATGATCAGTTTTTCAGTTTCACTCTTGCTAGAGCCTTATTATGTCTGTTTCTATTTCTTATATACCTATAAATTTGCTTTTTGAACTTAAACTTCCCACGGCTATGATAATAAATTGAATATGAGGCTTGAACACAATGTCTCTGTTTTTTCTCTTCTGCTTATAAGACACTGGAAGTAAAAACCTGCTTATGTGAGAAAAGTAACACAATACAGAATACGGAATGGAAATGAGCTAAGTAAAATCATGATAAGAACTAGAGAGAGAGACTGTGAAATCTGACCTCTTAGAAAAGCAAGAATATATATGAAGAAAAGAAACAGCATCCAAAAGTACAAGCATGCATGTGTTCATGCTGCACACTCCTTATTAGTGCAGCTCTGTCACATCTACACGCGCAAAAACTACAGAACATTTTCCTGTGGTTTTCCTTCTCTTCTATTCGTATAGCTTTAGCATAAGTTCATTATAACGATATGACTCTTTTGTTAATCTAACTGCAAGGAGAAGTGGTTGCGGCAAGGTATGGAGGTTCCCGGAATGTAAAAGAGTGATATCAGCCTGCCGCAGAATCTCTCAAACATTGAAAGTCTATTCTCTTGTCAAACGACGTTTCTTATTGAAGCGTAGGGGAGGTCTCACAGCACACGCTGGTGATAGAAAATGCAATCCAAAGCTCCACGTATTGTTCTATTTACTTTTAAGAAAATTAAACTTCATTGAAACCTGCTTTGGCCTCACACCCATGGCATCACACACCAGAAACTGTTACTTTCCTTTGAAACGTGGCTAGTAAATTTTACAAGGCTATCCCTCCAAATGCGGAGTACATGCAAATACTTACGGGGTTAATAAACTCTCACAGTATACCAAAATCACAAGTTTTATACCTCAGCTCTGTACAGTTGGAGCTCCTAAGAGAGGAGTAATTGCATTGTAGTAACGTTAAAGTTTGATTTAGGTTTCTCCATCGGCAGAATGAAGTGCGTCTTACTTCTCAGGTGTGAGACTTGGCCGCTCTGCCTCTTGCAATATATTATCCCAACACTGTCAGCAAATGCTCAGCAGCGCCAATTCTTACTAAACTGGGTGTGTTATAAATCCAGCGTAAGCAGGGGATTTCTTATGCCAACAATGCTGCTCAACCTTTACCTTATTACCACACTTCTTGGCTGCTACGAGATAAAAATCTTTTAAGCTTTTTTACTGCTTGTGTGTGAAATCTCAGATAATGTAGCCAAACGCAGGGAAAGTTCAGGGCTGTTTTACGACTCCATTTTATCAACAATTTTGATCTACAAAGCCTGAACGCAGAAATTCATGGCTGCTGGATGAGGTCAGTGAAACCACACCCATTCCCTCGACAGACCTTCCTTTTCCTTCAGTAGATAACTTTACGTGGGCTACAGAAATATGCCCTGTCAGACGAGAAACACTCGCCCTCAGATTGGACGCAATGCCAAGTAAATCAGGAGTTTTCTATGGGGCGGACTTCAGCGCCGTGTGTGCTTAAGACACATTATCTGTGAATTTTGGAGGTGAAGTCCCTCCGTAATGAAATTCAGCTGAGCAGGAACTAGCCTAGAAACACCAGCAGGAACGCCGAGGGCTAATGACAAGACAGGTTTGGCACAGAGGGATGCATGAAACAAAATAAGCACGGTGAAGATTTCCAGAGAAAAACGTTAATCGTCTTGTAAGAGGGAAAGTGTGTGACATGAGGAACGGGGAGGAATGGCAAACACATGTCAAGCAGCACACTTTATTTACCTTTCATTAGCATGTCTTCCTAGGAGAAGGTTAAATACACCAGGAGAGGGATGGGATTTTTCTCATGTTAACTAATCCGGACAAAAGTGAACAGAGATTTGCTTTCTTCAGCATTCATTGATATTAATTGCTTTATTGAACTAGCTGTGGGAACATGGATTTCCCAATGCCAGCATAAAGGATCATTATTTATAAGCTAACTGATCCCACAAATTCTACACTTAGCTCAACATTTCCGTTGGAAACGCTGAAAGAATCTTTTAAAAAATCATTATATTTCATACTTTACACTAAGGCACACCAGCTAAACGATACAGGTTTTCCAGGAAAAGAAAAACAAGTTTTCAAGTCTCACATAACAGACTCCAAATCAGCTCTGAAATGCTGCATATTATTACATTTTTCCTCCCTTTATTTTTTATTCTTTCCCTTTTCCCCTGACTTACAGGTGTCCTTAGTTACAGCCATCAGTAAAAACAAAACACATATGCAGACTATAAATCTGTATTTGTGTACTAATTCATAAGAGTAAAATATCTTGAGTTGCTCCTTCCAATTTCCTTTCCCTATTCGATTCATAATTGCGCTGAGGTATATTGGGCTTAGGCTTTCAGGAACTCGATTTTGTCCCAGAAGGTTGGTTAACAGGAGAGACCTGCAAGTGTGGGTTCTGGCTTTAAGTAAATATATTTAGCAGGAGAGACTCCCAAGCACAATAAAAGCGACTGAATAAACACTGGAACCTTTAATCAAAGCGCTAAGTTGTCAGTGTAGCCCTTTGGACTTAGATATGGATGACTCGGTCCATCAGAGTTCACGCAAAACTACACCACAACAGTCAGTGACATTAAATTATATTTCTTACTACCAAGGAGTTAATAAATTTCAAGGAGAGATCAAGAATGAATGTTAAGTTCTTTTGTTCTAATATATCCTAACAATGCTTACGGCGTTGCTGCAGTTAAGCTCAACTTTGCTGTTCAAAGATCAATTTAGGGGCTTTATGTGCTGTTTTAAATCATAGCTGAGCTAAACTTGGTATGTAAATTACAAAGTGATAAATGTTTGTTTTTCTTGTATTACTTCCTCTTTATATCACAGTCAGAATCCTTCACCAGACCCCCAAAAAGTAATCATTTTTGGCATAGTTTAGATGCCGAATATATAAGCTACAAAGAAGGAACTGGGATTTACTTTACCATTATAATCATTCAGTCCACACAGAGAAAAAAAGCACTTTTAGTAGCCTGAAAAGACGCACAGTATCCTTGCAGAGGATACAGTTGATTAGAAAGATCATATTATGGTACAGGCTTAGGTTAAAGCAGACCCACAGGCGGGAAAATGGTTTGTCTGGGGCTAGCAAAACTCCAGGATACCGAGCCTACTTTTGAAGATCCTAGGCCAAGTGAGACACTGCTAGGTTTGCCTTATTAATGCAAAAAGTATTATTGAAATATAGCTGTTTGACATAGATACTATTTAAGATTTGTATAGCAAAAGTTCCTCGTTGCTGTATTGATAGTCAAAGCCTGGTCATGATAAACAGACGCCACTAACTGTTGCTCCAAAGCACATCCATAGAAGAAAGTGAATGGCATGTGAAGACAAACATGTCCATTCTTAAAACATCCGTTAAGTTTCACGCTGGAAGAGAGCAGATTTAGTTTAGATCTCAGGAAGAAATTTTTCTCTTTGAGAGTGGTGAGGCACTGGCCCAGGTTGCCCAGGGAAGTTGTGGAAGGCCCCATCCCTGGAGGTGCTCAAGGCCAGGTTGGATGAGGCTTTGAGCAATCTGGTCTAGTGGGAGGTGCCCTTGCCCATGGCAGGGGTGTTGAAACTAGATGATCTTTAAGGTCCCTTCCAATCTAAACCATTCTATGATTCCATGAAGTTTCTAGTTAAGTAATCAGTTGTAAGGATTGAATTTCTGAACTTTTCAGTACTAGGGCACCTCCAGAAGACAGGGCTTACCAACATATGACAACCAGGACTTGAGGAATGTGAGAGCCATCTCTCCTTGTAAGCCAGCAAAGCAAAAAAAGATCTTGGAGGGCTTTAACAGGGAAAAGCATCCCATAACTACAGAGGCAACTACAGAGAACCTATCAGAAAGAATAAACCAAATAGTAGGTACATTACCAATAAGCCCAAGTTTAGAAAGTCAATCAGTCGTCTCTGATCATTATGGGGGAGAAGATGTATAAAGGGAAATGGAAGTATTACATTAAAAGATGATAAGTGATAAATAAACTTATAAAAAAATATAATAGAAGGCAACAGTTTGCTTACCCAATGGGCAAGAAGACAAGATGAGGTATGGTTCTAAAATTTCACGTAAAGCAGATCTCTCAGCCTTCTCTTATTTTAATACAATACAATAATAGTTCTTCTTAGAAATCCAAAATATGAAACAAGATTTCAAGTTTTGTTATCAGTACGTTAACTGGTAGAAGATTACTGTAAAGGAAAGGAGGCATTTAAGAGCCTCCTCTGGGTTATTTCCAAGAAAGCATTTTTTAATTCTTTCCTGTTTTCCCATAGCTGTTCCTTTTTGTAGCGCATTTCAAGGTTTCAGGATCTGTTTAATTGAAGATTTAATGAGTATATGTTGCCAATACATGGCTAAGCCTAGTATCGGTGTTGTATGTACATATGCATGTGTGCACATACACACTGTAAACTCGGAGAACAACCCACGGCTTGCTTAGGTGGAACTGGTCACACTTCATGTTCAACTGAAGCGTTCAAAGGAAGTCTGAAAAAAATCTTTACATCTCTTATTTGAATTGAGCTGGCATGGAAAATCATGTTCATATTGTACTCATTTGTGGTCTGCTTCTCAGGAATTTTAACAGATGACAATTCAAAGATAAATTTGCTTTAAAAATAAATGATGAAAAATAACTGGCTTCTCAGCTCTTATTTCATAATCTCGAAAGTATGTTCAGATTTATATAATTAAAGTAGAAAATAGAAGTCTAAAAATGAAAACTGGTTTTGCATTAGAGCAGTCTGCATTAATAGGATTCTTCTTTCACTCCCTTTGTTTTCTGCTGCAGTGCCACGCGCCTTAGTCAGCTCGGATGGGTCACCATGACTGGGGAAATCACGAGGCTCTGATCCACTTGGGCTGTGTGGTTGATGCCATGGCACAGGAGCTCCAGGTTCGCAGCAGCTCCGTCACCCAGGCCAGAAATTGGGACAAATAACACAGCTTTTCTCAACGGCTGCCAGGAAAGGAAAAATGGGACATCAAACAGGTCTCCCCTGCCTGATTCAGAGACGTTCTCTCCTGTACATATCTGTCTTAGCTATGTGAGGTGAGAAGATATTCAGTGGGAAGCCCATTAAACATGTACATGCTCACAACTGGGCAGGTGCTTTACTGAGCCAAAGGCTACAGTTTGGACACTTTGGACAATTTTTTCCATCTATGTGTGACCTCTAACTCTGGCTTTCAGCACTTATTCCCTTCTTTAATTTAGATGAAAATATAGGACTTATTTTCTTTCCTTCACACGGCTGTAGTTTGGAAGCTCACAGTGTTATACCATAACTCAAAAATAGTACAAACAACCAAAACAACTCAAATTTGATCCTGGTTAGTGAGACGTAGGGCCTAAGGTCTGACTGCAGCTCCTAAAATCAGCCATATCTCTGGAGGACAGCAAATTGCCTTGCTGAACAGTAATTCTCACAAACTTATAAAGGTTCCACTAATTTTCTCTAAACCAGGGGTGGCCAAACTTATTTCAGTAGTGTCAATATTCTCCCTAATCCAGATTCAAATTTGCTTTACAGTCTGCTTAGTGCAGACCATGCCTCAATTTCAAATATGCCTTATATCGCTCCCCATAAATACCTTTAGCAAAAGCCGCAATACTGTAGGTAAGTTCCCTCTACCTTTTTTATCCATCTCTACTAACACCAGACATCAGGTATGTCCCAAGAAAACAAAAAGACACCAAATAAATGAGAAAGTGGAATAACAAATGCAACAAGAGAAGGGAACAAACCAGCCCTTGTTTAATTTGCAGAATCAAAAATCTGTGGCTACATAACATCGTATAGCTTGTTGCTTCTCCGAGTAGCACCAATACAAAGAAGCTCACACCTGAAAGTAAAAGAAAAAATAGCTGGCAGCACCCTCGTAACAGTTCAAACAGGAGCTTACTGAAAGAAACCAACTCTGAGGTGTTTGAGTGGAACGTAAATTTGATATGAATTTGGAAAATCAAAATTTTGTGCTAACAGAGACATGGAAACAAGAACAACAATTTTGAAAGCATTCCCCTCCCCCCAAAAAAAAGAAAAACCAAACCAAACCCAACAGAAATAAAAGTGTTTATCTATTTCTAGTAAATTGGACTTTCGGGCTTCCAAGTCAATTCAGTGAAAATTTCAGTGAAATTATCATCCATGGGACTACCTCTTTCTCCTTTTCTGTAGGATCAGCATAAATCCTGTGTGTAGGCCATCCCTTTCTGCCTATTCTTACAGCCTTTTCCCAGCTTTTTCTTCACACTTTGCACCTCTCCATTGCTTCTTCAGCGATGCCACCCCTGAGATCACATCCATCCTTCCTGCCACTCCTACGCTCATCCGTATTTAGGTCATGTCTGGTCCAAGGCTCTCTTCACCCATTTTTCAATATCTGTGACTTCCATGGTAGCAGCAGGGAATCAGCTTTCTGAAGAATGGCTTCAGAGGTGAACACGTATTCATTTATTGACACATATTTTAAAATGATTGGGACCTGCCAAGCTGCGTACACAGCTAATAGAATTGACTGGGTGATCTATGAATGAGTCACCACTTGTTCCTTGTCATACTCAGTAGTTGCGTCTATTTTTTCACCAGATTATTTCTATCAGGGTCCCTGTCTTCATGTGTGTTTTTATGGGTTTTACCACAACAGGATTCGGACAATAGTTACAGTCTTGGGATCATCAGCAATTTTGCTAATAATAACTATAACAAAGCAAAACAATTTTTTGCAGTGGACTAATCTCTTAAGATGTAAAAGCCTAGATTGATTATTGCGTACTAACTCATCTCTTGTGTATGAGAAGGGGGCAATAGTTTTGTGGACACCAAAAGTAAAAGCTGAAGTTGAAAACTCCTCAACATGTGCATCTAACACCAAGCAGAGATGGATTTCCTACTGGAAGTCCATCCCCATTAGGGAATAGGATTAGAATTCAAAAGACCTTGTCAAATTGGAGAAATTACTTAAAAAGTAACATTGAATTAAAGAAGGAAAAATGCAAATTTTATGGTTAGTTAGGAATAACCAAGATATGAAATACAGAATAGAGGACACTCTGTTAAGGCAGGAGTTCTGCATAACACAGTGCAGTTGAGCAGATCAAAATCCTAAATGTTACCATGCTGTGTAAAAATGATACATAATGCCTCAGGGGGCGTGCAAATATATACAACTGCATAAAATTTGAAATAACCTGCTGGACGTCTTGGCCTTGACAGTACTTGACCCAGCTGTAATACTACACACAGTCATGAAATACCCAGGTCAAGAAAGATGTGGACCAACTGGAGAAGAGAAGAGAAGAGGGAGAATGAGAAACAACTAGAAAACCAGACCTGTGAGGGGAAAAAAAAAAGTAAGGAATTAGGATTGTTTGTTCCATAGAAGAAGAGACTGAGGAAAAACTGCACATAAAAATACATGCAACGTGAGGCAAAGGGAAAGGAAACTAATTGTTATCCATGACCATTGTGGACAGGCAAAACCAGCAGTCCATTGAAATTGCAGCAAAGGACATTTTGGTGAGATATTGTGAAAAATCCCATGGACACGTTAATAAACTAATATATTACTCAGTGCAAGTGCAAGTGTCTGAACTGGACCATCAGGTGAGGTTTATTTAGTAAATCACATGGCAGACGAGGCACAATGGAGTGTCCAGTGACAGCAGCGAAAAAAATGCAAACCAACAACAAAAAACCTACAGCTATTTTCTTTGGTGAAACTTCAGAAAAAAACAAGTGTTTACTTGTATGGAAAAAAACCTTGAAAATGAGAAACATTTTGTACAATTTCATTAGGATTCGCATCCTTTAATGCAAGATAGACTTAAAATCTATTTTTAACCAAAGAATCTTATTAAAGTAAGATGATTGCCTGGTTTACTACTTGTAGTTGTTTCAAGCAGTGGTGGCTGATGATGCTCTTTATAAACAATAGAGAATAAATTTAAACAAGCTAAAAGATGTTTAATGTAAAAAACTGTAGCTTGAGAAAAAATATGTTGTTGTGGATTGCATATTTTACATGCAATTTACGCTGCAGTTTCTCTTCATTAACCACATCTCGCAGATTTTTCAAAGCAACAGCATGAATATTATTAACATGTGTTAAAAATGTGTTTAAAATAATGTATAAAGCTTTGTGTTTAAAGCAAAAGTTTAGGTATAATGAACAAGGGTGTCTGTATTTTATATATTGGTTTGTACGCGTGTTGATATATAAACCAGGCTGTGTATGCACAGACACATGCACATACATATTGCTTTAGAGTTCGTGTTTTAATTAAACTGAACTAGACCTTAACAAGAACATCCAATTCATAATTCTCTCATTCCCTTCTATAGACTCTTATTAGTTAAAGCAGATATAATCCATTCTGAAATGTGACATGTAGAAATTGCTAGCATCTCCTTTTGTTGTATTTCTTTCCTTACCATCGGTTTCCTTTTACTACAGGAATCTCAGTCTTGTAGCCTTCAGCTTTTCTCTGCACTACTTTGCCTTTGTATCCATCTTCCAAAATTGCTTTTGGTATCACGGTATTTATAGAAATCATTGATAATGGCAGACACAGGACTTGAAAATGACAAAAATTAAAAATGTCTAGTCTGAGCAATTGGCAATACCCAATATCATTGCATGAATCTAGTCGCAGTAACATCTCCACTTCAGTGTATCTTTTCAGTTATAACTCTTACGTACAACACCTTCGCTGTCAAAAAAATATAAACAAAATACCAAACAAAATATAATTGCGTAATCAGACTCAAATATAATATTCTGAAGTAACTTCTTTTGACGTTGTAGGCATGAGTCTTCAAAATACACTCAGCATTGATTAAATTTACTCCCACTGATGTAAATGGGAGCATTATTGGGTCAACAGAGTGCTTTCAGAAATCCTATCCTATCGTCTAATGTCAAGGACCAGCCTGAACTCTTTGTCAGTAGCATGCTGGGATTTGGTCTATACTAATTTTTTCAGATAAAATAAAAAGTGCCTGTGGATATTTTCTACCTTTCAATGAACAAAAAACAAGGCTTTTTTTTTTTTTTTCTCTTTCTTTTTCATCTCAATGAAAACAAAACCAAGATGCATTACTCTGAAAGGCTTTCAGCGTCCTAGATGTTAATTCTCATATATTTCAGATATTGGAATCAAGCTACGTGACAAATTCTAATGGTCCTTTTGAAGATACCTGTGTGGCTATACTATGTCTAGTTATGGGAGCAGTAGCCAAAGGAAGTTTAATAGCGGTAAGTTCCTATTGATGACAACTTCCATTTTGGGGTAGACATATAGTGATACAGTACTTTACTTAAGCTTTATATAAAAAAATAGAAAGTAGAAAAAGTAGAAGTTAGTACAAGCAAGGAACAGAAATAATTTTATAAATATATCACAAACAAGCCATATTTTCCCTTGAAGAAGCAGGCTTAACGCAATAAAAGGCACTTAAAAGACATTACTTTCTCATTTCAAATACCAGTAAAATCTTTCTCCATGTTTTCACCAAACCGATCCTGCACCTTATCTTTCCTTTCACTGTATAGTGTTTGTTGGAACAGGTTTGCAGCTTACACATCTCTGCACTGACATTCGTTACTCATGTATACCTGTTCAATGGTTTGGCAGAATCGCAGTGGCATTTCATCAGCTTTCAGTGTTGCTTATTTCATCTGTTGAATGTTCGTATTTCCCTTCTTCTAAGTCATCCAACCATGTTTTTTGGACTTGGCATAATACACTCATCTTCAGGAGACCATCTCCACATTACCGCTTGATAGTTTGCATGCAATGTATGTGAAAATAGATTAAAAACTAGCTGGAATCAATTTTACCCATTTTGGCACAGACAAGTTGAGAACACTTGCTGATAGTAACTGCTTCACTTTTTGGACATAAATATAGTACGTGAGTTTCAGTACTTCATTGAAGATGTGTGATGAAAGCCTAATACATCTGTAAGCTTTAGCGAGAGTCTGTTAATAAATTTAATTTCCACACCTAAGGTTTAGGTCTCCCAATTTTGTCTTTCTTACAAGAACACTTGCGGTCTTGCACCATAAAAAGGCACACAGGCCAACACACTAATTCGTGTCACGAGTCTTATCCCAGTCCCTGTCCTACCTCAGTGATAACCTGATACAACATTTGAAGAGCCAAAAAAGAGCACAGGGAGGGCTCTGTTTTTGGCAGTGGTCCTGACCAATTTGTACCAAGGGTATGCAGCACTGAGCACCCACAAAAAATAACATACAGCACATCGTGTCACAGAATCACAGAACAGTAGGGGTTGGAAGGGACCTTTGGAGATCATCTGGTCCAACTGCCCTGCCAAAGCAGGGTCACCTAAAGCAGGTTGCACAGGATGGCGTCCAGGCGGGTTTGGAATATCTCCAGAGAAGGAGATATTCTGCCCAAAATTATTTGAGAAGCTTGGTGACCCAATGATGTGCTTTCGTTAGTTTAAACAGGATGATACAAGAGTCACGGTACAACTGCAGTGCATGACCCAAAGAGTATAATAGGAGCAGGACTAAAGCATCCACTAGGAAAAAAAAATCGGCATTTCAGATCAAAATATTTATTTTCTGAGGCAGAGTGGTTTTGGTTTCAGGTTTTCCTTTAAAACTCCACATTTTCTGTAGCAAAAAAAAAATTGATAATCAGCTGAAATTTTGGCCTTAACTTCGAAACTCGACACCACTTATTTGGGTTTGAATAATGTTCTGTTTATTGTCCCGAGGAAGGAAAGAAGGTTTCCTCCACTTCAAAACTAATGGCTATGTGTTTCTGTTAACCAGGCAAGCAGGGGCCAGAGGTTGAGATTAATATAACACCATCTGTCCAGCTTTCCCCCTCGTTCTTTATCTAATAAACTGATTCTTTTCTCTGACAAACTGATTCTTTTCTCTAACGTGACACACAAGAGCTGTCCGCAAATATTTCCCCATACCTAAATAACTATTAAAAAGGAGCAACAGAACAAACTCAAGGAGGGTTCCTACAAAATGTTGGGGAGAGCACTGTCCTAAACGTAGGTCCTCAGTGCCTTAATGTTTGCAGGAGAAAGGGGGAGAAGGATTGCTTGGTTTTTAACCTTCTATTTATTTTGTCATCTTGACCTGTACTGTGTGTGTCTATTTTTCAAGTTGTTTTCCTAAGTATTCAGCTGGTTGTATTTCCCCTTGCAATGGGAAAGTTTGCAAGTTCAGAAACACTCCATCTTGGGGAGTGAGGACCCCAGTGCTGACACCAGCTACCAGAGAGGGAAAGCCTGCCTTGAAACCAGGGCTTTCAGAGACAGGACTCCAGAGGCTTGGTACGTAAAAGTTTCTCTTCTTAAAAATATTGGTAATGCCATGTTGATATAAATTCAATTGGCAAATAAGTCATTTTGAAACGGTGCTGGTATTAGATAAAAGCACAACTGGAAGCACCAATGTAAATCAGCTAGAGCTCTGTAACTTAGCAGGGTAGCACTGGAAGTGTTCCTAGCAAACCAGGCTGGGACATCAAATTGGAGTATCCCAAGACTTCAGGGGAATTTACACCTAGATTCAATTCTGAATCCAAAATTCTGATGTGTGTGCTGTGCAACCAGCTATGATACATCCATAACCAGATCCAGCTATCTGGAAAAAAAAAAAAAAAAAAAAAAAAAAAAAAAAAAAAAAAAAAAAAAAAAAAAAAAAAAAAAAAATAGCATTAGTGGTAGTTTTAAATGAGTTTCAAAGCAGCCTAGCCCACAGCCAGGCTGTAAAACATCCTGCACTTCTCCTTGCTCAGTGAACCCTGCTTCATCCCAAGTAAATCACAGAGCAGAATGAAAGTCCAGTCCAAATTAAAACACCACAGATGAATGATAGCCCCTGGGCTTGTGCAGTTAGCTGATTTTCCAAAGGAACTCACGATCAGCTTCATTCCGTCCTAGTTCAGATATTTCACAGTGTTACCTATGTTAGATGCCTACAAGGTTTGTCCTCCCCTGCCATGGGCTGGAAAAGGCAGACACTGCTAATGGGTGGTTGGCCACGGGTGGATTCCAGGGACTGTATCTCAATGGGTTTATAATTAAGCAAGGCAGGGCCTGTTGCCTGGCCCTGAGCACAAGGGACATGGTATGGATCACGTCTGTGGCTGCCAGGCCTCCCTAAGGGCAGTGTGGCGTCCCTGTTGTGAAAGAAAGCTTGTCCCTGGCCAAAGCTGTGCCAAGGCCGGTGCTAACAGTGCAGGGGATGGGTAACCGTGCACCAAGCACGCGCCTGGGGAATCGGGATGAGTAGCGTAGGCATAGGCTGGGGTCCCTCTCTGCAGAGGGGTAACAGAAAGAAACCAGGGAATCCATGCCTTAATTTGGGTGACTTACGTGATCGTGTTGGTGCATGATCCAAAAGCCCGCTGAATTAAGCAAAACGACTCTAGTTAATGACGATGTTTCTAGGGTAGATTATTTCTTTATTGTTTCCTCAAACCTGGGTTAACTCCGCTAACCCTGGCACAGCGTAAACCCACGAGCAATGCTGTCTTCTCTTCTGCATTGCCCAGGCAGCATGACCAAGTCTGGGCTTCAACAGCCTGGGTTGCTTAAACTGGAATCCTTCTGAGGTTTCACCCATGACATAGATGCAGCATTAAGCATGAAGTGACGAGTAGAAATGAAAGGATATTTATTATAAAACAAGAGCGCTTGTTAGTACCAGCTTGGACATGTGACATTATTTGGAGAAGTGACAAGTCTTTTTGTACCAAGATTTCAGTGCTGGGCATTGGAGTTGCCGACTGCACTACGCTTCTGCTTACTCCCTAATCACCTAGAGAAAAGACGCAATCCGAGTCTCCCAAGCTTTTTTTTAATATCCAAATATACTTCACTGCCACACCGGAGATGTAACCAAACTTCACATTAAGACATAAGCACAGTGCATCATTTTATCTTCTCTCACCTTGTTCACGCGTCTCAGCTATCTCTGTTGCTGGGCTGCAATGTGATTTCCATAGTTGTACGTTGCTGCCCTTTAGATCAGGGCACGTTAATCAACAAGAAGGTAGCAGCTAAACCCAGTTACTTTTCTCTCTTCTGCCAGTAAGCAATCAAGTCTATGAGGTCTATATGCAACACCAAATTCTTGAACGAAAAGTTAAGCAGCCTTTCCCTGGGGAAAAGCTAACTTCATTTATAAAACATATTTGATTTCCTTTTTCTAATCTCTCCATAGCCTTTTTACACTGCTGCGTGCTTTAATTTTGCTTTCAGTCAGAAGTTTAAAAACTTTAGCTTCTAATAACTGGAAAAAAATGGTTATTTAAAGATAACTGCAACTTGCTTAACATGCCAGACTATCATATGCTCACTGCTTTGAAGCTGCAAATTAATGACGAGCAGGAACAGTGACTATCTTTCAGAGGAAACTGACCTCTTTCTAATGGCTCATCGCTAATGTCATCTGTCTGCTGCATCTCATTATGTGAATTTCACGGAGTAAGAAAGTATCTTAAGGCTGTGCACAAATAAAAAGGACCTTCTAGTATTGAGCACTTTGAAAATTTTTGATCTCTCAAAATACCTTCCTTAGATACTGGTTTCCCCTTTTGTGCATGGCACGCTGCTTATGTCATCTATTCTCTGTGACTAATTATGTTAATTTTGTGCCATAAAAGTAACTGAAGGCTGTTAAGGAATAAAAGCTTTTGAGTGGCCTTATTTCATAAACACCCCTTTTGAACAAGGCGCATTTAGTCATATTTGCAGTAACAGAAAGAGTCTTGTGCTAAAAATACAACAAAGGCTCTTGAATATGGCCATTTATTCCTACTTTATTAGGTAATTTATGAAAAGTATGAAGGGAAGCCTTTTTGTTACTATAATTTGCATAAAGCTGGTGCCCCATTAATGAGATAACTTCCTGCCTTTTGTGTACCACCAGCTGGAAATAGAAATATAGGAACTTTTCTGTCTCCCAATTACTTAACCTGCTGAGTTCAAGAGTTGGAGAGTAAACAGGATTCATATCAGTCAAAGAAGTTGATTTCTGCTGCTCTATCTAAAATGTTTTTATTTAATTAAGGAGCCAGTGAACGCGAAACATTAAAAATATACTAAATGTCCATCAGCTACACGGGACCGAGCCTTTAGACCTGTGCTTCAATTTTGCACCTGTCTTTTTGTGCTGTCAGTCACAATTAGTTGTGCTACAGACTGTATCCATCACGAATCAAGGCAGACATCTAAACCCGACATTTTGAAGGTGTCTGGGTGCCAAAGGATGCAGATGGGTTCTAGACATCATTTTTAAAATCACCTAGAAACTCGATTGGCATCCAGTGCCCAGACGCTTTCAAAAAATCCCATTAGTTGCTTCTTTGGTGCCTAATACTTTAGAAATTCCGATCTGGGTAGAAAACTCCCTGCCCTAGAAAGAACAGCTGAGCGTTTCCCAATGAGAAGAAAATCCTTCATCTATAACACTGATCTGTACGCCAAAAGTTTAATCTGCCTTCAGATTGGCCTGCATGGTACAATTGTACATGGTACTCTGCTTAAAAACAGAATCATGCATATTAGTAGGGTTTTTTCAATCAGTTTTCCACTTTAATAGTGGCATTTTGACTGCTGAATTAAAGGTATTGTTTATCAGTTGTGTCATCTGAGAATCATTTATACATAAGGTGATGACTTAGCCATAAAATCAATGGACCAGCTCCCTATTTAGGTATTTTTACATTGTTTACTATCTCCGAATTTATTTCAAGTGACAATTATAATTAGGATAATGACAACTCCTTAACAGTATGCTGAAACATATGCAGGTTACAGAAAAAGCTATGTGTATAATAAGACTCTTAATTCCAGCTGCACAGATTTTGCATAGTTTGAGGTCAGTTTGTTGGAGCATTAAAGATTGCTCAGTGGTCAAATTGCTTGATTAGCTATACCCGCCTAATCTGTTAAATCTGAATAAAAGGCATCCTTTACTGTGGAACAGAGCGTGTGACAGGTTCGTACTCATCATACCCCGCTGCCGCTCTTTGCTTATACTTTGGGGGTTCCCTGCTTTCCCATTGCAGAAAAGCTGGTCTTATCAACTGTTCAGCACTAAAGGAGGAAAAGGCAATCAAAATCACCTTTCAGAGAATACAACAGATTCAATCCTAGTTTAAAGAGTCCTTTCACACTACCCTGTATATCTAAACAAATCACTGCAAACCCACTTATCACCTCATCTAGTTAAAATATGGATATATTTAGAATAGCTGCAATATAGTTGCCAATGGCATTTTAACTATGAGCTAAACCACGACTGCTGACAGGCTAAAGGTTGTCTCAGTCAAGGTCCTAATTACTCTACAAATTGAAGCTAGATGGTAAGATTCATCTCCTCTTGCTTGAGGCACTGGGACGGGGAGGAAAGTCTCCACGGGCTCCTTTCAGGGGCAGCAGAGACATGCAGATATCTCTGGATTGGGATTCACAACTCATATGGGCTGATTCATTCCCAATTTAGACGTCTTGAGTACAGACTTAGGTATGAGTTGACACTCATATTATTTTTAGCCCAGTTTGCACTTAAATAACACGGTTCAAATTGTATCTGAGGAAGTATCTGAATTTGAATCTCAAAATAGTCCACAATCACCTAATTTCCTGCATGTGGCACTACAATTGCTGTGTTTCTACCTGTGGCAACCAATGAATACCACAATTTTTCCCAGTTTGCAGACACCTTTCTGCCAGATTTTTCTCCTGACACGTTAGTGACATTAAATATTTTGTGCAGCACAATTTGGTGCTAGAATGAGCTACTTTACTAAAAGACTGCACGAAAAAAAAAAAATGTTTTGAGGACCTGCGGAAAGCTTGGGAGAAAAGAAAAGAATTAATTCCCAGCATGTAGTGGTTGCTGGACCAACATGTTCATGGTGCAGCAGCTCAAGTATTTAGAGAAGTCACGAGTGTTGCTTCTCTCTTCTAAGTGGGAAGTATTCACAAGTAAGAGCCTCCAATCTGCTGCAGAGAAACCTACAGCACCACCCTCATGTCTCAGAAGAAGGTACTCCATGCGGACTGCTGGCCAGAAGAGCAGGGTACAGCAGCTCTCTCAGTTTCCATCCCTCCTAGAAGTGACTGCTTCCGAACCACCTGTGCACCGTAATTCATAGTAATCCAACCTAGAGGATTCTATGATACTGTAGGGTTACGGAAGCATTTAGGGAACATTGTCCTTCTGCCGTTTCCTGCTTGAAAAGCAGAAATGGAGGTGGGAACATCTTGTGTGCAACGTTGGAGTATAAGTTATGTTCTAGATTGACCATCAGGCAACGTCATATAAAAAAACATTCTCACTCCTGACACTGATTAAATAAATCTTACTAATTCACAGCTTTTTTCAAAGGGCCAGTCCATCCCCCCTGGGTGGGAGGCTCTGCAGTGTCCCTCCCACAGGAGCGGGGAGCACAGGACATGCCCCTGAAGTCCTGCTCCTCGGATCACAGCCGCCTTCTTGTGCAGTACTCGAGTCAGACTCCTGCGCTCTTCAGGTTGGCTGCCCAAATAGCCAACTATATGCCTTGTCCATATACACCATCCCATGGTCCTTCCAACAGCATTACCCAGCCAGAGAGGGAAAGGCAGGGAAGGTGATGTAAGGGCATGCAGGGCGCCTTTTCTCCTCCCTTCTCCTCCTACGCCGCTGCCCGTCGGTTGCAAACCTCAGCCGAGCACTTACCTGGGAGGTATTTTTGCACATGGTTGGCCCAGAGTGGTGCCACTTTCCCAGAGCTTTCCCCAGGTACGTTGCAACGAAAGGTCAGCTGCCATGGAGAGAAGGGGAAAGAGAAAGAAATGTATCTTTATCTGCAGGAATGCAGAAATGCCTAGAAAGACTTTGGGTGTTCAGTGTTTAAGATTCAGAGGAATATGAGTCTATATAAAACTTGAAATGAAAGAAACCCATTGACCTATTTAATGGGACTAGTCATTAAAGGCACGAGAGCTAAGGAAAGAACAGCCTAATGAGGAATTAAAAAAATAAAAAAGTTAAAAAAAACCCAACCCTCTTCATGCCCACTAGCCCAGGGCTAGCTTAATTAAAGTCAATGTAGAAAGCTGCAAGAATAAAGAAATAAACAGTTAAATGTGTTATTTTTATCCCCATATTCCTGGCTTTTCATTCTCTGTGATCGGTTTCATTCTCAAATAAACCAACAGCCTCTTGTTTGCTTTCTATTCTCTGCCTAATTTGGATAAATATAAACTTTGTTAGGCAAACCCAGAAAATAAGTTGTTACCCTGAATATGAAGCTCTGACGAACATTGTTTTGTGATTCTGATAATTACGAATATTTATAGTATGTGGTTTAAGAGGGCAGCACTAATTGGACAACGGTTTCTGGACTCTCTTCTCAAAGCACTTAAATGATAAATCATTCACCAAAGACGGATAATATAAATAAAGCGATAGATTGGCTTCCCCTCTCTCTTCCGTTCTTTTGATTTACAAAACAGCTCCAATGAGCTGTCTGTGGCCAGAGACCCAGTATTACTATGGAGTTTGAACATTGTTATGTCTGTTTACAATGATTTGGGAGACTAGAGGGGAAAAGTTTGAACCAACAAATATTTTCTACATTCCTACTGGTAACTCCAAGGCCTGTTTTCAGGGCGGGTTTTTTTCCCCCCCTTGTCTGTTACAAGTTATGATGTGTGGATGAAGGCTTTTTCCCATGCAGTAATGACTGTATACTGAGATTTCAAGGGGCTGTTCATGACAATCCCATTTTCTGTGTAATTTCATGGTTGTCTTCTTGAATGAAGATATTGGCTGCTCTGAAGCAGGAGGTCAGATGCTCCTGCTCCCTTTCAGTATTGTTCCGGAGTATGTTTCCTTTCAGCTGATGAAAAGTAATTCATCATTTACACCCTTGAATTCTGCCAGCGTTTTTTTGAACAACTTTTCTTTCCCCGTGGTACCTTGGGCCCATGAAAGAGATAAATAGGTTCAATACAGCGCCGGGCCCCGGATCCTGGGAGCAGGTTCGGCCTCGGAGGCCCTAAGCTGCCCCTTTCTCATGATGGAGTTTGTCACCTTTCTACCTCTGGAAGTCAAATCCTGTCGACTCAGCCATCTCTCAGCCTCTCTGAAGTGGCTTTGGCACCCACTGGGGCATGTGAGCTTAAAATTGATTTTTTTTTATTTTTTTTTTAGGATCTGTCAAGTTCCCTTAAGGGAGTGGGCTGACAGCCGGCCGGCCCCACAGCCCCTCACAAAGCCCTCAATGTCTAACAGGGACCTGAGGAGCTTCCTTCATGGGGGCGAGGGGCCCCCAACTCCTGACGCCTCGGAAAGGCGGCGTTGCCGAGAAACGGGTCCTCCGCGGGAGGAACCTTCCTTTTAGCTTGTTCTTATTTTCCTTTTTTTTTTTTTTTTTTTTTTTCATGTTTACANTTTTTTTTTTTTTTTTTTTTTTTTTTTTTTTTTTTTTTTTTTTTTTTTTTTTTTTTTTTTTTTTTTTTTTTTTTTTTTTTTTTTTTTTTTTTTTTTAAGAAACGGAGGTGTTAAATAGAATAGTAATGTCCACCTTGGCTGGGGTGCCCCTTGCAAGCAGTGATGCTCACCTCTGCTCAGGACAAGAGGACACCGTCCCCCGCGTGCCCCGGTGATGCTCTGCACCCAAGGAGCATTTCCACTCACGGCTTCCACTGCACTGTGCAAATAATTTATTGCAATGCACCATAAACCCTCAAAAATCAGTGGACAGGTAGTCACAGACAGGGAAAGTTACTATGCAAAGAGAATAAAGGGAAGATTTTCAGCTGCTGGTATGAAAAAAGAGGGGAGTATAACTTAGATAGATATTCCATTCTTTTAATAGCCATTGACGTACGTGGTTGCAGCAAAAGGCAACTAAAAGCAGGACTGTTAATTGGAGTAAACGAAAACCCCTTTACAGAGGGAGGTTTCAACTCCTGAAAATTTGGTTCCCGGAGACCTGCCCAAAGGCAGGCAGAGGCGGAGGCTGCGCCTCCCACCGCAGCACCATCACGCAGCCTTACAGGCATCTCGGTGAGCATTTCAGAACCTGACCAGGTAAATAAAATTAATTTTGAAGGAAAGAGCTGCCAGCAGATTAGATCACTGGAAAGCAAAGAAACGCTTGTTACGGAAACACCACTGAAAGGGGCTCAGTCTAAAGCAATAATTTCAGTGCAGTAACTCTGAGCTATTCCAATGCATGCATTTAAAGTGTTCTCAGACAGAAAGAGGGTTAGTAATAGAACCCCTTATTTGGTTTTTTTGGTAACTCTTTCTTGTTTGGAGTTGTCTTAGAAAAGCAAATAATCTTTCCACTTGATCAATTTTTGTCGACTTTTCACTCAGCACATACTGACATTGGGGTCCAAAATATGGAATATTCCCTGGGTCGGCTTTTTTTAAATACCGTATGGCTCCCTTTGCTGCAAGTGTTTGTTTTTTACAAAAATATCCTGTACATCAACATTATCAATACACATTTGCGGTGGGCAAAAGGATTGGTTAATTTGCTGCTGTAGTGACAGCAGGGGGAGCAAAAATCACTGCATCATGGGGGAATTCACAATAATGCTGGCTGTTAAAAAAACCACTTCGGAAAAGAAATAGACGTTTTGAAGAAAACAATTCTTGTATGCATTTATTATTGCCAGCCAAGCTAAAGCTGTAGGTTAGCCCAAAGTTTGCTATGCAAACCGTTAGCAGAGGCAAACAGCAGCTAGGAGAAATTACAAGTATGAAACAAAAACTCATGAGAGAGCTGAAACCCCCTCCGGAAGCAAGCTTGTCATAAGTAATAACTTTTTTTTTTTTTTT
>VYXH01003518.1:1129400-1169929 GCA_013397275.1 Burhinus bistriatus | reverse complement strand
TTTTTTTTTTTTTTAACTGTGTGCTGTGCTGCAGGGAAGGGAGCTGCAGCCCAGCCCGAGCCAGGAGGCACTGCTGGAGCCACATCTCTCGGTGCTTTGCCTCTGACGACTTTGGGTTAGAAAGGGCACTGGTGGTGGCACAGCCCTGGCCCAAATACAGTCCCAGGAGCAAAGAATACAAAGCCCAACCAGTTACGAGAATAACTGTTACCTCCGATAGTTGAGATATACCCACACTTGCTGCACATACCCTTCTGCTTCCGCTTTCCCTTCGGAGTTACGGGCTACCGTGTTGGGTTTGGGGGGTGTTGGCCATAATGAACTTTATCAATAACTCTGGTTTCTTTTAATGTTTGACTGACTCTCTGAAATCGGATTGATTTTTTGCATCCCATATTGCCAACCAGGTCACATTAAATCATTACGAAATGAATATTGTGATATCTGTCATGTTTGTCAGTTCTTCAGGTGAGGATGCACATGTTGCAATATAAAGCAAAATACTCCTCCTTTGTTCAACAGCTCTCCATCTGCCCATCCATCCATCCATCCATCTGCCTCTGTGTATTCACACGCAAAAATAAAACCTGCTACACAAATCCATTATGTCTTTGTCCACACTATCATGATTTGTGGATCTATTTTTCCTTTCAATTTTCTGGAATATATTCACAGGATAATATTATCATCTCAAATATTTTTTCTGCAGTTAGTATTCAGTATTTCCTTTTTGCTTTTCTATTTAGCCTTTCAGTTTGCTTCTGCTTATTTTATATAGCCTTTCAACTGCTCCACCTTACCAGATTTTGTATATTTTTTTCAACACCTTGTGCTTATTGCTTATCTTACTCTTTACTATACAACCCTACTTAGCCACATTGGGCATTGTTACCTTTATCCTTCTTTAGACTTAAACCAGGATGAATTTCAAATGTCCTCCAACTGTTTCTGAAATATATTCCAATTTTCTTCAGTAGATTTACCATACATTATAATAAAATCCTGATAAAAATTCCTTAGCACACTTTGCATTCCCTCAAAGTCAGCCTGCCATAAGGCTTGCATTGCTTTTTACTCCTCAACAAATATTTTAAATCAAATGATGTCGAGATCACTGGATCTTTCATACTTCTCCAGTTCAACACCCTTTATTACCCTTGGCTCGAATCCTTGAATTAATTCAAATAGTTTCTGAAAGACAATTCAATAAAACACACAAGAAACTAAAGGCAACCCTACGTTAGCTTTAGAGATGTGAGTATTCCCTCCCTAGTCTTACCTTGTTGCAGTCAATAAGGGAGTAATTAAAAGCCATCTTTATCAAAGTTCTGGTGTTCTTGAAGGCCCCTCTCATCTGTAAGCAAAGACCGAAAAGTTCAAAGAATCATTCAGCAAACCACCTGACTACCTTCGTTGTGCTTAACTTTTATCAGAATTGACATTGCCACGTCAGCCAAAATACTTGCAGCATTTCTCTCTGAAGACACTCATCTCCCAGGAATACTGATACGGCTCCTCCTCTGTCTACCCTTTCTCTCCACAAACCCCAGACTAGTATCTCAAACCCTCAATTTCTTGCCTTAACCATATCTGTGTTATTCCAATAATATCATGCTTATCCTTGATACTCATAGTTATCATTGATAAGTCTTTGATGTAATAAATCCTTGATATAGTATCATACTTATCCTTGCTATAAGATATAATCAAAAATGAAAGCAGAAACTTAAGATACAGAGTAAAATATATTACTTGCCAATTTTCCACAGTAACTTTTCATCATTACTCCAAAATTACTTTTTAATGCAAAGAGTAGTTCCAATCACATAGAGGCCCACATGATTCAGATACTATCATAATCACAATTAGATTACATTACTGCAATCAGGAATGGAGATCATTAAGAGAAAGAATATAAATTGCTTTAGTTTTACAAGTACTGAGCTAGCAAAATTATAATTAATCTCCATTTATAATCTTTTCTTTCATAGAACTGCAAAGCATGCTACTTTTTTTAGGCCATCAATACAAATTAGAACTAAGTAATAAAGCCCTAACTACTACTACTGTGCAGTTCTCAATTGTAGAAACTTTCGCATTACGTACAGAAGGCTTTTCATGCAAACAGTGCCCTCAGCGTAGGGGGGGGTTGAGTGCAATAAGTCCAGCCATTTCTATAGCGACTTTGCTGTTTATAACACAAAATGCAATCAAAACTGTCTATCCTTCTTCCGAACAATGGATATGAAGTCTGCTTCTGAAATTGGATGATACGTTTTCTCAGAGATGAGACAATAATGGCTTAGCAGCCAAGGCAAAAAATGCACAAATACCAGATTTCACAAGTTTTCCGCTAAAAAACAAATATGCAATGCTGTCAGGAGTTGTGAGATGGCAGACAAGGCCCCATCTAACTCCAGTATGTATTGCTGTATTGAATATATTTCTGATAGAAATTTTTCGTGTTGTCATGTGTGCTTTTCCTCATTTTAATTCTCCATTTTGAGAAACAAGAATATTAAAGCCAGTGGCAGTCTTGCCCACATACTAAATATTCTTCTAGACCCCAACCGTACCTTCCCTGACAAAAGAGAAAAAAATCATATGAAAAAAAAAAAGGAAGAAGGAAAAACAAACGTGGCCCCCTTTTTAAATACATAAGTGACTTTATCTCTCGGTTATATTAGGACAGAGCAAAGCAACCAAACAGAAAGTAATTGTTGGAGGTTTGCTACTTTAGAGATTAAATGGTCACCCTTGGACAGAATCGGCCTATGCTGGCTATAGGGCAAAGGAATGAGTTCTAAATCCAAGTGAAACACATCTGCAGGACCGCTATGGATTCCCGTGGTTAGGTTCTCCCTTCACAGTTCCCTGTACACGGGCAGTAACTGCAGGAGAAACCCCAAAACTAAGAGTTTGTGCAAGAGCGCCCGACAGCAGGAACATTTCTACATGTGGGAACTGACCTGTAATCATGTTGACCTCTCCAAATGCATTCTTCCTTTAGTTCCTACAGACAAACATGTCATCCAGGATGATTTGGATGTAGAAAATCAACGATTGAAGTCCACTTTCTGCAGGAAAGGGACACTGAAATGTTTTGGGTCCCCAGGATTGAGGGTTGCCTGCTGCCAGGGGATGAACCATCACAAGCTAAAGCCAAATGAATTATGCAGGTGGTTTATGGACTTCTCCAAGATTAGAAATCTAGAAACAGCCAGAAAACTTCCAGAAAAAAAAAAAAATCCACTATGGCTTGTTGTTGACATTAAGCCAGGATCAGTTACAAATCTTGACTCCGACTCACCCAGTCCTTGTCCAAACCACCAATGAAACAGTCTGAAAACTAACTTTTAGACTACATAAGCAGACACTGGGAAGTTTATGTATTACTTTACGCACTTATCCTCATAATAGCGGCTTATTCAAAACTAATTTGAATGCAGTAGTATTTTAAATCTGTACATCTTACTCTCAGTACCAAATGTTTTATTGAGTGTATCCTATCTGCTCCACCACTTCCTTAGACAACAGAGCACTTAGTCTGAACTTATTTTACCCAAACTCTGTCATTTCTGGAGTCTGCTCTATTTGCTCTTACTCAACATCACCAGTAATTGCTGAATGCAGTCTCTCAAAGTGTTAACGCAAGCATCAAATATAATACAAAAATACATTTTCAGTCTTCCTTACCGTTTGCTGCAGTTCTTCATGACAGTAAGCAATACACACGCTGTCTCATTTATGTAATGATTTTTTACCATGTAGGTAATTACGAGCCATTCTGTGTGACAAGTAGCAGGCACAGACGTACTCCTGGGAGCGACGTGACTTTAACCCCGTTGGCAGCAGAAGGAGATGCGTGATGCCCGTCCCTACAGTGACTGTGACTAGGTCCTCAGCCTCTTACAGTGAACTTGTTTTCCCCCCACAAAGGAGCGCTGAAGTTCAGCGGTGCTTTCAGGCTTAAGTATGTCTGAACAAAGGGAGTTTTGGATGACAATCTTGGATGTAGGCCTTTAAAATCTTTGTACACTCTATTTCAGATATGCAAATGCTCTTTTGGATATGGCTCTTGATCAAGTTTTCATGAACATCCGCATTCCTGTGCTGAAAAGCGTGTGAAATCAGTCATCTACCAGACCCAAGCAGAAATTGCTTGATTTCAGTTTCCTTGTCTGCCTTTTCTATATGCCTGAAATTGTCTTTATCATCTCTGTCTATGCGCTATTTATATTAAAATGTTTTTCTTATCTCCTGTAACCAATTCAGTTTGGGTCAACATTAAAACCATTCCACTCACTTCAAAGAGATCCAAAAGAATGCAAGAGAGAAAACTATGAACATTAGGTAGCATCCAGGAACCAGTGTAAAATCAACATATTTGCTATTTTTTTTAGTTTAAAATTTAAGAGTATACCGTAGTTTACATAGCACAATTAAATGAAGAAACAATATTTAAACTACTAAAATTTTACAGATCCGGAACCGGCAAAACTCTCGATGAACAACAAAAATGTCATTCACATGCTAACGTTAAAGTGGATGAGGGGTTTACATATGTTAGGGGTTTTTCTGCTTTTGGTTTGTGGGTTGTTTTTTTTTAAACCTGCCAGTGAAAGAACACGATCCTAGTGATATGTCAGAGATAAAGTTGAAACACCAGAACGCCCATGGCAAATTCAGGGAACAAAGACTCACTCATACGGAATAAGAATGAGCGGTTATGTATAGCATACTATTAACTCAAGGTGTTTTTGAAAAGCATGAGTGCTGAACATCAGCAGCATACATACAGATGTATACGTCTATTTTCTTACACCTACAAGTTTTCCCCCTGATGCAGTGGAAAAGGAGCTTTTGAGCTACTACAATGATGGACACATTGCTGGAAACCAGATAAAGAGAATAATGTGCCAGGGTTACCCTGTGTATAACAAGGCAAAAGCCTCTGACATAAAGAGTAGGACTCTTTCTGGAACACTGAGAAGGAAGGAGAGCTTTCCAGCTGCAGCACTGACCCGTGTGTAGACTAGACAGATGAATAAAGTAGGCAAATGGCTTTCAGGTATGATGCCCCAGTGAAATAAATATCTTTTCCCAAGGAAATCATTAAAGAAACAGGTGTGAAATCAATCCGGCACTCACTATTATTTGCAGTGTTCTCTTTCACTGAAAAGTGAAAACATTTGAGAGGGGATGTTGTTTGCTTTTGTGCTTGTGTTTTTTAAGATAGGTCCACTGCAGCAGACAGATTATCAGGAATATAGATAGACCATCCGACCAACCAGATCTGGTGTGGCACAGACCATCGAGAAGCTCCTTGAGGACAACACAGAGAGAGCTGGACCTCTCCGGCACCTTGCTACAGAGAAGGAAAAACAATACAGTGATTACACAGAAGAAGTTTCAGTGAGGAGTGTCTATAGCATGAGCTACACTAATCCTCTCCCTAAGTCAGATTTGTCTCATGATGGACAAATTATCCAGCTTAGTAAGGTATCTCGGATGGTGATAGCGTCTCAGCTGTCTTGTCCCTCAGTTTTCACAGGCTTCCTTTCAGCTCATTAAAAGACTTGGTGCCCTCCCCTTTGCAGAGCGCAATTATCCTGGTTTGAGGTAAAACAGGACCAATTTTGTTCAGTAACTTTGTGTTTTAGCTAGGCCTTTTCTAACTGCTGAAATTACCAGCATGTTGTGCAGAAAACTGTTCACTCTCAGAGTGGTAAGACCGATGTTCATAGCTGATGCCAAGGAACGGGATGCAGAGAGGCTCTTGCTTATCCTTATTGCTGTAACATTCAAGCCCAGCCAACTTTGTTATGCGCCACGTTGGAGGGTGGGAAGCGGAAAAGCGTAGAGGGGTCACCCCTGCGGGGAGGAACGGACAGGACGGGTGACCCAAACCTGACCAACAGGGTATTCCATCCCATCTGCCTCATGCTCAGTATAAAAGCTGAGGGATCAAAGGGTCAGCCCTCTTTCTTCAATGGCCAACGTTCAAGGAGGACTCTGTTCATCTGCCTTTGATCCCGATCCTGAATCCAGATCCAGAATCCAGTTTCCGTCTGTCACTAGGTCCAGTCTGGGACTTCCCCAGTGCCTGATGGTGGCATGATCGTCATCCCGGGAGCTTGATACACTTTTGTATATATTTCCTTATTTTATTTTTATTTTATTATTAATATTTCATTAAAGTAGTTTAGTTCCTTCTAAACTCGTCTCTTTTCTCTCTATCCTGCCTCCCTTTGAAAAAAGAGGTGGGGGAGAGCATCTGTCGTTCCGTCTGTTTGGGCCAATCCGACCCAAACCACAACAACGGTACACGGGGTGGAGGTCTCACAGTCCTCATTCTCTGCCCTTGGGAAAAAAACAGGATTTTCTTTTCCAGTGCGGATAAGGAAAAATTGAACTATTTCCTCAAATGTTAGCCATCTGTCCAAGTGGCAATGGAGGTTTGAATGGGCGTTTTCTACAACTAAATGTATTCCAGGCACCTAAACTAAATGTGTGCCATATATTCTCATTCCCACTGTATAGGGAAAAAAAAAAAACAAACCCAAAACCTCTATCCCACATCAAAAGGCAGTAAGAGAAGTCAATGTCAGACTGGGATGAGTGACTAAGTAGCATATCTTTATTTCCCAGTTCCTGAAGAGTATGCTGTACCAGCTATGACACTGAACTTCTCAACTTCAAAATGTTTCATAAACATTAAGATGTAAATCCTTATGAAGCTACTATGGCAAACACCACTCGTGATACAATGGATGCCATGCTCATAAAATGCTTGAACCCTGAATTCTTCCCATGTATCTACTTGCACAGTTATAATTTATTGTCTTTTTTTTGATTAATAAGTTACAGAGGATTGAAAATTTTTTTTTTTTTTGAAATATAGATATAAACAGAGAAATAAAAATCACTAGCTTGGCAGGAAAAGATAGGAAGAGCCATGAGAAATGAAGGAATAGGAAACACCTTCTGCGTATAATCTATGCATTTATCAAAAAGAAATTTAAGGTGTGACTTAACCAGTCCACAGGTATTTAAAACAGTAGTAAGGTATTCATAATAGGTGCTTCAGTAGTCAAGAAAGGTAAGACAAGAACCACTGGACAGAAGTTCACGACAGCCTTATGTCAATAAGGTAAAAATGCATGCATTTTTTAAGAGTCAAAGTAATAAAATCTTGTACACAGCTTACCAGAGTTGTGGGTTCTCCATCAACACATGTTCAAATTAAAGTAAGTTATGTTTCTAAAAGTTATAGTCTTTTTTGAGTGGGAGCTAATTTAGGGAGCCCTATAGTCTGTACTGTACAGGTCATACTATATCACTGCAATGGTTCCTTCTGACCTTATGAATTATAAATGGTTTAGTGGCCAAAATACTATCTTAAAAAATTAAAAATACTCTCTCTAAAAGCATAGATTTCAATACCAGAAGGGTTTAGTCAGTTCTTTATCATTCAGATGTAGATAAATTGAGTCCTTGCACTTTTCTCTCTATCTCTTTCTCATAAAATCTAAGTCCTGTCTGTTCTACATAGATATTCATGACATTTTCTCACAAGAGCTGTGATTTACTCCAATGTCTTCAGCCAAAAATATTTCTTCTCCCCTCTGTTCTGTGTTATGTGCTTGACTAAAATTAAGTGGAAATGAGTAGGGTAGTGGTGGGAAAATAAAAACAGCAACAGAGAGACCAATATCACCAAATAAATACAATTTTTCAACTATTTTTTAAGAATTGAAATTGACATTGTTTTGTTCAAAAAACATCTTGGAAATGCAAAAAAAAAAACCCAGAAATATGTGCTGTACTAATAAAATAATATTTTTCTTGAGGAAAAAAATTACAAAGAGATTTTAAAACTGATTATTTCAGGAAAACCAGGTGAAAAGCCAAAAGAAATAAAATTAAGGAATTGGAATCATACCTTCAAATGAACGTTTTCTGAATTCAGAAGAACTCATGCAGCTTATGGTATGTGAATTCATCAAAGATGGCCTAACCTACAACAGGAGAAGAGCAAGATACTGAACCTGCTATATAGACAGCATATATCACTAGGTATTTTGCATACAAAACCTTCATAAATAAGTTATAAAAAAATATTTTTTTTGTTAAAAACAAAATATATCAGCACTTTTTTAAGAAAATTATTTGGACTCTTTTTCTTTTCTTGAAAAGTCTATTATATACTAGTGAATACTATGATTCAAGAGAAGCTATGTCCCAAAATAACATGACATTTGAAAGAGAAAGTGTAGGTGTGTGTTTTCTAGGGTGAAAAATTATTAAAATATCGAGGTTTCTGTTGGGGATGAGAAAGGCTAATTCCAAAGAAATAAAAATTTTTTTTTTGTTTATTGATCCTGAAGATAAAAAATGTAATAACTTTTAAGAATGAAGAATTGGTTCCTTTTTTAATAAAGTCACTGCATAAAAAATTTTTAAGAAGAATGACAAAACATTTTGACATTTGAGAAATGAAACGCTACAAATTAAATAGAAGCAATTAGCTGAAAATCAATTCAATTGTCCTCCAAGTCTAGGGCTAAGTTACCAGTCAGCAATGTAGTCGTGTGAATAAAATTTTAAATTACCAATAAAAACAACCATTCTGGAAAACAGGGTAGAAGGGCCTTATTTATGCCTTAATTAAAATCTGATAATGCAGAAAAAAAAAATTTAGATTCAGTGCAATGACCTGAAAATTGTTCCTGTCTCCATGATGATCCATCGTGTCCTAGGAGAACGTCTGGGGATGGGGGCAGCTAAGATTTCGTCTGTTGTATCCCAGCGCATGCAGGGGTCATCTAACAGTTAGTGAATTCCTCCGGAGCAGAAATGGTGAGAATCATTGTTAGTTGCCCTCTTCCTGGTTGTCCTACACCGTCCTCACCCTGAGCACAACCTTCACTATCTTTCATGCTAAACGAGCCTTATCAAATATTTTCCTTCGAAAGCCACCAAAGTTTTCTTGCGGCAGACTTTGTGGAGATGAAATTTCTGTCAGGGTCGGTTTTGCCCGTAACTTTTCACATGAGAATTATTTATGGTTTGTTTAGGAAGTATTACGGGGGCTGGTATCCTGTAAGTAAGAGATTTGTATTCTGGAAATGTTTGGCATCTCTTGGTAATAAATACGTCAAAGCGGACTGCAGAGTATCTGGGACCTTTGCGTGATTAGATAGGACTTTCCCCTTCGTAAAGCAGCCTTGTAAACTAAAGATAATTGGTAATCTGTTACAGTAGTTTGGGTGAAATTATTTCAAAGTACTTTCATTTGTCTGTGAAACTTGCTATAGTTCATTTGCAGCATTTGCAGAAATGTTTTACCTTCCAGAATGCTTTTGTTTTTCTTAAGTGAAATATATTATCTTTATTATCTGTACATTGATAGCTCCATCCCACCCGTAGCGGGATTATTTCCACCTTTAGCAATGTATAGTCCCAGAGTCATTTTTAATGGTTCTTATTTTCACATGATAATATGTACAGCTGAATATTTAAGCTTTTATAGTAGAACTGAAGAGGAAATACATTAAGGCCAGGAAAGTGGCATGATTTGACTTGGCATGCTGGTATATAAACGTACACAAAGTTTTTTTCAGTGAAAAATAAAGGAAACAATGATTGTGGGAAACAAAATGTGTATTTTAAACCCTACAGTCCTTCATAAGAATGACAGTTTAAAAAAAAAAAACTCTTTCATCTTTTTCTATAAGAGGGAAAAAAGTAGATACAAGACATACCCTTCCAAAGTCTCCAAATGCCAGGTTTTTAACTACAATTTCTGTATATTTTTCCCTGAGTGAAGTACAAATAAATAAATAGATAAATAGTTAGATGGATGGATGGCTCAGTGGATAGGGAGATAGACAGACAGACTGATAAAGGGGTTCATTACTTCACTCAAAGCACTTCGTTACCTCATTCTTCCTACACTAAATAATACTCAGCAAGAAGCAGAACTTTTCCAGGTCTCTCTTCCAGGCTTTTTCACACGCTATTACTTTCATTTAGAACTCGCCTGCTGTTGCTAGATCATCATTAACACATAGGGGACAGAGCACTATATATAAGAAGGATAGTTAGGAAGCTCGCAGGGATGGGGAGAGCACCATTTGCTGAGCAAGAAGATGAAAATCTGTCCTGCAAAAATCTCAACTGGAAAAATGACACTTGCTCAGGCTCCTGGTATCTTAAATTAGCAAAGGCCTTTAGAAGTCTAAGGAATTAGGAATCTGGGCCCATACTGATCTGAAAAGACTTCTTTCTTCTACTACAAATGTCCTATCACCACCTCAGGAAAAGTAACCACCCGCAGTCCCGCCATGTTCCATTCGAGTACATGGAGTGGAATAAACGTACAGGTTGGGATAGGCTTAAATTAAGAACAGCTGAAAAATATAGACCAAAAATGGCAGGATTTTCTCCATCTGCTTTTTGACATTTTCAAGACGTATTATCTTAGTCATGAATTCCTAATCCTTTACTATCACGACAAAGTTCAACTTTGACTCATACCTAGGATTTTACTACCACAAAAGGGCTACAGACTGGAAGAGTTGGACTGGGTATTTATCATTGGCCAACTAACTGCATCTCAAAACTTGATAATGTTGATCTAGGAAGTACCATGTGATGGGGGTCCTGTCCAGAGGCCCGCTCCTTTACACATACCACCCTATGTCTTTGTGGGAACTTTCCAGCCCAAGTCTTTGATCCTCTAGTCTGGATGGTTTGAAATGGCAAGGTTGGGCACTAAATTCACTTCTTGCAGGAGACACGGGTGATAAACTAGCCACCAGCATTTGTGACGATGAATCACAAGATGATTCTTGTTTCCTTAAATATTGGGCATTTTATTGAGTAATATTTTGCAAGCTAAACAGTGCTAAAATACCCAGATAAGGTCAGTTTAGGAAACAGAACACAGGAAGCACAAACAGATCGATAGGAAACATGACAGTTGGGCTTGCTGCGTGGTGATGCAAGTTGCATTACACGATGTATGTTTGCTTCATTAATGGCAACTCAAATTAAGGCTTCAGAAGTTCCAGGTGTTTTGATAAAAGCCAAGCTGTAACAAGTTAACATCTTTCAGATTTGCAAAGACAGAAGAGGATAGCAAAGGGAAAATAACATACTTTGTCCCTGCCTTTATTGTAAATCATTCAGTATGGATTTTTTTTTTGCCTAGAATTTCACAGATATTAAGCAGAAAAACATCTTTCCAACATTACCTGAGTAATCCATTTCTTCAGTGATTCGCTGTACCTCAATAAAATGCCTAAAGATAGTGAAAGTTATTTGTTTAGATGCTAGAAAAACAGTTGTGCCAATAAGCACTGGCTTTCAGTTTAGATTAATGAACATAGACTAATATCAGCATAACTTGTAATCTACCACTTGCTGAAGCCGAACCTAAGTTTTTAGCAGCTGAGTTAGTTAAGTCGAGTGAAATGTTCTACTCTGTCATTTTTGGCTGCAATTTTCTGCGGTTTGGTATAAAAAAATTCACTGATAACTATCTTTAGCTAAAACTCATAGGTATTTTAATATATATATACATATATATAAAAATATTATCTGTCTGTCTGTCTACCTCTCTGTCTATGAGCTGTAACCAATTCCTGGCTCCCACCAACTGGTTTTCAACCAGTCAAGCCAAAAGTGAAACGGGCAGCAAAGGGAACACATACTTACATCTATTTAAAAGACAGCAACTGTACAGTAATTGAGGTCTCTTATGAATTTGCACATGCTTAGAAATGTGCTTTTCTTTCTTTTTTTTTCTTTTTTTCTTCCTCTTTTTTTCAGAACAAAGCCCAGCAATCCTGTACTAGCTAGGCAGGATACCAATGAGGGAGGAAAGCTAGGATATGCTGCTTTGATGCTGTGGCACAGTTCTCAAAATTGGGCTCCGAACATGTTTTAGCTCTCAAATTTTCAGGATTAATCAATATTTACTGTAACCTATACCCAATCAAAGGTAATCTTATAAGGTAAGGCAAGAATGTGCTTTCGCAAGGTCTCTTGGACCTTCATTCAGATTCTGAATAAGATGAGGGTTAAACCTAAACTTTCCATATCTCTATCAGGAGGAATAAATCTTACTTTTTAGAAATCTTGCTTTTTAGAGCTTCTGTTTTAACTGTGGGTGTAAAAGAAATGAAAGAGGCTGACAAGGAAGAGAGCTGTTTCACCAAGAAATATATGGTGGCAGTCTTCAAAAAAGGTGAAAGGTATCTGTGATGTTAATGGAGTGAGTTCTTCATACTCACTAAGAGAATAAGAGGAAACTGAACTGTAGAGAAAAAATATTAGGTTAGGAGTTGAGGAAAACTTTTGGATTGTCAGGATAGTTACCAACTGAAATAATACACGGAGGAAGTAAGGAAATCTCTATTACTGCAGGCATTTAAAAAGAGTTAAACAAACATCTGTCAAGACTGACATAGGTATTGTTGATCTTACCTTGAGGCAGGGATGCATTAGGTGACCTCTCCAGTCTCTTTTGCCCCATCTCCTGTGATTGCTGTTTCATGTCTCTCTTTTCCACCTCCCTTGATGCCTTTACTTATGCTACCAGACGGGAATGTTCACTAATCAGTGCTATCCCTACAGTTAATGCTTTTTCATTATACAGACAGTTGGCTTGATGAAGCCATTTCAGTCATAACCAAAATAAATTCTTAATAAAAACAATCAACATATGTGAATCACTCCTCACTACTACAAAATTGGGGTGTAGCACAGACAGGAGCCACAAAGATGACTTTGGAATACAAAACCCCATCCTGTAGCCTGACTTATAGCGCCATTTATGAAACCACTTCTGTCTCTCAAGACATCTTTAAACCATTTTCAAAAGAAACAGGTATGGGTGCTCTCAATCTAAAGATCTCAAGATTCTCATAGTTGTTATTGTGTCATTAAAAAAGAAAGAATATCACAGTTGCACAGTTTTAGTTACTTATACAGGTACATTTTGCAGCCCTAAGGATTTACAGCAGATAATTTTTTTTTCAAGTGCTTTCTGCTCTTTACATTTTCTAGCTTTCCTATGCTCAAAGTCACTAAATAGTTCTTACCAACATTTATATTGCACCAGGGGCATACTGGTGCCATATAGAATATTTTGCAGTGTTTTCTTCAAGGTTTGAATAGCAAACATTCCTACAGGTGGGTAAAACATTCTTTACTAGACATTCATGAAACTAAAATTAAGTTTATTATGTTATGAGGAAAGGCCTCAGAAAGTTCAATTTTCATTTGGAAAAGCCAAGAGACCTGAAAAAATATTTTTATAGATCATATAACATTAATTTAAATTAAGTCATTTGCCCCAAGAAAGAATATACCTATCTAAATGTGGTTCAGGAGTTCTTAGATAAATATGAAGGATTAATTCCTTTTTTTGCTTGCATTTTTATTTATTTTCTATCTTTTTGGAAAGCGTTTCTATTTCCCTGCTGGGCTTAAACAACATATGAAGGATTTGTTTCCTTTACCATCCGATGTCTACACAGAGGGAAGAACAGAAACGTTTTCAGTATTTGCTTTTATCTTGCTGCCCTTTTTTGTTCTAGAGACATTTTTGCCAAGTTAATAACTCAATAATGGTAACTGGTAACTCAATAAAAATTACGTTTGATAGTGTATTATATAGTAGGTTTTCATTTGTCAATCTTAAAACACTTCTCCAAGGAAGCTAAGTGTTGCACCCTGTGATCATTCCAAGATGCAGGCTCATGATGTAACTGGCTCAAGGACAGACTGCAGGCCAGTGTCACAAACGGGAATATATCTGACACTTCCTTGGTCTTTCCTGCAGTGTGCCATTCCCAGGCCTTTTTGCTTCGTCCTACAAGTATCCATGTTGAACGATGTGGATATAGCATTCCTGTTTACACATTTATTTATTTTTTCAGTATAAAAATGCCCAGCCAATACCCGTTATTAGCAATGTATGATATTAGTAATGTATTAACAGTTATATTTAGCAAAGATATTAGCAATGCGTGATCTGGATTAACGTTGTACAATGGCAGAAAATGAAAATGAGGGTAGGTCGCAAAGATCACTTTAAATATAGACAAATTCCAACTATGCTTGTGTGTAACAAAAGTATTCCTATTACATACGTCCTTACTAGAGGCTATTTAAATGTAAAATACCTACCTTCTATCAGGTTGCTACACTATTACTCACTGGGCAGGAAGCCTATTTAAAGGACTCGTGGGTATTTTACTCCCTGTATTTTACACCAAATTAACTGCCTATTTACCTGAGTAATAATAGGCTGCCACAACAGTAATGATGCATTCAAATATCAAACTGGTTTGAACGACGTGCACGTACACAGCATTTCATAATAGTGTGCTCAAAAAACACGTACCATTGTAAAAAAAATTCCAAAGTGATTGTGTAGCCCCGTAACACAAGGTTTGCACTAAGACATATAGTAAAGTTGCGCCAAATTCCAGATTATATTTGGACAGCATTTAAATCAAAGCAAAAAGACTCCTGTTAACTTTCAGGGGACACGGAATTTACTCAAATCTATAAATTAGCTCAAAAGAATTAATTGACCGCCTTCTATTTATACCCAATTTTACTTTATTCTGTAAACTTTAAGAAAAAATATCTGATTTATACAAATATTCTAGCAATTTGATCCTTCACAATATTAGCATACTTTTAAAATGCAAAATCAGAGTTAAATGTTTTAAAAGCCAGCTCTTTAGTGCTTCTCTTCAAATAAAATCACTGGTTTAGCTGCTGAACTAGAGTTTAGAATCAAATTTTGTAAAATATTGCACAAAGGGAAAAATAGCTAGTTAATGAACAGCTCTATATAATTTTCTGTAAAATATTAGCATTTCAGGCAGCATCCAAAAGTGTGCTCCCTTTGTAGAGCAGATATGTTGCAGAGATATTCACTGTTACTTAAGTAATCTCATATTCAGACTACAACACGAGACAGTGTTTAATGTTCCAGAGCTTCAAATAATGGAAGAGAGGGGTCTTGAACTAGATGTGCTGACTGGAAAATAGCATCAAATGAGTTGTGAGAAATCCAGTGCGGACTATTTCAACTGCATCTTGAAGGACTTCCTTTAAAAATTAGCTCCAAATACAAGCAACATTACAGACAGGAAAAACCATCTATACTTGAATGCTGATTCTATAATTCAATGTAGACTTTAAATGTGAGAACTGGGTAGTTCCTTGCTGGAAAGGCTTTATGTAAAGGATTGAAAGTCTGAGATTGCTGGCAGGATGGATTACGCAGGTGGAGGGATTGGGTCTCGGTGCCCACCTTGGCGTGGCAGAGCCTCATTTGGTGTGTCTCACCAGGATGTCACGGGATCTCATGGCTTGTGGTACGTTGCACCGTGGCCGTGAAGCTCCAGCACACATGTTTTCTCGCTATTCCTGTAGTTGCTGGCGCAATTGTTGTAAAACACATTTTGTTAATGGAAATATTTTGATTTGCACCCGACACACCACCATGATCTATCAGTTGCCATCAGTTTATGTGATTGGCTTTATGTTTTGCTATGTGGGCCAAATTTTGTCTCGTCACAACTGTGTCAATTAGATCATATTTTTGGAAACCACGTTTATTAATATCAAACATACAAGTACAGCCATAGAAGTACCTCTGAAATCGGCACTGAACTGAATAGTTTGTGTGAAGAGGAAATTAAAGTGAAAGCTTTATATCCAAGTTTGGGTCAGAAGTTCATAACCGCCTCATTCTGGCAAATCCGCAGCATCCTTCAAGAGTAAGATATCACTTGAGTACGAGTCGTAAACGTGAGCTGTCCCATTAGACTTCTGTGCTAGACAACTGAAACGTTAGGCACTCAGAGAAAGGATGGGGTTTAGAAAGGAAAGACAGTGGACTGGGAAGCAAGATCCCTGTGAAAAAGTGTACTTTATATTGGTATGGGCTTTGCTATATCTTTGGGGGTCTTTCCCTTGTTATTAGAGAAACTGCTGGGTGGTCAAGGACGTTCTATCAGGAATTTAGGCTAACCCATAACTAATTAGAGAACAAGGAATCAGAGCTTTTCCAGAAGTTACTGCGTTTGGGTTCATGTAAACATAGACACAACCTAGAGAAGGGCAACGTCCCACCAAAGTGTGCCTGTACATTGCCTACAGATCTTCCTTCCCAGACACAACTCTTGCGGGAGGAGCTGTGCGCTGGGTGTGCCACTGCTTACTGCCCCAGAGTCTGAACCAGTACATCCACTGAAGAAAACTCGTACAAATGGGATGTGTGTGCGTGTATAAACACACACTTGATGTTTTTCTCAATTCTCATCACATGTTTCATTCAATAGACTTATTAATCAACCATAAGAAATGAGTTAAGATGTTGAAACAGTCATGGCCTTTGTTCTGTGTCAGTTTTGTTGGCTTAGCTGACATATAGCTACAAGGCATGACGGATCAAAGTAATTAAAGTTCCAATCATTTACCTTTCTATGTTCAGTGTCAAGACAGCTAGCCTTCACCCTGGGTTCAGAGTATTTTCATATTTTTTTTAACATGTTATAGCCGCACCATTTGCCTTGTTGTACTTAAGAATTTGACAGCATTTCCATTATAAAGTTTGTATACAAAGGTTTGAGATTCCCTCTGGATTCCAACTTTGCACATAAAATCTCAGACAATGGGCAATCCAAAACCAAGCAGGTAAGGGTTTTTGTTTTTTTTTTCAGGTCAGGTTTTGTCCATCAGAGAACAAATAGTTGCCAGTTCTGTTTCACTTAGTTTCAAGGTACTTTCTTTCTGTTCTGTGAAACTTAAATGAAACTTCTTTTGTTCCTGCTGTGAAATATGTTAGGCACTTAGTCCTAATCTTTACTCTTCCATCACACACATCATTTATAACTGAGAGTATGAAAATATTTGATCTAATCGAAAACTTTGGGGCATGTAGCAGGGAGTGATTTCTGGATATTTTAAGAACAGGAGATTCCACGCATGAATTCAAGCAGTAAGTGCTACTTTTCCCAGACTAGTGAAAAAAAAAATGAATTTTTATAAAGTCAAACAGACAATTTGAACATTGATAACAGTATCCACTAACTAAATACAAACAAGCACATGTTAAAAAAAAGGGGAGAGGCAGGGGGGGTGGAAGCAAAATCAGAAATGAAATAACCCACAGCCAGTGAAAGCGACTGTCTCCTGGAGTCTTGCCCTCTCTGTACCTTCTTCTCTTTCTCCATATGTGGCCTGTTGCCTACACTGGCTGGCTGGATCCTCCAGCCTGTGGAGCAGGAAGTCATCTTCTACATTTCATCATGGTTTGCATAGGACCTTGTATAGGACTGGCACTAGGCATTTGGCAAATTTTAGTTAAAGACCCTTTGCATATTATCAGATAGTGGTGGCTTATAGTATCACACATCCTTAAGTCTTATCTGCTGCACACAACTCAACTCTAATACAGTGAAAATGAAATCTGCCAAGGTTTTCTCTGAAGCTGTAATATCAGATAGCTTTATAAGCTTTGCTTTCACAAAGGTCGTACAAAATCCGACGGTTTTATTCCACATTAGAGATTGAGAATGGAGATGTAGAGTGCCTATTATCTGGCACAGCAATCTGAGATGTTTTGGGAAGTAACCCACTCTGCCTATATGCAGTAGCAGACCTTCACCCAACCTGTTTTACCACCACACAGCCTGCATGACTCCATAATATGCACAGACTCTTCCAGTCCTTTATCAGGCCTTCAGAAACGCAGTCTGGAGGAGACGATTAAGTGGCTTCAAGAATATTAGTACAATTGCTTCCAAATATTCTGTCCCTACTTGGATGGATTTGAAGAAACGGTGGTAAGGTGAGTTAGAGGAGACATAAGCTGTCTCCTTCCACATTGTACGGTGAATAAAAAGAACAGAGCATTGTTTGCAAAAACTCATTCATGAACGGAGAGGGAGGCTAATTCAAAATTAATTTCATTTATAATAAATACCTCCACCAGCATTTTTATAAATAAAACACCAGCAGTTATTATTCTACTATGTATTTACAAGAACTAGGCAATTCTAAAAAACAACAGAAGGACATCCCTTTTCTCAGAAGTTCAGGACTGACAAATCATAAGACATGACCTACCTTGTCAGAGTCATTACAGGCCTCTCTTGCTTCAAACTCAGTCAACATATGTTTTACTATTTACCTAGATAAGAGTAGAATCAAACCCAAATTTCTGTCATTCCTCCCATCGGCATCTCAGTTTTCTCCCTTCAATGACTTTTTAAAGTTCCCAGAGCATGAAACATCACTTTGATGCTGCATCACATCTAGTTAGGAAGCTCTGGCATGTAGTGTTATGTTTAAACCAACATGCAAATGTAATCAGGAATGACACGTCGTCCCAATAATGCAGTCACTCAGCTTTGAGAAACTCGAACAGACAGATTATAAAACAGAGATTCTCACAGCCACAGGTTTGTGCTTTTGGAAAATGACCTCTAAGTCGAACTTACAGAAAGTTTGAGAAAGATCTTAAAAAAAGATGTCCCATTCCTGTCAGTGTTTAAGAGACATTTCAACAATGCCCTTAATAATATACTTTAACTTTTGGTCAGCCCTTAAGATGTCAGGCAGTTGGACTAGATGATCATTGTAGGTCCCTTCCAATTGGAATTATTCTTCACTTGTCTTCTCTTCTAAATTTTCAGTCTTTAAAGCATTAACTCAGGAACCTAGAGTTGGCCGTCGAGGTCTGCTGAAGTCCCACACCCTGCCTGTTGCCACCGGAGCATTTGAGCTGCCGTAAAAGCTGAACGTGCAGCTCTGAGGATTTTCCTTCCTCATCCGTACAACACTGGCAGGCTTAGCCAAGCGTTCCCAAGCTATTGAACCCCAGAACAGGAGGGGGAGGAAAGTGAGATTTTTCTCACCTCTTTTCCAGCTAATTCTTGTTCACATTTATTGAGAAGACCAGATTGTGCTAAGGTGCTTTTGGAAATAGCCCCTACTGTGTCCCACTCACTGGCCAGGAAGATTATGAGTCCTTTCAGGGTGGGAAGACCTTCTCCCTCATGACTGCTCAGTATGACTCACCCCAAAAGGGCTCCACACGCTTGGTTACAGCAAACCTCACGCGCTGATGAATGCTTTCTGCCCCCGTCTTCTGTGTCTGGGTTAAGGACACCCGGTCCCCGCAGAGGGTTTAACTGCCCGGTCTTTCAGGTCTTTAAACAGCACATACACACTTGTGTGGGCCTTCTGTGTAAGTGTGACCCTCGGTGTTTTACTAGCAATATTGATTTTGGCTTTACAATACTCCTGTTATCCCTATTATATAGATGAGGAAAAAGGCACAGCTAAATGACTTATCAAGGCTGACAAAAAAAAGCGAGTGTCGGAGCTGCGAATAGAAACCAGATCACCTGAGGTTTCATTTCTGGAAACATTTCCCCCTTTCCTCTTCCTTTGAATCTTTGTTTAGTACTGGGGCAGGTCATCTGAAATCTGGGCAATATTCAGATATGCTTTCTTTCCCAGAAGAAAATAAAGCTTTACAGGCTCACTTTACAGCGGCAGCCGGTCCGCTCGGACTGCCGAGGTTTTGCAGCTCTCACAGGACGCTGCAAAATCCAGCAATCAGACCTGTGCAGCCGGAACGCTTTCAGAGGAGATGGCAATGCACTGAAACGGCGTATTATCTAAAAACAGGCTCGCACAATATGTTTCTATGGACATCAGAAACTAATCTTTGAAATGGTCCCTGATGAGAGCCGGATTGGCCCGAGCTGCCTTCTGAAAATGTTCCAATTCCTCCTTTGCATCCGGTGTGTGTTTATTGGAGAAAGAATAAGTTCTCGTTTAAATTCTGCACATGTATTTGCACTGTGACCTTTTTAGCTGTTACCTCATGGCTATATCTGAAATTGGTAATAAAATGCAACTCGTGGTAAAGAACTGCTAGGTGATTTTATACAACTATAATTTTACACTCTCAAAAGGCAGAATATGTAATTCCTTAAGCCACACACGGGAACTTGGTGATACTGGGCTGGATTTTTGTTTTCAAAGCCAACACCGTGTGAATAAAGCCAACTCTGTACAAAGATAGAAATAATGAGTTAAACAGATATGTGTTTCAGCTGATCTTGATGCAGAGTGAGAAACCAACGTCGAGTCTCACTGACGGGAAGATGCTACACAAATACAGGCATAAACAGCTCCCGCAGCAGATGATTGTGCATCTTCGTGGTTTTATACGTGTTTATCTATAACTGCTACATAAGTGTTTCTGAAGTCTCACAAGTCCGCCACACTTTAAATAATTTCTAAGAAATCCTATTCACGTGTGAAAAAATACAATGGAGAAGTGGAGTTAACGACTGACAGTGAGAGGGCACCCTGGAAAATCGGATTATATCCAACCTCCTTTTTTTGTATTGATTTATTGCATTCCAGAACTATTCTGATCTTAAGACTACAGTAAGAAGCCTTTGTGTTAGGTAGTGGCCAAATGCAAAGGGAGTCATAATATGAAAACCAAATATTTAATATCACTCATTTTCCCCATAATGTCCACACACAGAAGAGCTCAGTGGTGCTCTGCCCAGCAACAAGTTCAACTTCACTGACCCCACAGTATAAACAAACAGGGAAAAGCTCTTTAGATGCAGAGACACTATACGTATTTTCTATACAGTGAACATACTCCAAGTTGTCTTAGTAGCTTGTTTACTAAAATAATTAAGTAATTAGAAACTATGCCTGGTTTTGTGGCCCTGTCTTCAAAGTGCAATTGTATTTACTTCAAGCAACTTTAGAGCATACTTACAATAAACGGATTTCAAACATTTTTGGCTGGCTTGGAAGACTCTGATCAGTCCTGTGAGCAGGATACCAAATCGTCAAGCTTCCCAGTATTTTACAACAGAGATCTGCAGCGAGTGAGAGCAGACATGCAGCTTCTCTGCCTGTGCTGCAGGGGAGCTCCTAAGGCAGGTTGGACCTGGAGGACGGAGCTGCCGTTTGTGTTTTTCATGGTGCAAAATAATCTGGAGGGATAAACTAAAATTTTCCAGTAGAAGATAAAAAATAGACATTGTCATTGAAAAGTAATTTACATATTACTTCCTAAACATAACCCTAATGAACTAAGTCTACTGTAGCGCACAAATTAGCATGAACAAAGTCTAAATCAGAAGTTTGCCCTGCCCTGTGTTTCAAATACTTATTGTTCAGGTTCAGAGCTCTTTAAAACAGAGATAGAATCACAGAATCCCCGGGGTTGGCAGGGACCTCTGGAGATCATCTAGTCCACCCCCCCTGCCAGAGCAGGGTCACCTACAGCAGGTTGCACAGGATGGCGTCCAGGAGGGTTGGGAATGTCTCCAGAGTCGGAGACTCCACCACCTCTCTGGGCAGCCTGTGCCAGTGCTCTGCCACCCTCAAAGGAAAGAAGTTCCTCCTCATGTTGAGATGGAACTTCCTATGGTCAAATTTGTGCCTGTTACCTCTTGTCTTGTCACTGGGCACCACTGCAAAAAAACTGGTACCACCCTCCCAGTACCCTCCCTTTAAGTATTTATAAGCATTGATGAGATGCTTATATAGACAACTATATCCATGTCTCAAAACAGAGAGCACACATGTAGATGTTGTCAACTTCCAATTAAAACAACAAGACACAGCCACCCAGTTTGTACAAATGAGTCAATCTAGAGACATTTCTTCTCCTATAGAAAGTATAGTGACTTCCATCCTCTGCCTATGCTTATTCTGGAATTTAGATATTTACTAAAAGACCTGAACAATCCGATCCAAATTCCTTGTGTTTATAGAGAGGCAAAGCACGATGAAAAAGCTATTCAAAATCAGATTCTGTGTTTTCAAATCAACCTATGGGTATATTTCTAACCTCTAAAGAGCACCAATAAGTATTTAAAGCCTAAAAAGACTTAGCAGAAAGGTGGAGGTACGGCAAGGTAGCGAGATATGAGCCATCTGGAGCTACCCACAGGTACTTATAGATTATCCACTTGCTGTGCACCTGCAGGGAAGGAAACAGTCATCTGTGTTTCTGAACTGACAGCAATATTGCCACCCGGCAGGTACACGCAGGTTATGTGGTGAGATTTAAACTAGAGGCACGCTTTGTAACTACATCAGCATCTGGCTTTTCTACTGCACATTTATATATTTCAGCAGACAACAGTCTCCCTGCCCAGGTTTCTGGGGCAACAATGCATTAGCAAAACGCTTCAGAGTTCAAATTTGGGTTTCAGTTCAGCAACTAACACCAATATAGCAAAGCCCTTAAGCATTTCTAGCACCTTTCTACCACTGATCTGAGAAGTACCATAACCAGTAACCCTGAGGCAACAAAACACACTGTATCCGGATAATTCTGAGCTTACAGGCAGGTCCCCATCAATCAGTGCAGATACTGTAGTAACAGAGGTGCCTAAATTTTTTGTTAGATTATACCTATATCAAACCAGCCATGGAAGAACCCCCAGCACTACTTGTATTGGCATGAACGTCCTAAGCGCACTTGTTTCACACAACATTTCTATTTACACTAATGTAAACACCGCTCTCCCAAAACATATCAGATGGTTATTACACTTACTTCACCTGGAACCTCTTTTCATAGGTGATGAGATCAAAAGGGATCTGCTGGTTCATCAAATCCCTCACACTATCATATCCAGTTTATAATAGTTTTCCTAAAGCGATCCTGGTTTACCTTATAGCCATGGGTTTGCTCTCCTAGGAAGATTATTCTGGAACATCACCTTTATAACAGTTAAAAACTTTCTACTTCACCCGCAGTTTGTTCACGTTCTGTTTAAATCTATGTTCTTTAGTGCCAACACTGCCTTTTAGCTCAAATATATCTCTATGAATACACCAAGAAATAAAATCAGTGTAGGTGAACGATCACCTAACCTACATAAGAATAAATCTTAGTTGTAGGTGTGCTGGGATTTCACTTTACGCTTCTTCCCTGTGCTCACCTCAGCCTGTGAATGGTATTTCATGCCTGATTTAAGCCTAAGATCACAGCACCTCCAGAAGGAGCAGACCTTGTCCTCAGGCATGTCCTCCACCCACCTCTGCTGTGCCAGATCCCCAGGAGTACACCTTCAGGTGGGCTGGATCCATTTACTTGTCTCATTGAAAACCAATGCTGTAAATAAAATGATAATAGAAACTATGATTCTTGGGTTTAGGAGCTGATCCAGATGGAGAGAACCCTTCTGGCAGCAACCCATGTAGAGACAGTAGTGAAACCTTTAAAGCTTATCCCTTAATGTGTCTGCGAGCCCCCAAGAGCACCCCAAGAAAATGCTGCTTTTCCTGGTTCAGATGGAGAGCAGCTCCTCATTTAGAGCCCTGCTCACTGAAATAATGCAAATCCTCCTTTAATATCAAAGGTGCTACGTCACTACAGGAGCGTTGGAGGGTAGGTGGTAAGCCGTAAGCAAGCATCTTCAGCAAATTTCAATTGTGTGATGCCTTCTTAAAGCGGGTTGCTCACAAGTAGCACTGCTGAGCAGCCTGGCAGAAATAAAAGTTCGACTGTGCTCTGCCTTGTATTGTCAGGAGTGTTTGCTTAAGGCAGAAGTGACTCCTCAGTCATCTAAATAATACATTTCTTAATATTCTAGATTTTTACATTTGTACAGCTATGTTTGAGCACCTTAAAAACAAATTGCTGGCCTCACTCTAACCCTGCGCAAACCTTTATCTACTTAAACAAAGTAATTCACATTTTGCCACTACAGAGTATTAGCTTGTAGTTTTTCCTCAAGAGGACGAGAAACAGAGCAGCAAGGGTGGTTTAGGTGAATTGAAGTTGATTATATACAACGGTTTTTCACACAAATGGTAATTTACCTAGCTCTAATTCCATCATTTGCTCATTTTTCTAGACTAAGATCATCTAATTCACTTCACACTTGCCAATGGAAAACAGTTTTTAAAAAAATTAAGTATCCATCAGTCTTCTGGGAAATTTACTGAGCCTTTGAAAATGTTTTCTAAAACACCTCTAGTTTCCGTACTTTACATCTGTAAAAACTGATTGCACAAACGTTTTTTGACCCAATGACTTGTCAATTTTAACAGCTTCTAAAAATTCTACTTATCCCCTTGAGGTTTACCATTAACTTTTAGGATGTTTTATTAGAAATTAATTCCTGAGATGACAGTTCAGCAAATGGATTCATAAGGATAAAAATATTTTTAATGTTTCTTTAAAAAATAGTTTAATTTCTGGAGGCACATGTAGAGCTTTTTTCTTATCAATCTTCATTCTACTTTTTGTTATTATTATTGTTTTGCCTTTTAAAAGAAAAACCGCTACAGTTTAGTGAAGTTATGACGCTAACTCATTTTTTTTTACATATATTAAAGCATTCAGTTTGTTTTAAGTGTGTATGAGTTTTTTTCATCGTTAGGATGCTTCATTCTTCCATTTTTATCATAGATTTATCATAGATTTATTATAGGTTTTCAATATATTTGTGCAGGATAAAATCTAGCCTAAACACTGGATTTTTTTTGCAGACAATTACACTGAGAAAACACAAAAGGAAAGTTCCTTTCTGGTCCTCTGTCAAGGCAGAACATTTCCCAGGTTTTCTTTTGGTAACATAGATAAGTTAAAATATCACGGATCATTACACTAGTTCCTAATTTTCATACTAAAATGTTTTCCATTATGGTAGAATAACATGAATGCAAAATAATAAATTTAAAATGACAAAAATGTGCTTCAAATCTCACTATAGTGGCTCGCTCATCGGGAAGAATCTTGTCCACAGTGTGATACTGGCAGGGCCCTTTTTTCACTGTTAGGATCTAAAAATAAGTTGAATTCCAAATTAATAGTAGTCTGTAAAATAAGCACAGAAGGTTGTAATCTGGTTCCTAATAGGCACCCTGGTCTTATGCTGGTGTCATGAAGATCCAGACAGCCACGTCTGTAGCTTGACAATGGCATATCCCTAAAATGCAGTCGTACTCCCAACAGGGCCTAGAGAATGGCCAGTTTTTCAGCAGACATGTCCCACACCTATATTTAAAATTACATCCCTTGTGTTCACATCAATACAAATGTTTGCTGCTGATTAGCAATATACAGCAAGCAGAGCCATGAAATACTCCTGGAGAAGGAGTCTTGCCCTTCTCATGCGCCAGGAGTAGGTTTATTGACAAAAAGCCAATTAGGTCACAAGTTTTTAACAACACACAATCAAAACGCTAATATCTGCTAAGAATAAACGGTATAATATGGTACTACATTTAAAATAAGACACATCTTCTGTTCATAATTTTCAGCAAAACATACAATTTGACACACCTATGTCAATGGGAAAATGGAACAGTTTTTGTTTAAAAATCATTTCCCCAGGTTTTTCTGAAGTCTTTTCAGCATCACGAAGTGCAAACCATTTCTATATCAAACGGGAAGAGTTTTTTTTCAATTTAGAATGACAAGTCATTCAAAATATTATTCAAATGTATGTGGAAAAAGCTTTCCAAAAAACTCTCCCATCATAAATGAGAACATTCATTTTGAGTGGAATGATATTTTTTATTTGCCCTGAAATTACCATTTAGTTTTTATAATTCCAAAATATATTTTTTAAATAGTAATATAGAGAACATTCCAAAAGTCTCTTTTTAATTGTGAGAAAACAAACAAAAAAATTTCTACAGATCTATCCATGTGCACTTGCAGTCCAGAAAGCCAACCATATCTTGGGCTGCATCCCCAGCAGTGCGACCAGCAGGTCGAGGGAGGTATCTGTCCCTCTACTCCTCTCTCGTGAGGCCCCACCTGGAATACTGTGTCCAGCTCTGGAGCCACCAGCATAAGGACACGGACATGTTGGAGAGGGTCCAGAGGAGGGTCATCAAGATGATCAGAGGGTTAGAGCATCTCTACTACGAGGACAAGCTGAGAGAGTTGGGGCTGTTCAGCCTGGAGAAGAGAAGGCTCCGGGGAGACCTTAGAGCAGCCTTCTAGTATCTGAAAGGGGCGTACAAGGAAGCTGGAGAGGGACTTTTTACAAGGGCATGTAGTGATAGGACGAGGGGTAAGGACTTCAAACTGGAAGAGGGGAGATTTAGATCAGATGTCGGAAAGAAATTTTTCACTCTGAGGATGGTGAGGCACTGGCACAGGTTGCCCAGAAAAGTTGTAGATGCCCCATCCCTGGAGGTGTTCAAGGCCAGGTTGGACGGGGCTCTGAGCAATCTGGTCTAGTGGGAGGTGTCCTTGCCCATGGCAGGGGGGTGGAACTAGATGATCTTTAAGGTCCCTTCCAACCCAAACCATTCTACAATTCTGTGATCTATGTTCTAGTTGCAGGATTAAATGTTCCTTTCACAAATGTCTATGCTGATAATTATAAAGGAGTAAGAGCAGCTGAGGACAGAAAAGCGGGAAAAAATAAGTTATATATAAGCTGGCTTGGTTTAGTTCTACAAACTTTTTATTATGTTATTATCATAGATGCTAAATGCTGTATGGGTTAGACAGTCTGGAGTGTCGCTATCGCAGATGCTGTACAAAGGCAAGCAGGGACACAGTCACCAGAAGCCACCAGGGAAACCTCTTCCTTCTACAAGGTTGCTTCTGCACAGAGCAGATGCCAGACAAGTAATAGTGACAATGAACAAAAGTAAGTTACTCCACGTATAACTTTCTGGTGTCTTTTTATACTTTTATGTTTTAAGGTGTTTATTAGTAAGTAGGTAAAATTAACAAAAATATTAAAGATTATGGTTTTACTAGTGAATCTGGCTCTAGTATGAAGTAAGGCTAGGTGAAAGTGGACATCAAAATGAAAAATTTGAAGTTTTTCCCCTAAAAATCATTAAAATGAGAGTGAGAGCAAGAAAAAAGTTCAGTCCTGATATCCTTTGAAGTGTCTAATCTCAAAAATCCTAAATTCATGCAACAACTGTCTCTCTGCAGCAAAGCGAATGGGTCCATGTTACCAAACAGATCATCTTCGTGTTTTGACACAGCGGTATTACAACTTTCTGCTCTCAGATCATTGTGTTTAGAGGTTTGAGGTCTTTGTGTCTATGAATGTATTTTGTTTCCTGAAGAACCCAAGAGCTAACTGCGTTATTGCCGCACCAAATAGATAAAAAATATTGGTGCTGGATTGTCACAAAGTTATACAGTAGATTCACATTTTGTGTGAATTTTCTTTAAAAAAGAAATAATATATTTGCATTTTGTTCTTTGCTTTTCTGCAAATAAAAAACCTGAAACTTTTTTTCCTCCAACAAAGTATCTGACTTTACACTCAAGAAACAAACACAAACACTGCTACAAGGACCTGAAGCGTCTTTGAATATCACAAGTCTGCACAAAAAGAAACAAGGTGAAAAACCGCCTGGTGCTACAAGCTGAGAGGGGAAACAACAAAAACAGAAAAAAATTGTTTTTAAAATAGGTGAAGTAACTATCCCAGTGAATTGGCTAGCTGTACAATGCCAACTGCTGAAGCAGGAATTGAGACAGTCCTGGCCATGCCGCTGATCTGCTGAAATACCTGAAGAAAATCCCTGTTTCGATGTTTCAGGTTAGTTATCTCAAGAAGATACAATTTCTTATAGTGAGATGCTGAGAAATGAGAGACTTCACTAGCGTTCATGATAACCGAATGCTATGTATTCTCTAATTCTTGATTAATATAAATAAATACCTATATATAGGACTTTGTCAGACCAACACTAGAAGCAAGTTCAATGCTTGAAGATTTTAAATAACATGCATATATGATGCATTCTACAAATGAGGGTAGAAAAGACCAATTCAGACTTGAAAGAGTTTAGGTGTTCCAGGTGGAAAAAGGACAGTAGCTGCAAAATCTCATCATCCAAACAGTTCCGAGGATCATTTTCAACTGAAGTTCTATACAAGGGTTCAAGTATTTTATCTCAATTAAATTGGTTAGCTAAAATATAGCTTAATAATTACATATGATCAAACAAAGACTTTCAACAAACATCCTCTCCGCAATTTCAAAGATTAGAAGCTGAAATAGAAGATGGATAACACCTACTCTGACTTTCCAAATAACGAAAACCATACAGCTTTCTGATTCCAAAATGGAAATTTTAGTTAGAAAAATTAAAATGAGATTTTTTTTTTCAATTTCATTTCTCAAACCTATTGCAAGTTGGTAAATTTGTCATAACTTTTTCCCAGAGAAAATTTCAGATTTTATCAATTAACAGTTCTGGATGAAAAAGCTTTAATCAAAAAGTTTGATTAACCAATTTCATTGTAAAAGCCATGAGACTCATTCCCAGAACAGAAGTCTCCAGCTTGATACCCAATCATTTCCCACATAGCACTCTTATCTAAAACACGAAACTCGCCAAGCCAAGAACAAAGGTTTCGCTGGCAGTTTTCAATGTTCACTGGCTGCTATTGAGAAGATACTTTCCTGCCATCTTCAATGTCATCTGTTCTCATTTGCAGTGACGGTATTGATTCTTTCTGTGATGTCTAGAGAAACACTTACTTAAGGTAGTCTGGAGTCCGTTCAACAGGACATTAAAAACAAGAAGCTAGACATGGTATTGGTAAAATTATAAATCAGTAAAGGGGAATTTGTCCATCTGATGAGGATCGATGTTTCCAGAGTACTCCTTCATGTGATATCTCCAACTAGGGAAAGCTCAGTAGAAGGTTTGCTGCACGTGAACTGAAGAAATCCATAGGCATGATATTTTGATCATCTCTGACAACTGGATAACGAGAAAGAGCACAGTCCTGATGCACGTGGTTGGGTGTAATTGCACATCAATAATCACTGTAGATGACAAACAGAAGAGTGGTGCAAAAATATACTGTGGTTGGCAACTGTGGGTGAGGAGGAACTTTTGGCATCTACGAGTACAGAATCTTATGTGGAGGCAGATGACTTACCAAAGAGTTACTTGCTTTTTAACTTTGACAAGTGTTTTCTTTCAATGTTGATGATGTACCCGAGCTAAATGTGTTGTTACACTGAGATTGACAGATGCAGTTCACGTTTCAAGTCCTGTCCTTTTAATTCACAAGCAGTAGACGAATGATGAAAGTCTAATGGCGTCAACAATTTTAGCATAACACTGTGGAAGAAAATATTTGCTGAAATATTTGTCCAGCTTGGATACATCAACTAGAACAGAGAACAACCAACCCAGGATAGTAAGGTGATGTGATGGGTAAGTGAATCACAATCACAGAACCATAGAATGGTTTGGGTTAGAAGGGACCTTAAAGATCACCTAGTTCCAACCCCCTGCCATGGGCAGGGACACCTCCCACTAGACCTGGTTGCTCAAAGCCCCGTCCAACCTGGCCTTGAACACCTCCAGGGATGGGGCAGCCACAACTTCTGTGGGCAACCTGGGCCAGTGCCTCAACACACTCAGAGTAAAGAATTTCTTCCTAATATCCAATCTAAATCTCCCTTCTTTTAGTTTAAAACTGTTACCTCTTGTCCTATTGCTACACCCCCTGATCAAGAGTCCCTCCCCAGCTTTCATACTTAAAGGGGTCTACAGGAAAGACTGCTATCACTATCTCCTGAAAAATATGAAAGCCAACAGAGGAAAGGCATTGACCATTATCCTCATGTACTTAATCAGCATTTAGGTGCTGCCACACCCACTTCTCACTTCTGAAGTGTGATGAAATTCGGGCAAAGGAAAGGTAAAATATTCCAAGACCCATTTTGGTAATCAAAGTTATCTGATGGGCAACTTAGATCCACTTACAGCCTCCAAACCTGCACAGATACCACAGTGGAGTTCTTCTGCACAAGGGGAGGTACACAGGAGCTGGTGCATGATGTCCATGTGATCAAGAAAAACCCAAGCGACTCAAGCGATGTTTTCCAGAGTCTGTGCATAGCGCCGCAAGCTCGGTCATCTCTGAAGAGTGAGGGGGTTCCACTTGGGTGACGCCCTCTCTGAGATGAGCAACAGACCCAAGGTCCTGAGTAATTATGGTTATTAAGGATTCAGTTTAACTTTTTTCGAATGTAGACGTGTGAGCACTAACATCCTGGCCAAATACCAACTTGGATAATTATTTTGCCTACCTAAATGTCCCTGTTTTCATTTGAATAAGGTATTCTTCATTTCCAAAGCTGCTATACAGTGCTGTTGAGCGCTGTTAAACAGCTGCAGTATTTCACCCCAGAGATGGCTGCATTTCAGTTGTGGGTGATGCGATCCAAAGAGTTTGAATATCAGTTTAATCACTTTGGCATCCTTCAGGAACAAAGTCACTATTTAAATGTAAGATTATTGTAGAGAATAAAATTGTCAATAAATGTAGTAATGTCTATCTCTAACTATAAGCAATTACAGAGCTAATCTCCAACTCTCAAAAAATAACACCAGATGGTATTTTTCAGAAAAGTCAAATGTAGAATATTATATTTTTTTGCATTTTTCAGTACATCATGATGGCAAATAATATTATGTGAATCCTACAAGTACAAGAAAAATCTGCAAGTATAACATTCTTCTCTTCCAGCGAACATCCTGTGAATTCATAAATATTTACATTTTGCAAGTTATAATTATGTAGCACTGGAGGAAAAAAAAGGCAAAAAAAAAGTGACTGTATATACAAGTTTATAGAAGAAGATTCATAAATTAAAAATGTGCATTGTTCTGAAAATGATACCTACCGTGTTTTTTGTGCCTGTATGCCAAACCACAGAATAGCTTCCTACCTTGCTCTCAGTTGGGTAAAAATTACACTTGTAGGTTTGAATGACTATTGATTTCTTATTACAGTTTCTATTAATAGTTGTAAATCCTTGTGTATGAACTCATCATTAGGTATTTGCTAAACTAGAAAGAAAAGTTTGTATTGCTACAGGGATAATCCTCCTTCACAAATTGACAAACACAATTACAAATGCACTCCAAATATATATTTTGTGGAAAAAAACCACAATTACCTAAATTGGTATAGTTATATGCTGTCTTGTTATTGGGCTTTTTTAGTTGGATTTTTTGTATTAGTTGACTTGGTTCAGCAATTTATATACCAAAGGATAACTTTAGAATTAATGAATCTGAACTGCATGAAAGTCTTGAAGTTGAGATTTCAGTTGCATGGATTCTATTTTTTCAGCAGCCAGGGTAAATATTCATTGAAAACTATTTTTATTGAAGGAATTTTACCATTTTGATTCATGAATAATCCATGAACAGATGTTGATTTTTACAAGTTCAGTTGTTATTTGAAATTGTTTGAATACTTTATACAAACATATTGCAACCTCTGGGTTATTTGTATATTTTTTTGTTCTGTTACAGTCTTCAACTATTCATTGTAAGATAGATTGTCTCCTCATACAAATAAATTCTTACAAATGTAAAAAAGAAAATGGTTGGAGAAGTGACCCAGGTGTATTATTCATGATCTAAATTATTTAGGGAAAAAAAAATCCTTTATGACCAGAAAAATCAACTTTTACAAATAGGAAAAAAGACAAGAGAAAATAATTTGTGTGAATGTGTAATACTTTAACTGTAAGATGGTCGGTTCCTCTGAATGTTCTTACGAAAGTAAAAATCGCATAACTGTTCATGATAAATAGAAAAGGATTTATGAAGATGAAAGTTACTTTGATATCTTAATTAATAGTTGTAAAAATGTCTTTCTCTCTCTTTACAGTATTTGTTCGGTTGAATTATTGAGAAAAACAACAGTGACAGCACCTTTCCCGTGTAGACAGACTCAGTTTTGACCAGGATCGCTTTTCTATTTTCCCTTGGCTGTTCCTCTGCAGGCAAACCATGCATTTCTTACTCTTGCTTTCCATTTACAACATGCCAAATTTGCATCCACACCATACAGTTTATCACAGGAGAAGCCTGTGAACACAGCAGGTGAATTTCTAACAGCAATTTTTACCTTGTTAACTTGTGCAATGTTACACTAATTCCAGGCAATCAATGCCAGATCTTCCAGAAGAAGGAAAAAAAAGTGGCCACAACCTTTAGACTCAATCAGGTTTCCAAACCACTTAAAGCAATTGAATCTGAGGTCCTTTTGCCTGCGTTTACATAAAACCAATCCTTCCCTCTTATCCTTGAGTTAGGTCATTTTTATGTGCCTTCCTGGCGGTCACCGGACAGACATATACTGAAGAATAGATCATGACTCTAGAAGGCGGTTCAGGATAGTGTATTGGAGCTGCAACCTTCAGGTTTTTCTGAGCGTCTGTGGAAGATTTACACAGGAGTCTACACAAAAACAACTGACAAAACCGTACTGGTCTTCAGAGACCTTACAGGTCCATGTTCTGGGAAGCAACTAACTTTTCTGTATTACGAGAGATACAGAAAGAGTAGAAAGGAACAGTTGTCAGCAGGGCCATGGGGACAGATAGGCGCTGGCTGTCCAGTTTATTTATGAATTGGGGGAAGGCAGGTGGGAAGGTTGGTGGGATGCTTTGATTATGTCTATTATTTTTCAGAGCTCCTTTGCACATGATCAGGAAAATCTGAAGTTTGGCTAGTTATCACAGCTGTAAGGAGCCTGGCTTCTGCTCTTGGGCACCAACCCGACACCCCTGACAGCTGGGGAGGAAGACTTAAAACTCAAATTCTAAGCAAGTCAGAGATTTTTGTTTATACTTGCAAGGCACATTAAGATTTCTTGTTTGTTTGTTTGTTTTTTAATGCTTGGGCAGTTAGTAATGTTGTCTGTGTGGCAACAGGGGGATTTTTGTTCCTGAATCTCTCCCTATGCAGCATCTTCATGGAAGCTTATAACTGAGTCATTAGTCCAGGTGTGTTTAGATGTTACCACATATTTCAATGTCTTAAATATCCTAATCCCCATAGTTGACAGCACGTATGTTGCAATGACCTGCAGTCATCTGATCAACTTTCAGAATACTTACTAGCTATAATCAAATATATTCTCATCTCTTATTTGAACAAATCAAACAGAAATTGAATACATTTTTTTATGAACACTAGCAATATGTTCTCTTCTCTGATAATTTTGACATTAAAATTCCATTTTAATAATCCCATCCTTCAGGCTTTGCAGACTCTTAAGGTATTAAAGCAAAAATTATCCTAAGCAGTTAGATTATAATGTATTTAAAGATTAGACATTTCATGTTGAATATTAACTGCTCCACTTCCCAGGGAAAAAAAATGATGCAGGGTTTTTTTTCTTGTATAATTTATACGTTTCTTGATAGGTTGACTACACAAAGTTCAAACCTTTTAGGAAAAAAAAACTATAAAATATACTCATAGTCCTGCATTATATTAAAAAGCTTTATATAAAGGTATGAGAAAACATTTTTCCTTAAGTCATTAGCATATTTTGATCCCTCAGAAATACACAAAATGGCTGTTCAATCTCATTGCAGCCTATCAGACTTCCGAGCTGAGGCAAGATTGCAAATATCTTGCTATCTAAAGAACTTTTATTTACGTGTCATAAAAGATGGGACACATATTTGGACTTTAGGCTTCATAATAATACAAAATGTACGAGCACTACTTAATCATTTGAAACAAAGAAACTGCACCAAAAAAATTAATTTTTAGCCAAACTTGCAAGTATTTTAGGTTTTTGCCTAACTCATGCCAATCCATGATAAAAATATTATTTGAGTGGGACAGAATTCTATACTTAAAGTTGACCAGCATCCTCTATGTCCTATAGCCAGAGTAGTTTACCTCCCTGCTTGCTCTTACCTTGCCTACCTACCACACCCCATCAATGAACATCTCTCGCTACACATCTGCTGTTTAGACCCGAGGATGACTGCGCTGCTTCCTCCACCCCCCTGCACGCTGGTCTCTTGCCTTACTCTTCATTTGCCTCCTGTCATTCACCACCTCTTTTAACTCTCGGTCAGAAAGTGATGCGACAGCTATCAGAATTAAACAAGTCGGCAGCCCCATCCCTCGTCAACCCAACCCGCGAAATCAGCGGTTGTGCAGAGCATTCATTCGGTGGTGTGGTCCATCACCGCATGCTGCTTCTGAAGGAGCCCTCTCTCCTCTGGGGCATCAAGGAGAAGACAACAGTAAAACCTGCTGCCCTAGCTTTCTGCTATACGTTGTGCCAACACAGCTGGCTTTACTCTTAAGCTTATCCTGATTCTTATCACAGAATCATAGAACGGTTTAGTTCAGAAAGGACCTTAAAGATCAACTAATTCCAACCCCCCTGCCATGGGCAGGGACACCTCCCACTAGACCAGGTTGCTCAAAGCCCCGTCCAACCTGGCCTTGAACACCTCCAGGGACGGGGCTTCCACAACTTCCCTGGGTAACCCGTTCTAGTGCCTCGCCACCCTCAGAGTGAAAAATGTCTTCCTAATATCTCTTCTAAATCTCCCCTCTTCCAGCTTGAAGCCATTACCCCTCGTCCTATCAACCTGCTTAGATTCAACCTGCGTATTTATTATTTTCTTTGGTGCTTGTTTACATGGAATGCTCAAACATGGGTCTGGACCCAGAATAACCGTTCAGCAACAGCTCCACCCGCTTGTTACTGGCATCGACGTGGTCCACTTGCCACTTGCTGCAATAAGCACTGGCAGAGCGAAACAAGTGTCCATCTAGAAAGTCAGTGTAGAGTAAGTATCGTGCTTTAAGTTCACCCACTGTCTTATTCTGCAGTAGTTCCTCTGTGTAGACAAACCTTCACCTACAGACACACACACACGCACAAAAAAAAAATCTTTCTTTTTAGAGTTTCTACTTTTGAACACGCAGCTTGCAGTGCACCTCAGAAGGATGCCAACCACCTTCTTCCAGTTCACTCAGCGGCGGAGACACCTGCTGACCCCCTTGCAGGGCTTCCCCTCCTCCAGGCAACCAGCACAGGGTGTTTCTCCTCTGCTTGTGTAACCAGGTGGGAAAACCCTGTAATATGAAAAACTCTTTTTCCATTGGTGGGTAAACAGCATCAGAGACAGTCTGGCTTTGTTTCCACACTGTACGACACCATAAATACACACCCTTTCCTCTGCTATTACTTGTTCGTATTTTAAAAATGTGCTTATGCTATTAGAAGTGTATTTTAGGCTATTTCTATGGAACGTTTAACATCTTTTCTTTGTCCTTTTGCCTTGCCCTTCAATTTTGACTGTGATGGATCTAAGCATATTTAGGACATTAAGGGCAAACTAAATTGTTGTTTATACTGTTAAATGTAAAAAGCATAATGGTAGGGTAGCGTCTATATTCTGGAAAATAAGTACACTTGTCTGATTTTTATTACATATCTTCTCTACTGATGTGTACTGAGCAAATTGTGGGGTCTCTGCTGAAAATGCAATATGAAAGTTTAATACGAATCTCTGCAGGACGCGTCAACCTGAGCACACACTAAGCAACTCAAAACAAAGAAAAAATACTTGTGCTTTAGGAGAGATGTTCCAAGAATGCCTAAATGGATTCAGTGCAACCACAGGGCTGGTAAGCACAGGTAAGCGACAGACATGAGTTATCTCCTTCATCAACCACCACAGCGAGTACCTGGCATCAGCATCTGCCCTGGCTCCGCACTCAGCTCCTGGGGCATTGCCAGCCCCCGAGATACGGGCTAAAATAGACTTCTCTAAATGACGCAGCTCATAGAGAAATGCCTGTGAAATCTGGAGACAAGAACCCACCAGGACTTTTTCCAAGCAAGATACACAATCTGGTGGCCTGTGCATGCAAGGGCTGCTAATCCATCCACAGCTCTCTGAACACACACACGCCGCTTTGCCTGCCCAGATGTTTTCTGATTAATAATGAGGTCATCTGCAATGCCAAAAACGTGGCCTTGTAGTTCTCCAACACTCTTGGACAGCCACAGAGTGTTTAAAGGGGAATGGAAATATTAAATACAACATACGTATAAAACACAATAAATCAAATGAATTTGTTTACATGAAAAGCACTTTTTTGGTTTTGTCAGCAGAGCAATTGTATATTCCACAATTATTATAATGTTATCTGACATAAACCTGCTGTATATCTGACTGCTGTATCAGACCCAGTCTTCTGGTTTCACCCCTTCTTGCTTTACAGTATGGTTCTTAAGAAAATATCTGTATTTGAAGTATTGCACCATTTCCAAGGTCAAAATTATAAAACAGGAAATATCAAATTGGAATGGGATAATACAAACCATTACTGGATCTGTTCTTCAGTCACGTTCCCCAAAAAAGCGTTCAGAAAAAGAGTGAAACAGGGGCTCACTTGTTTGAATTTCTGCATTGAAACGTTGGGCAAAGCCGCACAGATGACTGAAATGCCTGACTCTAGACAAACCAGAGGGAGACATTGCTGTGCTACAGCCTTGCTTCTCCCTTGGAAAGTTGTTGGCATCTCCCTCATGGTCATCCGACTCCACTGCTTTTGCTTTACAACTTTATATTTAACTGCAAATCACAAAATCCCCGGGGTTGGAAGGGACCTCTGGAGATCATCTAGTCCAACCCCCCTGCCAGAGCAGGGTCACCTACAGCAGGTTGTACAGGATGGCATCCAGGCAGGTTTGGAATGTCTCCGGAGTCGGAGACTCCACCACCTCTCTGGGCAGCCTGTTCCAGTGCTCTGCCACCCTCAAAGGAAAGAAGTTCCTCCTCATGTTGAGATGGAACTTCCTATGGTCAAGTTTGTGCCTGTTACCCGTCACTGGGCACCACTGAAAAAAGACTGGTGCCATCCTCCCGGCACCCTCCCTTTAAGTATTTGTAAGCATTGATGAGATCCCCTTTCATCAATACCATCAAGAGGTCTAAAGCCCAGCACCAAACAGCTGAGCGTTGCTCCTACCATCATGTTTTAGACTCCCTAAAGAAGGAGACCCCAAAACAGACATGCTTACAGAGACCGAGGGCTGGTCCTACACTGCCCAAGGGAACACCGTCTGCGACCACAAAGCCATGGGGAATCGCAGCTCTTTTTCCAGGCTCACGCAGCACCACCTATAGACAAAACCACTACATTTCTCTGAAGTATTTGGGAAATGGCAAATACTCCTACCTTTGTTGCCGCAGCTTTATGTATGCTGCTTTTCCCCTGCTGCCCCGAACGCTCAGGGCTAGAGGGGATTTGCGCAGAACCTCAGAGTCTCTTATATATAATCCAGAGGGAAATCTTGAGAAATCGAAGAAGGTGAAGGAGAGTGATTGCCTGGCACCAAATACAAGGATCAAAGACCCATAAACCTGACTTTTGCATAAAAAGCCAGGCACTTCCCAAGGACTCTCACCCAGAACCAGGAGCCTCAATAAACAGCTATTTTGGGGATTTTCTGCTGTGACTCTTTTCTGTAGCACACAGACATCAAATTGGAAATAACACTATTGCTAAGAAATAGCATCCTGAATACCTATTGCTTTCCTGTCTCCTTCTGCACATTTTGGGCTCTGTGCAATGTCAGAAGCCCGTGCAACCTCAGCGGTGCAATCTGGAATTTGCCAGGATAAGTGTCTCTGGAGCCAGGCTGTATGCAAGAGTATAAAGGTTTGGGATTTTTTAATTATATTTCTGTGCTTACAAAGAGAATCTTGAAAAAGTGAAGTGCATCACACAGACACCGGTGTCTCCCCATTTCCAGACAGTATGAAATGAATCGTGCCTGGAGAGATGCGAGGCATCCCGTTCTCTCTAGTGCCAAACCTAAAGATGACAATCGGCAGCACGCTGAGAAGTGAAACTGTGCGTATAGGGGAAAAAAAACTGAAAGAAAAGCTAGTTTTCACATAAATAGGATATCAATTTTGCAGAATATGCTTTCTATTAAATTCTATTAAATTTCAGGGGAAAAAAAAGGAAAAAAAAAAAACCACCAAAAAACCAACCAAGCAAACCATACCTCTCAGGTGGAAATAAAGTCCTAGAAGCTAGATATTTGTTGCAGAATTTAGATCTGGCTTGATATAGAGCTAATATAAAATTGAATTAAAATATTCCTGATGAACCTTTCTTATATAGACTCTTTTCCTAAGTTAATTGATTTTAGAACTTTGGATGAGTTCAAAATTATAACATTTGAGTTTTTAAATTCAGGATTTTATGCCAGTTAGTGATAATGACACATCTTGAACTTCAAAGGCATCTAACCAATTAGAGATTCCCTGCAAAAGAAAATGCGGAGAGGAAAAATAAAAAAGACCCCTATATTTTAATAGTTTTCCACAAATGCTGAATACTAAGCACATTTTGAGAATATTTGTGCAGTGTTACGTGTACAGTTTTCTTTAAAATTCTGACTAATTTGAATTTTCATGATAGGAGACAACAGCAGTGCCGTGAGTCTGCTCTTCAGCCCGTCTTTTATTTGTACAGCCCTATAACACCATGATTTCATGCTACATGTGTTGCTTGCTATGTATCCTAAAAATTCAATTTTCTTATCCCAGAAGGAAAGAGCTATAAGAGGTGAAGCTAGTCATTTGATCATAAAGTGTTGTCAACGTGAAGGAAACTGCTTTTGAACACTCTGCCACCACCCTCATTTGTGGTAATCATGCAAATCACTGCAAACGGCTCTGAAGCCCGAGTTCATTTGGTTTCGAGTCGAGCTACAGTAATCGTGTGCATGGAGGGAAGGAGAAACACCGTTTGATACACGTTTCTATGAACATTTATCCCTGACAAGACCAAACAAAGTACAAAAGTAGTGCTACACCTAACGTGCTGGGATATATGAGTCTTCGAAATGGCGATCTCTATCTCAAAAACTATTTAACCAGCCTATGATAGGGCAGTTACTGTGGTTATAAGGCTTTCTTTCCTAGAATGATAGAGCACAGTAAAATACCTTATAAAACAACACGGAAGATACTGCTGACCAGATTCTGACTCCAGTAAATTTATTGCGCTCTATCTTTATACAAGTTCTTCATTCTTTTCTTCTTTTCCTTGTGTGTAATGAGTTTATCTGCCACAAAACAGATTGTACTTTTTCCTTTTCATTAATAAGGTCACCAGATTTTGAGAGGCGCAGTTGAAAGATGGTAGCAAACATCTAGCTCATCAGTAAATCGCGCCATTTTAGATTGCTGCATGGTTTTGGGGTTGGGTTTTTCTTGTTGTTTTTCCAAGATGTTATTGCTTTATCCTTAGAAAAACTTTTCCACCCTTACCCCACTTGGCAAGTTCTCTAGAATGAAAAGCTTTTTATTTTAAACAAACCCCTGGTAGAATTGCAATGCCCTTCTTAAAATTACCCATGGAAAGTAACTCCATCAATTGCTAGTGAAATAACTGCTACGTCTGAATGCTGGCCATGGACCAACTCAGCGATGCAAGGCCGCTTTAAAACACTCCTACGTCCTCACTCTCCTCTCCTCTAGAGATCCACTGGTGTGACAGGCTGACCTCCCTACCTAAGATTGGTTATATTGATCCAGAAACTGCTCTTATCAACTAGAACTGCAGTCGAGATTTTGTGGGCATGTTATTACTACTGAGAATTGAACTTTTGTCTCTCAGGCATCGTATCTAGAACCCTTTGGCACGCAGGGCGAATTCAGCGACCCTAAATGTCTTATGTGCAGAAGCAAATATCAGAACACGATCTATAATTAAGAGAAATGAATTCTAAGTGACTTAATACCCAGAGTACTTGCTTCAGCTGTCGGACTAAAGGCAAAATTATGTTATAGACCTCCCTTAACTGTTAATAATTTTGTAACAGAAGTGTAAGGGAAAACTTTAAAAGAATAACTCCATCTGTACTTGTCCGCTTAAAAATGCTTTTAAAACGAGAGAGAGGATTGCCTAACTATTCTCTTGCAAAGGCCAAAAAATTACATGCACAGCATATTTTCAAAATTTGTGTTCTGCTTTTAAAAATGAGACTGTGATGCATTTTTATCAAATGCGCCGTTGCCCTTAGGAAACCACAGGGTACGTGCTCAGCGTGGACTCAAATGCATAAAGCTTAGATACCGTAATGTTTCTACTGAAGCCAGTGATGCTAACGATGTGGGCTAAGTTAAGCAGCTGGTTAAGTCTTGTTGGGATCAGGATCCTGCCTGCAAGTATTATCGCGAGCACTTCTGAGCAGTTCCTTTGACTTTGGGGGTAACTGAATGACGATAACGGCAGCAAACATTTGCTTTAGAAAGATAAGACTGTGATCTAAGTTCTGTCCTTGCTTACACCATTGTAAACGGTGTTTTTAACTGTAGTAGCTCATACCGAGCTGGTGGACGGACCAACTACACACGTTTACCTTCTCTGCAATGCTGCTGACGCCAGTGGAGACGCAGAATATGTGGAGTCATTGGAATACTTGACCTAACGCAATTAGTGGGGATTGCCACCACACTGAGAAGAACACGGACCTCTGACATTTTATGGCTATAGAAACCATTATACGAAGATTGACATATATGCTAACCAGAGGGGAATGCACGGTAACTTACATCCTACATGTCACCGGTTTCATTAAAATAAACAAAAGCATTATCACA
>VYXH01003518.1:1116900-1124400 GCA_013397275.1 Burhinus bistriatus | reverse complement strand
CCAGATCTTGTGCCACCTGAACTTCTTGGAGCACTTTTTGTCACGTGAGAACAAAATATTTTGGAAGTACAAGCTCCCATTCCCAGTTGATGAAAAAACACAGAAGTGGAACACAGCTCTCTACAGCACAGATTACGTTACTAACTTCCATTTGCTTACACAGCTTTTCCCCTAGATTTGAAGCAGTTTGGCAAAGGGGTAATTCTCCCAGTGACTCCATAGCTCTTTGGGATGTCGCCCTTGCTGGGAAAGAGAAGGCTGCATTCAGCAACGTACAGCATGCAGAATCGTGACTGCAGGTGGCATGATTGTTCCAATTGAATTAATGTAACAAACACTGTTATTGGGATTCCTTGCAAAGATAGTAGCTGTTTCCTCAAGAAAAGTAAAGGAAAAATATTCCTCTGCTTCTGCTCCTTTTCTTAGTTCTTATCGAAACGCACAAGGGAAAGGAAACGAGTTGAAAGGAATCAAAATAACCACGCTGATCGTTCTCGCAGAAGGGAGCAAGAATAAAACTCAATCCACATCTCAAGGAATTTTGTTCCACTCATAAGAGACAGTTGTTGGATTCAAAACACCTTCTCAGTGTCTTACTGAAATACTTCGTGTTATGAAGTGCCATGAAGCAACATGAAGTTTAAATTAATTGGAGCAGCATGAAGTACCAAGGCATTTTGAGAGTAAGGGGCTAACAGTCTAATTAGTCTAATTTACAATTTTCAGCCAACATTTAGAGGCACATTTTAAATATTTAAAATTTTTAATTGGAGTTAGGAGACTTTTACAATACATAACCATACTAAATACAACATTGCAAGTGACTTCTTAGGAAATTCAAACAAAATGACATTGAAAGCTGTATTTTGTTCTGAAATTATTCACTTAAAGAGTTGCACAGTGAGCTAGATGGTAAAAAAAAAACAAAAATCACCACAAATACAATCATGTGAATCTCAACAAAAATTCTCAAGTTACTATTATCAAAAATTAAAATTACCAGACAGCATTTGTTAAACTTAATCCATACTTTTGTTTCTTCTACAGGGGCCTTTTGGACTGTATCCTAAATGAGCTGAATTTAAAAGTGGAGAACATCGGGCAGAGGATGCCCATGAGACATCTCACCTTACTAAGGTGAGCATTGTAGACACTAGCAAAGATGGTAACAGGAGGATAAATTGGAATGAAACAGGGAAATTAGGAAAACTAAAGAAGAAATGTTCAGAAGAGTAAACAATTTGCAGAATAAAGTAAATTGTGAGATTTGGCATCATTTATTGGAACTTTTTTCTTTACTACTTTTTCATTTTACTTCTTGTTTTAGAGAATTAGTCATGGAACTCAATTGATCTTATACTTTTTAACTCCCTCGGTGTGTAAATGGCTAACACTAGGCAAATCCTCCAGCTCCAGGCACCTCCAAAAAAGTTTCCATGAAACCTGTCATTCTTCATTCCTCATTTACAGAGCTCCTCCCGTAAAAAGTAAGATATATAAAGATATATAAGAACTAGGCATATTCACCAGCAGGATGCACAGGAAGACAGAAAATGCAAGCATCAGCTGAAAAATAGTTATGTGAAGGCCACAGCTATCTGCCTTTACCTAATTTAGAGTTAGTCTTCGAAAAGCAAAAGGCTACCTGACAACACAATCCTAATTCAGCAAGGGAAAAGCAGTCATAAAGGAAAATCATCTGCCTGCCATGATTGTAAAGAAAAAGAAACAAAACTGGCTTTATATAGGGAAAACATAACTTAAAACAAATATTCTCATCACAGTGGAAAGACGTACAAAAGACAGATTGCAAACCTCTGAGAAATCCAGCTTTTATTACTCCGCTTTTACCAGTTATCTATTTCAGCTCAATAAAGAGCTGACGGATAATAAACGTTCAGCATGAACTTTTTTTTCACTGTTCACCATAGTGTTCAACCTACATTCAAAACCTCTTTCTTCCCCATACTTGAGGGCTATGACCTCTCCCCATTCCCCCAGCTAACATTGCCCATTACTTATACAGCAGGACTGTTTATTCCTGAATTATCCTCCCACCACAGCCACTGACCACTTCAGGCTGTAGCTTACTGAACTCCACCCTGTTAATTGGCAACTGCCCCACTTAGTTGACCCTCTCAGTTGGCTCACCCATCTATTAGCCATCACCATAATATACCTAAAACATCTGATTTTTTTCCATTTGAGTCCCCTACCCCAGGAAAGCCCACAAAGACTCTGTTGCCTTCCCAGTTCACAGGTCAGCAATGGCAAAGGCCATTACTTCACTGGTGATTCATGAAAGAGTGACGACAGCTCTCCTTTATACCTCCTTGCAAGGATGTTGGGTAAGACCACAACTGGATAATAAGATAAACTTTCCCAATAAATCCTGACTCAGTGTCACTCTGCAGCAAACCACAGCATCATTCACCCGTAAATCAATAATGAAGATGTTAGATGGATGTAATTTGCCCACTAAAGAGTGCAAAGAAGCCAGGAGCTGCTTCTAAATAAGCTTTTTCTCCCCTGCCACCTGATAACCTGAGGACTGGGCAAGGCTCACTTACTGTTCTCCAGCCATCTTCTAGAATCAACACATTATCTGCAAATTTGGATATCCACCTTGTTCTCAATATCTCCAGTCAATTACAATCAGAAAAGACTCATATTCTTCCATTTGCTCCTACATTTCAACATTATGATCTAGGCAAAGGTCATAATGTTCCAATATCCAAAATCCAGTTAATTGATTCCCTCTGGGTATCAAAACCCTCCAGCACTGCAGTTATTGCTGCATCAATCATATTGCTATTCATACCAAAGAATTAGAAGAATGTCCAAAACACTGATATCTCTTGCTACTCCTGTCCTCAGCTTCTCCTCCGGCCATTTCTAAGCACACCAATTTTCTTGATAACACATTTAAAATTCAATTTCCCTCAAAGGATTTGATTGTGCCTATAAATCTGAGCCTGGCCTCTGATCAGATCCCCAAAATGGTCCAGCCCCCAAATGACTCCAAAATTCCTGCCATGCTGTCATTCATTTTTATCCATATCTTAACAAAAGACCATCTTTACCATCTGTTTAGGGATTCCTGTGTCCTAGAACCACTGATAACTCACACCAACTTTTTCTAAGTCATTCAGATCTCCTTTAGTGGTACATAACATGCCTACATTTTAAATTTCACTTCCAAGTATGTCAACTCCTATGTTTTTCCCTGAGGGACTACTAACAAAGGTATGAGACTCTTGCCCACAAGGTCATCTTTGTTTTTTGGTGTTTTTTCTTTTTTTTTTTTTTGTTTTTCCCCAAGTAAATAACAAATCCATTCTAATAACAAGGTTCTTCCAAGACAAAGTCTCAGAGTCAGTTACCTGTCCAAGCAACAGCTGCAAGTTTGCTGCTCGCAAAAGATACGCTCAAACACAAGCAAAATCAGGTCCTTCAGCATTATCTTAGACCTGAAAAAGCTGACTTGAAATGAGACTATACATCCAAATATAAACAGGGATCAATACAGTCATTTGCTGATGAATTTCTGTGGTCAAATATAATACCAATAAATTCTGAGTCTGAGAGATGGAGGCCCTTGAATGGATAGTTGCATCTTCAGCAACGGTAAGTTGAAGGACCCAGCCTCTCTCTCAGCAGTTCCTTGCATTGATTTTCTTCTACTTAGAGATATTTGTTCTCACCCTTTAGGTGGTTTTAATTTTAGTACCATGTTATTATTAAGTACTCTCCCACTATACAGGAATTACTGGAAACCTGGCCCCTACAGAGGGACCCTGATATAAGCCAGGGAGACCTGAGTTATCTGGGGCAAACCTGTGATGATCATGACCTCTCGCAACGAGCGCCGAAAAACTGAAGAAGGGAGCATCCATTCCTGTGGGATTTTCAGCAGTTCAGGATGAAAGGGGAGCTACTGCAAGATACCCATAAGCCTTTTTTGGAGCCCAGTGGAAGGATTGGTTAAATGGTAAAATGTGGTAAAAATGGTAACTAAGTCACAGCAGCTGGACAAAGGTCAGAGGTGGCCAACCCACCAAGAGAATGGGCAACTATTTGTGTCTAATGCCTGTTGTTTCTACTGTGTCTTTTACATTCCTACATATTTCTTCAGCTGTTTGCAAAGATGATAAAAAAACAGTTCACTGCAAAAGATACAGTTTCTGAGGAAAAAAAACCCACAACCGTGGAATTTTGAAATTGAAATGTTTTCCAATCACCTGGTATTAAGGATGTCACTGAACTTTCTTTGAGTAATTAGAGAAGCTCTTCAAGCTAGGGATTGTGCTTTCCTCCCCTGAGCACAGCAATAGTGTCAATAAATAATAATAATTGCAGGGTGGATTCAACCACAGCTTTTTTATTGCTGAGGAACTCAAACAACAAATAACGCCTGTACATCTATCAAAGAGAAAGCAACACAAGTTCACCGAACCATCCTAACTGTGTGCCTTTATTTAAAATAAAAATTGTATGTAAATGTATATGCAAATGAGGTGTGGCCCTCAGGCTCCTGGAAAGTTGCCAAAAAAGCCTTCAGTGTTGCAAAGTTGAGCATCCTATCTACCATATGGTAGTACCTATCAATCTCGGAAGGGAAAAGATACCAGCTCCTCATACAGATGGCACCCATCACAGTACCTGGAAAAAATTTGGGGATGTAACGATGAAAGGGAGGCCTTTTCAATGTTACCACAAAAGCATTCATCTTTCTAATCACAGTTTAACCATTAATACTACAGTATGGTGTTAATATAACACTACAGACGTAAAAAGTAATATTAAACTATAGCTAACACACCTGAAATTCTTCTAGGAGGATTTATTAACCAACGATAGACAAAAAAAAATATTTACATAGATCTTTCTTCATTAGTTGGTGCATTTTAACAGGAATGTGTATCCCTGGGATAGAACTGGTACATCCACATTAATGAGTTAGTGCAGATCCCCAGCGGTCCCTGCTGATTGCTCCTTGATTTTCACTAATACTATCAAGGTTCCAGATAAACAAACTGGATTTCTTGTGTATACAACTAAGCCAATTTCTGAAACATTTAGAGGCTTCAGCATCGTGGTTTCACTCTGCGTATGGGGTCCCACGGCCCCACACTATGTTTGATGTACATCTACCCAGCAGCAACACGGGACCTAGAAAAACATCGAGAGCTGGCTTTCCTGCGACAAGCACATGGATGTTGCAAAGTATCTCGACTTTTCTCAGGAGTTTGGGGGTTCTCACTTCTCTGAAACAGAGTTTGGAGAGATGGTTTTCGCTTTTGATATTGAGCAGTCATGCCAAAGAACGTTCCCGTTCTCCCATGCATACCATTAGCACAGTGTACATCTGAAAAAATGTATTTATATATCTCAGAATGTGAAGTGCTGTGTAATTAGGAGTTTAGATGAGAAATTATCACGGCGAAACAGGACTTGGGAGTTCTATCATCTGTTCGGTGCACCGCTCGCGCAGCTCCGTGAGGAAGTTGCACGTACACTGCACGGCGCTTTCCCTATTTATAAAGCGCCGAGAACATCGCCGCTCTGCTGCGAGGCCCACTCAGTCAAGCTGTGTGAATATTTCATAATGAATAACTCATTTGCAAGATTTTGACTCTTTGTCTGTTTACTTATTGCTATTTAATGGTAAGGTACTTATTCCCGCAGTCTCTGCTTGAGCAAATCACGCGCTGGAGCGGATGGGAGTTTCCCATGCCAGGGGCAGAGCATGGATCTTATGATTTGGCCCAGCGGGAACTGAGGGTGCCCGGAAAAATCAGACTCCCAGGAAGGGAAAACAGTTAACATTGCGTTGACTATGTGCCTTACTTTGATACGTTGCCAAACAAGATGTATAGATTTTGTGTAGTGTTGCCTGTAATCAACCTACTGTGGTATAATTAAGGGACTGGTTTAGTTTAGATATAAGAAATGAATTCTCTCTCTCAAATGCAAAATTGGTCAAGGGGTTGGTTGTGGGGGTTTCTTTTACTCAATCTTATTATCTTGCAAGTAGGGAACATTTATAATGTCTGTTCTTTCCGTTGCAAATTGCGCAGCACCTAAAGTTAAAAAATATCTGGCAAGCACACTTTGCATATTGCACTCCACATGATTAGTACAGGTCCGTTGGTAACACGAAATCAGTTCAAACAATGGATAGAAATAAATCATTACTAGGTACAGTAGATTTGAGATGGAAAAGGCACTAATGGTTGTTAAATGAGGTATATTGCACAGAAGGATTATATTTTGAATGGTATTAAAATTGCTTTGGGAGTGAATATTCTGACTAATATTATTATTTGTATACTTGAACTGTGGTGTGATGGGGTTGTATTCCTGAAGAGAGTTTATGAAAACTACAAATAGCTTCTCGATGCTTTTTTTTTCCTTTTACATTCTGAATAACAAGAGGGTAAACTACACTTACAGTGTATGGAGTGCAGCTTTATCTATTCCTCACTATGATTCAATCAAGTCAGAAATTTTCTCAAACTTTTTTTTTTTTTTCAGAAAAACATGCTGTTCCATCAACCCCAAAAGGATTTCATAAAAATGTATTGATCCCCATTTAAATTGTAACACGACAGTGTCTCAGATTGAGCTGGAAATTGGGGAGAGAGGAAGGGATTCAGAGAGACCTTCTCGTGCCAGGAGTAAATATTTTGGAAAAATTCGATTTCCCTAAAACCAGCAAGACAATTTTTATTGCAAGAGTGCGATAAAACAGAGAATGTCGGGGTCCGACTCTCATTGCTGTCCTTTGCAGCTGGAGACAGATTGAGATCTGCCTCTTTTCAGAAGTCCCCTTGACCTGAGACGATCTCCTACCACATGTCCAAGGCACGATGTAAATATTTGGTAGAAGTTTACATATGGTTAAAGCTTAGCCCCAGACTCACAAGTACAAGCTGGTTGGGTATTGGCTTAAAGTCTTCATAGTAGCTACATGCCTGTCTTAACGACGCTTTCTAGTAAGTCCTCGTGGCTGCCGTGTAGGGGACATAACCCCAACCTCTGCCTCTTGCCACCTGCCGGCGCTGTACCCATCGTTTCCCCTCTCCAGGGGCTCTGCCAAGAAACCTGAACACACGTTTTGCTCCATCCTGCAAAAGATGCTGCAGGACATATCTTACTCTCTTCTTATCCTACCTTCTCTTTCTGCTGTGCTGTTTGGTTTGGGTTCTTTTCCCCTCTTACCTTTTCAGTTGAGAAATTAGTTCTAAAATGTGATGGTTTTCTCCTCTGTATGTCTTAGTTTTGGTACTGTGCCATTGTTGAAGGCAAGCTGGCAGACTGTCAGATTGTTTTCAGTAAGTTATACCGCATTCAAAGTTAAAATGGGACCATTTATCCATGTTTGTATTTCTGGGATCATGGTTTGTAGAAACAATTCGTTCCAGGAATGGAACTTTTGTTATCATTTTCAGAGGAACATTTGGCAGCATAGGCCCATTTAAAAAAAAAAAAAAAAAA
>VYXH01003518.1:1092297-1116837 GCA_013397275.1 Burhinus bistriatus | reverse complement strand
AAAAAAAAAAAAAGTCTTGAAAAAAAAAGAAAAAACCATAGCTGTACTTTTTCAATTCTCCCTTCTCTGAGTTATCAATAACTACAGCTAACGCTGCCCTCATATTCTGACAAAATAGATCTTTTCTCTTCATATCCACGTTCTCTTTCATTAGAGCCTCTCTCCAACGTAGGTATGTGTGAAAGCAAAGATTGCTTAAAATTTTCTTGTGGTTTAAATCTTTTTAGAATAAAAATACCAAGGCAATGATATAAAACCAGGCTAAGACTGAACTAATGTTTGATGGCACCCGACATCTGAAAGGCTTCAGTTGGTGTATTAGGACGAGGGAAATGGTGTAATTTATCTCAGCTTACAGGCTGAAAAATATCTCAGAATTCAAACTTGCTTGCAAACAGGTTCATTTTTATTTGCTTATCAGCTAAATGATGGTTGTTTTGTTGTCCCCCCCACCTCAGAGTAGAGTGGATGAAGTTTTTGTCTAATTACTAGTACATTTCACACAAAAAAATAAAAATTCTGGGAACCAATCTAATCATAAATTCAGATCTCATCTGATAAAAAGGACCACAAGAAGGATATTTTCCCAATATTTGTTTGAAATGAAATGTGTTTCAGAAATGACGTGTTTTGTTTTGACTTTCAAAGTAGAACTTCTGTGTTTTTATTTTTTAAGTGAAATTTGAAAATAAATGGATTCAGAGAAAATTAAAATGTTAAATAAATCAAAAGTAAACAAAACAGTTCACCTTGGTCAGCTGTATCAGGTGAATTTAGGTTTTAATAACCTAAAATTATTAGTAAGTCTTATCCCTTTTTTTTTTTTTTTCCTTCTTGTGCCAAAAAGTCCCTATCTAGTTTTGTTTAGCTTGACCCTTTTCAGGTTTCTGCTAATTTTTGTATCCTCACCTGAAACAGAACAAATTAATTATTTACCTAGCTCTATCACAGACTAATGACTTCATGAGTGAGTAAATGGCAGTAAGTCCACAGACTTTCCTCTTTCAGCCAAATTTCACAAGTCCACCTGACTAATCATTTATATTAAACCTGCCACATATTTTGTTTCTGTTGGACTAGAAAGTTTTAGTCTTACCTAACTCTTTCTGGATTTTAATGGTAGAGTTATCTGATGTCCTCAAAAGATTCAGTACAAAATTTGAGATCTGTTAACTCTGCACCATAAAAATTGCTGATTTTGACTTGCACAGAAGACTCTGTTGTGTGATTTTTAACATTGATAATAAAAGGATATGATCTTATATAGTGATTTCATGTCATTGTTTCTCATATTTCCTTGCAATTTAAGGTAATCAACAAAATTTGAAAACTTACTTTCAGTAATATGTAGTACCCTGTAATCTTTTACATAAACACCTGTGGACCTTGGATAATTTCTAATATATCCCACCACTAACCTTCCTGGCTGGTACAGGGTCCTTTGATTGCTGGTATGCTACACTTTCTTTTGTGATTTTTAGCCAATTTTAAATCCATTAAACCCAACTTTCCACTTATTTTATGGCTCCACATCTCAGCATTAACCTCTTCTAGGACACCCTGTCAAAGGATGTCTGAAAACGTAAGTATAGGATGTCTATTGCGGTGCCTTGTCTAATCCTGGCAGAAATAATAATGATAAAGGATTCCAGTATATCTGTCAGACACAAGGACTTTGCCCCCCTCGAATTAAATTTACTTTCTCTAATCAGGCAGTATTTGTCCCACTGTACCTTTCATTGGATTCCTTAAAATATTATCTAGGATGTACTTCACAGTTTATGCCAGAAGATATGTTCTTTCCCCATATGTCCCTGGACCACTTTTAAATAATGCCTTTCTATTAGATTTTGCCAGTCTTCGAGGATCTGAAATTTCTAATAAAGAATCTCCAATTTCCCTTCTTACTTCCTTTGGCTCTCTTGGATGTATTTTGTCTGATTCTGATGTCCTATCAATTTTTTAAAAGCTTCTAATCTTTTAATAGCCAATTTGAGTGATATCTGCATGTTTCCTAATTCCTCATTTTCAAGCTCTTAAATCTGGTGTTGGATTTATTCAGATGAAGGGGACAGGTGTACAGAAATTATCTCAGAAAATTTTACTTTTTTTCATTTCTCCACTTTATTATGCCTGAGAATGCTTTGAGTTTTTACTAATGCAACAATCACAGTCAACCTTAAAATACATTTAAGATACTTTGTAGAATTTTTTTAGTCTAAATTCAATTTTTTGTGCCTACACCGTATTTATGGTATTACAGTGATGTCCACTAACCTTGCTGGAGTTAAAATTCTGCCAGCATTTCCATCCAAAGCCAGTGCTGCAGTTGTAACTTAGCTGTGAAAACCAGCCCCCGGCTAAAATAAGGCATTGAAAGTTGTCTGCAAAGACTGTTGTTTGGGATTTTTTTAATGGTTTGCATTAAAAACAATGAGGCTTTTTTTAGTATATTCTTAATTTGAAAAAAAAAAAAAAAAAAAGACTTCTTAAAGAACTTATGCAGACCATTAGTCTGTAATGTGGACCAGACTTTGTATATGTATGTATCTTTTTAAACGATTAACTGCAATGTGAAATTATTAGGAACAAAAAAATTGGCAGAAGTATTTTTTTTTTTTTCAAAGACCAGCTTAATGGGGATGGATTTTAAAAAAAAAAAAACAAACAAGTCAGCCTTCGTTAGACTGAAAAGCTGCTCCCAAGTCAGTGAAATTCTTGCAGAAAGTCAGAAGCACCCCACGAGGTGCAGTAAACGGGTCCTTGCTGCTACGTGCTCACGTTTTTGTCTCTAGTTCTGCACCCATACTGTGCAAAGCGCTGAGGACATCTCAGCTTTGACCAAGCCATCAACAGCCTCGAAACACCGGCACCGACAACTGAGAATCACCAAATTCATCTCACGGAGGGGGTTAACGATGGCACATGGGTGATGACACCTTTAGCTGCTGCATCTTTGGTCCTATCATGTAGAGCGCCCGGTCTCTACAGGCTGCATCCCGTCGGGGGGACACAGAACCCAGGGCTGTACGCAAGTTGTGCACCCAGATTTCAAATTGTGGGCCGAAGGGAAACCCCATTCAGCTGGCCCTAGAGCTGTCTCAAGGCTTTAGATGCTGATTGACTGGGACAAGACTCATTTCGCCTCCCAAAACACAGTCGCCATAGCCCAGCAACTGCTGCTTTTATCCAGCTGTTTCTTGGTCCTCTCCATTGCTCTCCTGAGCCATGAGTCAGCCTTCCTCCTCAGACTTGTAACTTCAGTATACTTATATGGAAATTACATTACACAGTGACAAAATGTGAAAGAGAAACAAAGCAGCTTATGATTAAAAAGTGATAAGAAGGAATAGACCCTTAACTCGTAAAAATTTTGTATTCCAGGAGATTTCCTCCCTGTTGCTACTAACCTCAAAGAAGTCTTGGTTCATCTACCTGCCCTGTCATGCCGGGCCAGCTAAGAAAATCAGGGAAAGAGATAAATCCTCTGCTTTAGACATATACAGAGCATATTAATATATACAGTGTATTTATATGTATATATGTATAATGTGATGTCACTCTCCCCAAAAGTGCATATTCAGAAACCAGAAATTAAGAGGGGAAAGCTGAAAACTTCCCCCACACCCAACGTTTCAGGAAGTTTGCACAGCGCAGGGGACTGAACGTGACCAGGAGCTGCTTCTGCTTTGGGAAATGCCTGCCAAGTAGTGGAGTATCCATGCAAATAACCCCAAAACAAGAAAATTATAAGGATCAGAGTTCACATTCATAAGCATTGCCATTACTTTGTCAATACTTGATAAATAAAGGTATAATTTATGCAAATTCAACAGCTGAAAACCGTATTTTTGAACTGTTTTATACGATGATTTCCATCCCACCAAAACCAGACTTTTCACCTCCAGAAACTTATGGCAAGCAGAAGAGTCACAGACCTGAGCACAAATCACCCTGCGGTGTGAATGACTTCTCAATAAAATCAGTACACGTTTTTAAATTCGACTTTTTAAACCACTCCAGAAAATGTCTCCATGTGCCTGTCACGTCTTCACTGATGCCACTGGTTGTGAACAACAAACTTCAGCTAACAAAATACCTGAGTCTTGACGGGAGTTTCACAGCAGGTAACGCTATGCTCTGATCCAAAAAGCAGTCATGGAGCAGAGTTAGCAGCTCAGACCTCAGGAAAACCATCACCCCCCCAACCCCTTATCTGCAGGGTCCCGAAATTTGGGGCAGCTCCTGAGAAAAAGCAGTACCTGAGCCCAAACCTCCAGCCCCAGTGTCTCCAGGAAAGAATCTGACTCCTGAGACTGGCCCCCTGAAACCTTCTCACTGAGCCTTCCTACATCAAATAAAACATGTTTATTAGGTGAGGGAGCTTGTTTAACAATCAGGTTACATGCGCTCACGGTCACCTGGGAAACGTAGGTGGCAGCCTTTGATATAATAAATCATTATCAGGATTTTGAATGCTTTTGAACACAAGGGATGTTTTGCCTCATGCTGCGTTTTACACAGAAAGACCTGAGCAGTTTGCATCTGGATCTAAATTGCTTTAGGTTTTTTGGAATATTTGTAACTGCTGTTTCAATGCATCTCTAATACACAGGTCTCTCATGACCTGCTTGGGCAACGTCAAGGCTTGCTTCCTAGCTGTTTGAAGTGCACAGATTTATAAATGAGGGCACTTAATATTAGCATAAAGAGAAGAACCAAATAGACAGACTTCAGCACAGAAGTGAGGACACCGAAAACTGAAGGTGATGCCATGGTGCTTCGTTCATCCAAACCTGAACGTCACAGGTTGGGTAAAACTAGATTTATATTTAAAAACAAACCAAGGCTTGATATTATTAATCTAAGTCATGCTCCTAGGTAAATTTCTCAAAACCACCTAAAAAACCTCAAGCCCCAGTAAACTTTGGTCATTTGAAAATGTTACCTGCAAAATACTAAATATATTCTTCAAACCACAGAGTGGACATAGCTGTCACTTGCTGTGTGATCTTGGCCAAATCTCTCTCCATGCCACAGGGTGCTTATTTTGAAATAAAGAATGATAGACAGACAGACGACAAGCTTGTTTGCCATCATTACATATGTAAAAACAGTTTGTAACACTGAAAGGAAAGTTTTTGGTTTCATTCGTTTACCCGGACAACTAGGGATTGTAATCACAAGGACATTTAGAGTTTTTATATATTTGTAAAATGTACTGAATTCTATCACTTTATTGCCACCTGCTCCAAGATTAGCTACAACATGTTTCTGCTTTTAGAAGAAACACATCACACAATGCCACAGTGTTTTCAGAGAAATTTCCAGTAACAAAGCCTGTTTTCTTTAAAAAGTGAACCAACAGGGTCTGCAGAGGTCGCAGGCATCCACCAAGGTACCCAGCTAAATCATATAAATTTACACATTGGAAAGTGTAAATAGTTGAAAGCAAATCTGTTGTTGCTGCAACACTGGAGTATGTTGTTAATAGGTATGACAAAGCAGTAATAGCATAGCAGCATTTTTTGTATTTCCACTTCAAACAGCAAATCCGACTGAATTTACCTAATACTTCAATAATCCAATTATAACACTTTACTAGCAGAAATCATCAGCACATAAGCCTCAGAGTCTGTTAAATTAGGACTGTGTCAAGCTGCTCACCCAAGATGCACTGCAAACTCTGGCAAACAAGTTCCTCCAAGATCGTCAGGCTCAGCTTACGCCATCACGTTGGCTATATGGGGCGAGCATAAAAGCTCCGCTTCAAACACGGGGCTACCAAGCTAATGAGAAATCCACCCTAACTAAGGCAGTAGATACCGAGCAACACACTAATGCTCAAAGTTTTCCAGTCAAACTAGAATACAACCAATTTCTCGGTTTGTGACTTGGTAGAAATGGTGCATTTTGGTGTTAACCTCAGAAACTGTTGATTTATTGATGAAAGTCCATTTATACTAAATACTATGTGTTCTAAACACAAATCGCCAATGTTTTTCAATACTGGAGGATTTAGTGCCCATAAGCGTAATTTCATTTATCTTTTCACAGTCATATCACTTCTCTTTACTCCCTTACACCATAAATCTGCACTCAGTGATGGCGGTACTTGTATATCAATCTAACGCCTTTTTTCCCTGCATGTAGTATTTATTTAATGGATCAAGGGAACTATCCTTCAAACAAAATGGGATATTCTATTCACAGTTAGAACGTTAATATGTCAGTAAAGTTACTTTCCTTCAAAGTAGGAGAAAATAAATCTTGAAGGTTTAGATTCATACGGGCCTGTTAATGAGCAAGGATGGTGTGATTTTTCAAAAATTACGTGACCTGTTCAATTCCTAAAATTTAGACAAGGGTTTCAGTCCATATTTTAGTAATTACAGCAGAAATACCTTATAAGATTCTGATAACAAATAGCTTTCTGGATGCCAAGTGTTCATGAAATGTACCTTGTTACTTGAGGAAGGGTTAGAAACCTGTGGTGCTCTACAACTAGAGAAAGCCTTGTGTCAAAGTTAGTTCCTAGTCCTAAAAAGTAAAATTAAACCACATATTAAATATTACCCACAGAGTAAATATTATTCTGCTTCCACAGACTGGCGCCTCTATGCAAATCTGAGTTTCCTCAAAGCATCAGAGGTTCAAGCCAATGACTGAGCTGGGTCCACATCTAATTTTTTCAGAGAAATGTATGGTTAAATATCAACTGCAATTAATAAAGTGTTTTGAAAGATAGATTATTACTGTAATTTCTACTGACATTTTGTGTGTGGTATGTTTTTCTTTACTAATTAAATACTGTGAACTCTTTTCTGAGGCTTAATACATCTCACAAAATTTCCAATTTATAAATAAGTCAAATTCACAATATTTATTTGCAGTTATATGACAATATAAACCAGAGATGGGATAGAAGAGGTAGACTGGATAAAAAGAAACATAGATTTTATCTACTCCATGTTTGGCAGTTGGCTGTGGAAAATATAATCCTGCCATAAATCTACAAACCGATGCTGAATTTGTATTGCATTATTTTTAAAATAATTGCAGCTTTTTCACATCCCCTAAAATGTGCCATAAATCCATAAAAATTATCCATATGTTATATATCTTGGAATGAATTAATTACTTTTCACTGTACTGTAAAATACAGATAAAGGAACTCTACCCAGAAAGTTAAAAATGCCTTTAATAGATGCTTTTCCTTATGCATAATAAGGAATTATTGCACTAAGGGATTATCTAAAAACTGAATTTATATGACAAACAGTTAAAACGGGAATTTAAACTGATGCTTCTATCTCTGTAAGAGCCTGTTTGGGTGCTGACATCTGGGAACAGATGTGGACAGGGAGCAACATCGAGTTACCTGTGCTGGCACACCTGGCGCAGGTCCCAAACCTGCTGAAAAACTCTAACCCAGTGGTCCTCATCTTGCCATATGGAGCTTCTAATATGTGCTTAAATGCAACCCATGGCAATTTTTAAAACATTCTTCCGGTTGTTTAGGACAACAGCATGGAAGGCCTCATGTGTAAGGTCTGTGCACCCTTTTGCAATGTTGGTAAAGAAGACAAGACCTCTGACAGGGAGGAAAGGAAATGAGAAGGAGAAAGCACTATGGAAAAAATGAGTTTGTTGTAACAAAGTCCTTTCCAAACTCATTCATCCTTTAAATATTAAGATATTGGATAAGCCTGTCCAGTAGGGTTTCTAAATATGTAAAGAAATAAAAAACCCCGCCAACACAAAACTGGAAGATGTCTTTAAAGACAATTAGAACAAAATCAAATCTGCAGATTCGCCATAGCCCGTCTATTTAATCACATATTCCTCTAGTTACCGTTGCCCCGTCCCTTGCCATCCAATGCTTTTGCTATGCTAATTTGCTAAAAAGGATACCAAAGCCGTATGTGAGAAACTGCAACTCCGAGAGAGCCTGGCTTATGTCAGCCTGTCGTGCCAAGGCCGATGCCTGGAGCCCCCCGGCCGCAGCGGAGCTCAGGGAAGGGGACACGGGGGGACGCAGGTCGAGGTGATTACTCACCCACAAAAGGCAGGAAAATGCCGGGGAGGAGAGAGCAAAGCAGTTAAGAGCCCTAAAGTTTAGACGCTGAATGTCTGGAGGACAGCTGGAAAAGATTTAAGCGGTGTTTCAATCTCTCTCCAAGCAAGGGGTGCCAGCAAAAAAACAAACGTAGCTCTCTCCATATATATATATTTTTCGTGACAAAAGCTGATTCTCAACTTGTGGATGTTTTTAATATTTAGACAGAAAAACCTAACTCTGTAAAGATATTCAAGAAGTGTTATGAAAAGGGAAGACTTCAAAAGAAAAAAAGGGACAAAGTAATGTGAAATCACAGCAGCACTGTGACTGAACCAAGACTAAGAGCCAACCCCCCCTCCCCAGTTCTAAGGTTTCCACCAAATCTTGGATATTGATGAAATTCTGGTTGTGCCCTGAGACAAACACTCCCAATTAATCCCTGCAAAGCAATTAAAGTTTGCAAAGGAAGCACCAAGGCCAGGGTGAAACGTATGGAGGGTGAATACCCCTGTGGTGGTGTGGATAGGTTTGGGAACATACGGTATAACAAGAAAGGTCCGAGGTGGAAAAGTTGCAGTACAGCAAGTGAGAGGCCCAAACAAAATAGCACATAGAAACACACGTGCTGTGACAAACAACTTGCATCAAAATAAACCCCAACATTCAGAAGAAGGTACCGGCTTTTAATGGGTTACCCTGCTTGGGAAGAGATTTTAACCGGACATAAAGAGCACGCAGTGTGAAGAAATAGGACAAGCAGCATCACTGCCTTGGAGAATTTTTTCCAAAAAAAAGCCAATAGACAGTACAAGAGTGAAGAAACAAACCACTGATGTGTGACATTTATTAATTTTGTACTGAGTACCTATATCAATAAGGTGCTAGACACAGACAAGGCCAAACTAGTCAGCTAGCAGAATTGGGGCTGCTAGAAGCTGCCAGCACTTCGTATGTGCTTAAGATTGCACAAAAAAGTCTTGAGCAGAGACAGTGCTACAACATCTAGACGTCCAGCTACCATCTTATGAGAGTATCAGGCCTCATGAAAGAAGTTGTATTGCAGCTTTACCCCAGATTTATATCTCAACCTGAGAATTTAGAGGCTGCTGATGGTATGTGCACATCATGCAGTGGTGACACCTCAAACTCCTTGTACGTAGAGCCAGACCTACAAAACACTTATGGAAGCAGCAGCGTTTCTGGGGCAAAAAAAGAGCACCTGGGTGGGAACAACATACAGCTTCACAAACATCTTTAAAGTTATCTGGTTTCATCTCTACTATAGCTTTCACCGTGACAGCAACTCTTACAAGATGCTCTGTGAGCAGATCCTGACATCACTGTGTAAATCTGTGAGTTTTTTCTCTACCTAGAGACCATTTTCTTTAATGGTGTGTTTGAGCAGTGCCAAGCATAGCTGAGGTCTCCTTGGTTGAGACCTTTAGGAATTTTTTCAGTACAAAAAACACAAACAAGTAGCTAATAGCAATCTATCGCATCTAAAATCCATCCAGTAATCACCCTGTGGTGCAGCCCTGCCTTTTACGTGGTTTGTTAAATGGCTTGCATAGTGTGTGGGTGTTGCATAAGTAATAAATAATAATAACTAATATTTGTAATGCTCTTAATAACAGTGGCTAAACCACTAACATGCTGACTAATACTGTCTCATTGGCTCCCTATCCTGTCTGCAATCTGTCTGCATTCATCTCAGCTCCTACACGAAAAGCTAACAACTCGAGTGTAGCATAGAAGAGGTCCTCCTACAGCGAGGTGATAATGAAAATGACGAGTTAACAATATTAATAATATCTTCATATGGACACGTATATTTCACGACAGGACACTGTTTCACAATAGACTCCGCCTTTGTCCTACCTTCACCTGCCCCTTCCGAAGACGGACCACTGAGATTATCTAGGCAAGGAGTCAAATGCACCTTTCACCTTAGAAAGGCAGGAGCCAGCTCAGGGGTGGCCATGCTTGTATTTAACCCATTTATGCTTGTATCTGATCTTATTTGCCCGTGTCTGCTCTTTCCCGAGGAGCTGGGGGAGCTGCTCCTCTCTTCCCAGTGCCTCCTGGGGCTGCCCTGGCTGGAGGGTGAAGCAGGCGTTGCCGCAGGGTTGGGCTTCTGGATACGGACTCCGAGAGCACCGAAAACAACGCAGATAGAGGGGAAAACACAGAGGGGGTTGAGGTGCAACAGGGAATGATTTCTATCAATACAGGGATGTGGAAAAGTAAAGGGGTCTCTTACTATTGCGTTGGTCAACAGTTTTGACCATCAGAAAGGAGCAGGTGGGATGGAGGGACTCACCTCTGACTCCTGCATCATTGACAGGTCTAAAGGATCTGTCAAAATGCTCTAAATACATCTTTAGTGAGCCAATCTTTGCGAGACTGGAAATGAAAGATAAACCGTGATCTGACTTGACACCTCTCTTTATCGCGGGTGGAACCAGGCCCCAGATTTTTAATACTAATGCTTTGGGACATTTAAAATCCACATGTGAGGCTTGGCTCAGTCTCTGTTGTTTACATGATAAAGTGACATCCTGATTCAGTCTAGCTCATCAAATTCATGATTTCAGAAGTTCCTTTAAACATGTCCGCAACATCACGCTAACTTCTCAATACCTCCGTGTCGATACATGCCAGTTGCTTAGGGTTATTTTTTTCCTGTTGGAAAGAAGGTCAAAACAGCAATGCAAATGTATTAGGGGGAAAAAAATGCGTTCAAGTAACGTTACTTGTTTCCGGACTCAAGATGCCAGTCCATCTTTAAATCACACAGCTGAGTATTCAATTCACAAATACAATGAGGGTACTTTTAAATTTTAGCTGTCATATTCTGTTATGTTGCCTGATGTTAAGTTGCATTGTGCTAGCAGTGAATGGGATAGGACAGAACATAATTCACCGCATTATAAACAGCATAACATAACTTGACAACTGGAATTTAAAAGGAGGAAATTCTTAACCGTGGGATCATATTGTATATTCCTATACATTTATAAACCCAGCAGCAAAAGGTCCAAGCGTAGAAGCTGATAATATACCTATTTGCCAAGAAACAAATGTTGTCTCATTTTTGAGGTATGCAAATAATTGGGGGTAGTTTTCTTTACATTTTAATTTCCCGACTGAGGAGCTGCCACTTTCCATGCTACTTAGGACGTACTTGGTGGTGGGATCATCTGAAAACTTCTTTCATACCTAAGTTGCAGAGCAGCATTCGCTTTTGCGGAAGCTGTTTTGTTTGCTCTCCTGGGCTAAAATAAAGAATGAAGTAACACATTTCTTCAACATGAATATGCTAACGGTCATAAATCTGCTCCCTGGCATTACTGTAGAACAAACCATAGTAAATGTTTAAAAATGTGCTCCTAAAATAAGCCCTGACTGAGCTTTGATGTCACTTTATTTAATTCACATTGGCATTGCATACACAGCTCAGTTTACCAGAGAGGATTCATTCTTTACTGAAGCATAATTACATTATCAGATATTCAGTAGAGGCCATAAACCACAAAATGGAAATTAGACCGTCAATGGCCATTTTATACTACAAGGATTATTGTATTTTAACGTTTGTGTTGTCAACCACTGTGCTGGCAATCTAGCATGTGGACCCCAATTTTCAACATCACTCTAACCTGAATAAAATTTAAATATATGAACACCAAATTGAACAATCAATAACAATCTTTTAAGCTATATAAGCTTCTGACTGACAGCAAACTAAGCAATAGCACAGAGGCAAATCAATCAGGAAGCTCTCTTTTCCTTTCTAGTCCTGTGCATTTCAGGCTGAGGGAAACTTATTTTGGTGCATTGTTTCCTGATTTTCAATACATATTAGGAAAAAAAAAAAAAAAGTGAGCTACAGCTTTCTCTTCATTGCCCACTCAGATTTGTAAATGGAATTTATTGCACGCAATGTCCTCTTACAGATTAAATTAATGTTATTGTAAAGAGGTTTAATGCTCAAAGATATTTATGACTCATGCTGAGAAAGAAGCTGTACTCAGTTATGATGATTAATATAATTTTCCCAAGTTCTCACAGATGAAATTGCTCCATGTGCATATTTTGAGTACAAAACAGATAACCATAATTCTGAGAAAAGGCAGCCATGATTGTGTTACTGATGCATCATTTGGAATTAGCAAGTTACTTGCGGAGCGCGTGAAATGTTTTTGTTGGATTTGGTTTCTGCTTGATAGGCAAGGGGAGAAACAACGTTCACATCGTCACAACCCATGTTTGTGTTTTGATCTTCCCATAACAAAAGTTAGTGCTTATAGATAGTTAGCTATTATGGCCAACCACTAAGACGGCAGGCTGTGATTTAAAACTTATATCCTCTGTCCGGAATGAAAACCAAAGGAGATAGGATTTGACAACTTATATCGAGAGACTGAAGATTTACTAACTCCTCTCGCACACGGCTTCGAAAATGGTGCAATTTCTACATTGTTGCAGTTAAAGCCGAAAAATGGATCACACATGTCTGGTTAGAAGAGCTCTCCAACAGTCTTGCAAGGTCAGTGAAGATTAAACTAAGAATCTCTGCTCCTTACCTTTTGAGGGTCAGCCCTCACTAATAATAAAGAATACAAATGTTCGTTTAACATTCTGCCTATTAGGGACTTAACTTCACTATAATTAGATTGAAGTGCTGTGACCATTACACAGCCCAGTTCCAAACTGTGAATTTCCCTTTCAGACTTTAGCTAACCTTTTTGTTGCCGTATGAGAATAGCAAACTAGAATCTGCGTAAAAAATGGGGAAATTCTGAAAAACTAATAGACTGCAATAATAATAATAAAAATAAATTCCTGCAACAGAGATATTTTAGTTCCTAGTATTTTTCTTTCCTCTTGCATTTCTTCATATTATGCCCAAGAAACTGATAAACTTGCTAAGCTAGATAAATCAATGTTAAATGTTACCTGAGTTGAACCAGTTTTGGAGTCTAAGTTTGAATGATTGTCTGTGTGCTGGAGACAGTAAATGTTATAGGTATTAGGGATGCAATACCCTTTCTACCAAAGCCAAAGACTTCCCAACCTGGGACAAAGAGGACTGAATTTGGTCTGAAAGTGCAATGAACAGTGTTTTAGCCATAAAGGGACTCACAGTGTCAATGCCTGCTATTGATGGGACTGATGCACAGCCACACAAGTTGACAGAAGTGCCAAAAAAAGAGTTTCTCCAAATTTTTCATACACTTCTAGTACAATGAAAATGAAGGAAGCCAGTTTTTCAAGAAAGACTTAAAGTGAAGGCCTCCTGCCTCTATAGGTCCCATTGAGGTAGGACCTTAAGGTTACACATGCCTCAATCTGACTGAGGTTGTTCAGGTTCTGCCGAAGGCAGGAGTAGGAGTAGATGGCAGGAATGCTTTGTTGAACGTTACTTCAGTAGATAGTGAATAGTTGATGTGAAATCTGCTGTTTAAACCTTCTTTCTTTATTTTTTTTTTTCATCTCGAAGTGATATTTAAGATTTTCTTTATAAACAGCTTTGGAATAAATGTTTCTCAAAGGAAATACAAATTTATTTCTCACTTCATCATATAATTGGGCCCACGTTTCAATCTCCATACCCCCTTTGAAAACCACACGCTATAAGTTAATCGGTTTAATCCGGTTGTGGGAGTTATCTATTTTTACCTGCAGTTATATATGAAACAATTATATATGAAATATTGATTGTTCATTAATGCGGGAGATATCTCCTTTAATATATTTTGTAATAGTTCAGGCTCCTAGAGTATAGTAACTCTGAAGTGGTCTAGGGAATTTTAACCAGCTTTTAAAGTTGTAAATGACATTTCAAATTGCTTGGCATCTGAAGTCAATATGAAGGTGTTATATACCAAAAAAAAGGCATAAAAATGTGTCTAAAGAAAATAGCAACGTCACTGTATTAATGAATAGATGTTATAATACCTACAGATATTCCTTTCAATCTCTAGTTAGTTAAAATGAGAAGAATATACTTCTCTTTACAAATGCATTTTCTTTCTTTCGGCCTGCCTGGAAGCTGGTCTGTATTTGGGATTGCTCATGCGTATCTTTTGCTCCAAATTAAAGAGTCAAATCATTTACGGTACACATATTAATAGCAATAAACACAATTTCTAAATGATATAAAGTAATACAAATGTCAATTTTAAAATAAGAGATAGTAACTACAGCTTCAGAACTCCAGAAAATTCTCAACTCCCAAATCACTTTTGTCTGAAGGCTGAATACAAAAGTGTATAGAAAATATAAACCAGGTTGAATACAGTTCTCAGAAAGCAACGAGATAATTTGTAATAACAGTGCAGTTTCTTGTATTATCTGTAGCTAATATAAACACTTAAACTTGTTTGCGAAGGTTACTGCTGAGAACCGTATGATGTATCAATACAGGTATCGTGCTTCAGGACAAATCTCGATCACAGTGGGAATTCTGACATTTCACTAATATACAGAGATTCCATCCTTAGCAACAATAATTTACAAGATTTACAAAAGCAACGCGCTATAACTATGACTTTTAAAAAGGGAACATTGTGGAATGATTGAAGTTCTCCATGGATAGTATACCCAAACTCAAATCCATTCAGCTTAAATACAAAGCTGGTCTGTTAACCCACCACTTCCTCTCTTAGGTGCTAAATCCCCTTCAATCACCAAAAATCCAGTCAGCCATGCTGGGTTTTCTTCATACTACCTGATACTAGGTGTTTTTAAATGTTAAAAAGGGATTTTTTTAAGAGTCCTATTTAAAACAGGTTGAATTTCTCCACAAGGACATTTGAAAAATTCAAGCAACGCACATTCTTCCAAACTAACGCTTAACCTGATTGCTATGGAAACCCACGCAACATATCAAATTATCAGAAATCTATACGTTGCATTCACCATTTTTCACAAGACTTAATATAGAACATGCTAGTCCAAAAAATTTCCCAGAAATCTTTCTCCACTCAACAATTTTTTCCAGTTTCCATCCTCCTCCCTCTTTATGATAACTCTTGTCAGCTATCATTATAAGTGAACAACACAAAGGCTTAAAGACATACCCTCTGGTTAAAAAAAAAAAAAAATCCCACAGCTTTCAAGTGTGAACCGGATTAATCACACATAATAATTATACAAAGTGATAACACTTATTATACGATCACATAAACACCGTTAAACGAACAGTGGCAGTAACCTTTAGGAAGGAAAAATAAAGCCACCAAAAATAATACAAATCAAAGTTTCTATTGGAAAGTCTTTCTGAGTAAGGTTTCTCTGAAATCCTTCATGAAACTAATGTGCAGCATTTCAAAGCAAATGACAGTCACAGCTGATTTACATGTTCCATACATCTTCAAAATGCGGTATAAAAAACATACACAAAGTACGGGTGGGGAAAAATTACCGGTCCCCAATCTCTCATCCTTCAGCAGTCCTCACAACTTAAAAACCTCTTTTTCTAAGCTTGTTTTCTAGATCGTCAATGTAATTATACAACAATTCGTACTCTCCATATTAGCAATTCTTTGTTGAGCTTCATGCAGTTCTAAACCAAGGCTTTCAAAGACTTTTTAATTTTTATTTTTTTTTTATTGCGCTAGCTGTGGCTTCAAACATATCAGCCTTTTTCCTTGAAATTGCTTTGTTTTTCTTAAGAAACTCCACTCTGTTGAAAGTTTTGTTTTGATCTCATATTATCACTCATTTTTATAGTTCCCACTAAGTATCTGAGGAATAGTTTCCAAGAAATTCTTCATGGACAACCACACAGTTTTAAGCACAAGCAAATCCTAGTGAATTCTGGTACCAAAGAAGCAGATTTGTTACCCAAAGTCACCGGGTGAGTGGAAGATCGTGAGGCACTTCCACAGTGGCAGAATATACCCCAAAATGGGACCTTTTGGATATGAGGATAGTGCAGCCCAGAAACCTGCTATGGCTTCCCCATTCCAGGTCGATCAATGTTAGAAATTTTCCAAAGGTGCTTGGGCAGTTGTGGAGGGGATCATCATCTAAAGATAGAGGTCAGGCAGAGGGGAAAAGTGGGGGAAGATGCAGAGCAATATATAAGGAACAGAAGTTTAAGGAAGATAGACTATAAGAAATTTTTCTATACAGGTAGTTAGAAAGACAAAACATCCTGAAGTTTTTGAATCTCTAAATTTATTCGATGCACAAAACCATAAGATCAGTAAGCATTATTGGGAAGACAGACTTAGGGCATGGCAATGACTATATGAAAGTACTGAGGCCACAGATGATGTATATGTTAAAGTAAAAGCAAAATACAAAATTCTACAGGTCATGGCCAGAATGGATTTTAGGCAACATTTTCAGTATCACAGAGCAGAGTGCAGGCATGAACCTAAAGTGAGGGTGCATGGTGCCCGGCGTCACAGCGAGAGGTGGGATGGACGTTGGTGAAAAGAGAGGGGTCTGAGCTGATGACAGAGCCTCTGACAAGAGAGGTAGCAAAGAAATCACTGAAAATCTCAGAGAAATCTTCACCTTGCAGAAACTGAGCCATGAAAGATCACCTGTCCGTTGCTAAATGTATATATAAATATAGCATTCAAACGAAGTGGTTTTAATCTTCATAGTAATTAACAGCACGTAAGCAGCTACCATAAGAAAAATAATTGCAAACATAACAAATGAACAGCTTGTTCACAGAATTTTTTTCCTCTCCTCTTTGAAACGAGTGATATGTTGCTATTTGCCCATTGTCCAAGAAAACGTTTGGGATCATTAAATATATAAAGGGCTCAGATATCTGTATTTTACCTTTATGTCAAATATTTACATGTCATACATAAGACCTCACCAAGGAGTTGTTGTGATTAGTTGCCAAGAAGCATCAAGAATCAAATACAGTTGTTAGTGTTTAAGGGTTTTCCTGTTTATTTCTACAAACACACAGGATAAACACTGTCAGTCCAAAGTAAACTATAGAGTACACAGTTTTTTCCAAAACTAATACCCTATAAAAGCCTGAGATGGTTGAAAACTACATTTAAACCAATTCATTCTGGTGACTAGTACCATGTGTGAATACTCAAGGATATTTCACAACCCAGAGACCTCGTTAACTAGTTAAAATTATGATTAAAAAGCTACCCTTGGTTTAGACCTAACAGTTGATGAAGATCCTCCAAAACACATCAAAAAATGTGGTCAACATTTGGATCTGATCAAAGTAAGTAAACCAGATATGGGATATAGTTTTAAGAAACAAAACCTCAAATTCAGCTTAGATTTAAAGAAAAAACAACAACCCAGCAACACATATGTACAGTATCATAAAATCTAAGCCACCACGCCAGGGACTGAATTTTGAGTGACATTCAAAAGATTTTCATTAAAGCATCCATTTGTTTCAGTCATTTGAGAACTATTTAGTCGCTTAACTCTCCCAGCTGAATTTTTTTCAGATGCCAATTGACAGAGGAAATTCATTCCAACTAAAGATAAATCCCTACTTTCACTGCCAAGAGTTTTCCTGCCATAGACAATTATTGGTCTAGAGGGGACTTTTTCTTTCTTCTTGAAATTTAGCTCCTTCTAAGAAACCTATGTAAAATTAAGTACTTCATTAAACTGACAATCTGGTAAGTCTACCTTTGTGCTTTGTTTCTTTTAAGGCAAAGTTAAACAACATATGAAATGGAAGAAACATTCATATCTAGAGATCAGTAAAGAATTTACTCTTCAGTAGCTAGAATGCTAAAACAGGGGAAAAAAACAAGAAAATACAGTTTAGGTCAAACAAGCACTCATTTTCTTTAAGGTTTTTTAAAAAATGAAAAGCATTCAAAACTGAGGCATTTATTTCAAAACAGATCACACACAATTAGTTTCAAAATTAATTAACTACATTAAACCCTTGTATTACTTGTTTTTAATTTTGTCTCATTCCATGATATCATGTATTCTATGCTGGATAAACCTTTTTCTAAGTACGCACGGCCTTTGAAATCTTTGGATGTAAATTTACATTTTAGATGCAACCCTTCTGTGAGAGCTGTTTCAATGTGAGGTTGTTAAACGAGGAGAAAGCTCTGAGTTTAGGAAGGCTTTTCAAATGAGAAGCAGGAAATAAGTCTGTTCACTTGTGGTCATCAAGGATCAGGATCACTAAGTAAGAGCATTAACAGCAATGTCACTTATTAGATGATGTTCCAGACAGGTGAATTTTTCCAAGTTTTATTTTCTACTGTATCTCCTGTCTTTCTCTCAGTTGCTGTGCTATTAATTACTGCCTACTGTTACCCATTAAAGCATTAAGTTCATCCATGTTTGTCTTCTGTGCCCTACCCTGGTGTGTTTCAAGCGGACAAAACACTATGGAACATCCAAAAATTTCCTCTGAAATAAATGACAACAAAAAGGGCAGAACAGAATAAGAAAGTTCATCTTTCTAAACACTTAAAATCAGGGTGGTAATGGATGAAAATTGCTCAAAATTAGGTCCAAAGGAGACAGAATTTGGTTAGCTGGGAACTTTTCAGAGGATTGTCATATTCTCAAAGAACAGGAAAGTCCAAACAAAGAATAAAGCTAAAGTATTGAAAAAGAGAAATATTGCAAAAGCATACTAAGTACAGGTAGAAGCTTGGTTTAATAATATCCATAATGTAAGATATCTTTTGGTGAGGACTAATTTAAGTGTAATTTAAAATATATAATGATGGCTAAAAAACTGTGTGTTATCAGAAAACTGTAAGAAGGAATTTGAAAACAAGGTTTTGCTATGTTCATTATTCACAATTGCATCAAAGAATACTTGGTCACTGAGGTGATATCAGGAAAAAAAATAATGGTTATGTAGACCAACAGCCAGTCTGCCCCTGGCTGGACAGCATACATTGAAAAGGAATTAAGGAGGCTCATGAGGTGTGCTTCCCTTTCCAAAGATGGTTATGGCACAAATAAAGGCTTCGGCATTTATGACCTGTGCTTTGCATTTGTATTGTTATATATCAGAAAGAAATTTTCACTAGGACTGCATTTTGTGTTGATGTTTACATTTTAAAAACTATTCACTGTATAGTAAGAAAAGAGCCGGAAGAATAATTTGGGATTGTTGTGTGCTTTGCTCCTGCAGCTGCCCCACTGGCATCACACTGATATTGTATCTCAAAGAGGAAGGGGTAGGAGGGTATTATTTTGCTCATTAATTGCCAATGTGTTAATTGTATGAAAACAGTTCCGTCAAAATCAAATTCTGACAAGTTCAGGGGATTTGTCCATTTGTTGACTTGGAAAGGTTTGCTCCAGAAAGCAAAAGTAATGGTGGTAGGCTGCTGGTTTAGATGACGTCAAAAGAAGTCTTGAGACGTCAATGTGAACACCCATGGCAGTCATGGGAAAAACCCATTTTGACATCGATGGTCTCCAGGTGATGCTCAAGGGGACCAAAGCGAGTCAGCATCACCATGGGACACACACAGCCCGTGTTCAAACACCAAGGGGCTGCTGGAGATCGTCTTTCTATCTGAGAAGGGGGTTGTTCTGTGTCCTGCACTATTTAAGAATTGCCATTAATGGGGAGCTTCATTTTTCTACATTTTTCTTATAGTAGAGGAAAATAAATTAGAAGTGCAAGGGAAAAAAACCCGCAGACTGGTAAGATTTAAAGCAAAAATAGTGTTCAGTTGTAAAGCCCTCATCTGCCTGAAAATCCCACTGCACTTTTCCCATTTTGGTGCTCAATAATTAGTCATTAACTCCTGTCCTGCGATGAACAGAACACACTCATCTACCACTTACTTGACAAGATCAGGCTCATGTTGATTATTTTACCAGACTAATTTAATTCAGGTTTCTGTAGTTTCTCTAGGAATTTGCCAAGCAGAAATTTATCAGATTCCATATAAATCTATGTCAGGGGGAACTTTAATGGAAATTACTACATTAAGAATTCAGGATTGGGCCCTTAATAGCTGCTATAATTTATCATCTTTTTAATATGGAGAAATCAGTAAAATGAAATATTCTAAAGACATAAAAGTAATAACCCAATCATTTAATATGAAAGAATAACTAGACAATACTGCCCTGAAGAACTATAGATAGCCTGCCGGAAAGGCACTGAATATAAAAGCCAGAAAAACATCAGTGTTAATTTGGGGGAAATACTGTATTCACGTAAAAAAATACCAGTGGAAAGAAAGCAAACCGATCAGTTCTTCTACATCCTTGGTACCCTTTTGGAAGTCTTCAGATACGGCTTTGAAAGAACGCTGGCAGTGGTGGCATGATCGCAGACAGAAATCATTGTCCTTGGCTCAGAGTGTGGGAGGGAGAGGGAAGATCCTGGCCACAACAAAAAGGAACCGAATTCCTTGGGAAAATTTGCAATCTGGATATGTTATAAGCAAGAAAAATGCATACATTTGCAGTAGGTAACTATTAGCTGCATTTTCATCTATAGTTATTATAACTCTATAAATACATGTTTTGAAGGTAATATAACCCAAATAATCACTCAGAATCAAAGCAAAAATATACAAAAATGAGAGGCTGTCATTTTAGTCATAACATTAAAACTAAATACAAATTTTAATAAAAAAGAAAATACACTCTGTTTTACAACTCTATCTACCCGCTACTTTGCTTTCAATGAGGAATATGAAATAACTTTAAAAAGGGCATTAAGAAAGGAAGCCCCGTCTCGACATGAGGAAAAACTTCTTTCCTTTGAGGGTGGCAGAGCACTGGAACAGGCTGCCCAGAGAGGTGGTGGAGTCTCCTTCTCTGGAGACATTCCAAACCCGCCTGGATGCGTTCCTGTCCAGCCTGCTCTGGGTGACCCTGCTTTGGCAGGGGGATTGGACTAGATGATCCCCGAGGGTCCCTTCCAACCCCAACCATTCTGTGATTCTGTGATGAATACTTATATATCCTACTTTTATCCAAAGGGAAACTGAGGCACGGAAATCTACCTACGCTGGTCTTAGAGGCCCGTGGCAGAGCTATGCTGGAAGGCGAGCAGTCCAGTCAGGTGGACCTTTGACTGGGCCACCAAAATTCTGCTGGCAGGAGCAGGTGTGGAAAAATGCTACAGGTGTGGGTCCTCCCTGAATCACAGCTGGTCACTCCCTCTCTGTTGTTAACCTCAGATTGACTTTCCTTTCAGAGATGGTTGCTGATTCCCAAGAAAGAATGGGGAGCTGATCTTAAAATGTTGCTTCCTCTTGTGGATTTCTACCACTCATGAAGTTTCTGAAGCTTTTCCACTGCTTTGAAAGGCAACGTAAATCAGAAATCTCTGCCAGCTACTGTCAGAGTTGGAGAGACTCAGGCTTCTGGGCAGCTCCAAATTTCCATTCACAAGGCAGGATATGGACATGCACGGGCCCTTTGGAACCTGGCCTCAGATGTCATCAAATACAAAAAAAGGGTGACTTTTTGCTAGTGGTCATTTTCAAAGGGAAGGTCCTTTCCACTGTGTGGTGATAGAAGATAAAGGAATAGAATTAAATATATTTAAAAGCAATAAAAAATTCTTAAAACATAGCACAGAACAGAAATGAAAGGCCTATTTTTTTTTTTTTGTAACAGCAAATTACCATTTGCCTTTTCTAGTATTACATGAACTGTGATAAATTCATCTTTATGTGCCAAAAAACAAAAAAAATCCCTCACCCAATTAAACGTGTGTGTGCTTCATGCCCACTGCTACAGGGGCAGGATGCAAACTTCTATCTGTGGCTGCCAAAAAAAAGGTTGTGTAGCTCTGGAAATGCTTTACTGAACTACAGTAACACCATTTAACAATTTAGCTAACTGATAAAACTAAAAATACTGCTAATTCCCATTTGTAATATGCTAAATTGCCTGCAACTAATTTAAACAATAAGTGAGGCAGGCTGTGAGTTGTTATCTGTGGCCAGTTGAGCAAAATATTTTATTTGCCATCTCTATCACTTCATAAGCATGGGGTTTAATAGATTAGCTCCTAAAATATATTCTGCAAGCGGACAGCCCATATGGCCTCAGAACAGTTAAACTCTGCAAAGAATTCACTACCTGAACTTGCCAAACTTGCCATTTTGTGATAAAACAAATGTATATATAGGCAAAACTTTTAGCTTTAAGCTGCAGATTTCCCCTCCTTTTTTTTTTTCTTTTAAAACTCGAAAGTTTCCTTCAGGTTCAGGTATTTCTGAACACACAATGAAAACACAACCTTGAAACCAAAAAAAAGCCAAAGCCGATGGTATGCTCTAGTTGTTTCCCGCAATGCTAAAAAAATTAGCTCAAATCCCAAGATCCATCCTCAGGAGCTTAATTGCTTCAAAGAATAAGAATCTTGTCAAATTCAGTCCAAACAAACGTAATCAGTAGCTTTCAAAGCTTGTTTGACAGGGAGGAGGCATAGAAAACAACATAGGAACCAAAGAAACATACATCGACGGTCTGTCAAAATTTTTTGTTAGACATGATGCTATTATCAAGGCACATCAGGATGAAATAAAGTGACCTAGCTGACCACAGGCTTACAAATGTCTTGGGAAGGAAGGAAAAACGGTGAATCAAAAGGTAGCTTTGTTGCACGTCCCCCCAGGCCATCTTATTGACAGGGATGACAATGGTCCCAAGATGCACCATTATCTATGACCAGCAAGCAGACATCAAATGCTACCGAGCTGTCTCTGTCAGAATAGAAAATGCTGCTCAAAATATACAGGGCTTGTTACATTTTGTTCAGCAAAGGTTTGTCAAAAGCCAGGGTCACTCTGTGTGTGCACTGCCCTGAAGGGTAATTTTAAAAGGCAGGAGAGATGCACTTGATTCTGCAGTGTTTCTCCTGGAAGGAGACTTCGAGTCTGTGGATGACCAAAATGTTTTGGAGAATCAAAGAATGACTCAGAAAAAAATAAAATAAAATAAAATAAAGTACAACAAAACTAATAGATGTTCATTACGGCTGTGTTACTAGAAGGCAAACCACTTTTCAAAATAAACAGGTTAGGGAATTATTCCCATATTTAGATGTTTTTTCAATAAAAATCCAGTTGATTTCTAATACATCAGGGGTGGATGCTACTGAAAAGGCATGACTCAAATTGTAGTGGATAAGTACGCCCTCTTCAAGTATCTGTGTTGTACCATTATGCAGTTAATTGCAGTAAAAATATTTATACTGGCGAGAAAAGAATTGTTAATATGGTACCCTTTGGAAAGAAAAGAGAGAGGTTGTATATACAAACTCCAACCTCAGAAATGTTTGGGTAAACTTTGTTTTTCTGCGAACATCTGCTAAGCACACACTGAGGAAAGAAAGTCCAAATGCACTTCACTAATTGACACAGAAATCTTTGTTTAAGAAATGTGTTGCTAAAAAAATAAAAAAAAAAAAAAAGAAAACTTGAGGATGAAAAGAATATTTCAGGGAGTGAAAGGCATTATTGATCCAGAAAAAGCATTATGGAATTTGTCCACCGGTTCTTGCTTACGGGTCAGCTCTTGCTTTTTCCCTTAATAGTCATTGCTGCCTTATGGATGGGAATGGTGCTACCAAGAGAGCAACAAAGGGGCGGTGAAAACTCCTCGGCGCTGCCCCGTACAGACCAGGTAACACAACATCACCCTCCGCTGTCAACTTTATGGCTGCATCTTGCCCTGGTAATGCTCATGAAATGCCACGTGAACCTTTCCGTCCGGCACGGTGGCACGTAGGTGCTCGGATGCTCCCCCAGTCTGCTGCGCAGCCCAACAAACTGCGCGTCCCCAAAGCGTTCCGCCCCTTCACTTCAGTCCTCAGCTATCCGGACCTGTCTCCCTGCTCGTTTCTGCTGTTGATTACTGGCACTCCTCAGAGCGCGTAATTATCTTGTTTTCTTTCTTTCCTTCTTAAGGATAAATAACAGAACAAAAAAAGGAAGAGAAAAGAACAACACAGTTACAGCCTTTTGCTTCAGGTTTGCGGCTCCGAGGTTACAGCTGATGCTCCACTGTCCGTACCCACATGATTTTCAGGACAGAAATTAGGATAATAGTCTATCAAATGTACTTTCTCTCCTCCTAGGCCAATCTTAAGATGATGGATATGATCCTTTTGCGTCTCGTGGGACGTGCCCTTTTGTCCCCAAACACGCTGCTATTAATTCGATGCAATAGTTTCTTTTTCCTTTCACTGGAAGACACAACATGCTGTGAGAAAGGCTGGCTTGTCTTTCCTCCTGTTGGAGGACTCAAAAGCGCCCCGAGAGTCGAGGGAGACTTTGCACACCAGATATTTGCCCACCAATACTGCTTTAACAATTTCATCAAAACCTCTATGCGTTCTTCCTTGCCCCTTTTTTTCCCATTACTGACTGTTTACATGGACTCGTATGTAACATCTAGTTTTCACTGGAGGTGGAGCGGTGTCTGTTGGTTAAATCCTACTTATTATTTTTTCAGCTGTCAATTATTGATATAGACCTGAATGGCGGGGGGGGGGGGTG
>VYXH01003518.1:1011561-1092276 GCA_013397275.1 Burhinus bistriatus | reverse complement strand
GGGGGGGGGGTTGGGGTGGAAATAACAAAACCGAACATGTTCCTCGTCAGTAAATTCAATGTTTGGTTAAAACATCTACATTAATATTCTTGCACATTCTAGCTCTTAAAACCAGGAAATCTTACTAGTGACTTCCGTGCTGTAATACTCCGTGGGAAATTTAGAGCTGTAAGGTATCTTTAGCATTTTGACATCAAAGCCTTCGCAGAAAAATAGTTGCCCGATGCCATCTGGAAGTAAAAGAAGGCACAAATATATCTACAATCCCTTTTGCCCGTCATTCAGTCTCGCATGAAACAGCTCCCTGAGACCAGAGACACTGGACCAAATTTATGTGAACAGTGTGGTAGGTCCGTTCTCTCCCGAGCCAGGTTTCAAACAGCTATACCACGGAGACAAAAGACCTTGCAACTGTTCGTTTTATAAAATCCTACTTATTAAATAAATCCTGTCCTACTCACCACACTACTCATTTTCATGATTTCTGACCACAGCAATACACTTAACCTCCCATCCTGTTCTCACAGTACTTCACCTTTGTTTAGAATCAAATTAAATTGGGGGGCGGGAAGCAGCATCAACTCTACTTAATTGTTGTGCATCCCCGGAGTGATCCAAACAAACAACCTGAGGCTAACAGATCCACGTGGCACACGAGGTTACACTGTGTGTAACGAGGTAACACACTCGTGTGTGTAAGGTTTCCACTCCAAAATAAGGAGAACAACATCACCTCTGGTTTGCTGCCATCAGCAAGAAATCTAAGCAGTACCTGCGATTCTGCAAAATTTGTCTAGCCCTGCAATAAGCGTTTTAATTTACGAGTAACGGAGGGCTTACAATTAATGACAGCCAGGTTCTTGCTATAAGGATAAACACTAAGCAAATGAGCACGATCGCAGATGTTTAAGAATAAATGTGAAAGGAAAGGAGTGAGCATTAAAAGAATCAAGAGAGAGAGAGTATTGATTCAGTGTGACTGATGGGAATGAGTTAAATGATTGACTATGAAGTGTGAATTCAAATTTACTGTGAATGGAATTCACCGTGAGTGGAACAGAGTATGCGTGACCATGACTGAGTGTGACTAGGTATCATTAGGAAGAACTAAGCGAATATGAGTGGAAAGCACTGATTATCTCCCCTGTAATCTATAAATAAACAGTATTGCAGGAAGTTTTGAAAAATGTATTTAATAAGGGATTTCCACTGCCTGAATAAACTTGCGGAGGCCAGACAGCCTGATCTAGAGGAAAATGTATCATTTTACTCAAAGCTCTGTCATGTAATAATACGTGAGCTCGTATCTGACAGGAACAAAATAGGCCTGAATTTACAGCAAAATGGAATCACTGGACTTAAAATAAATGTCTTTCCAATTATGAACAAACAAATTTACTAACTCATATGATATCAATTATCCTCTCTTCTGCTTATGAGTATTTTCCTAACAGATGTGTTTAAATTCAGAACTACGAACATTCAGGACCCGCAAATTTGGGAACCGATGCAGTCCTCTGCAGCTCGATATAATAAAGGTTTTTTTATCACCAAATGACTGTCTTTTGGCAGACTGACCAAATAACCGCACTGCCACCAAATATCTGCCCTTGTGCAGAGTAACAGAGCTGAGCCTGGTGTTGCTCCAGTTTAATCCAGTGAGAGTAAAGTGTGTTTTACATCCCGGGATCTCAGACCCCACACGTGCAGAAGTGTCTCAGTATCTGCTCAGCTGTTGCCCTTTCTCCACAAATATCTCTGTTTACTCCAACGAGGTTCAGTACAAGTCAGACCAACAGAGTCTTTGTTACTAACGATCTGTGCAAGTAGATGTTGATTTTAAAGGTGGATCCTGCCAGAGATGAAAGCAATGACAAAATCCGGGATCCCGCTGTAAGCAACCTGGATTTTACCATTGGATTCATTCGTGTACCTTACTTGAGTAATTTGCTTCCCCCCCAATTCTTCTGCAGTCATTACCAACCATCAGAATTTATGAGTTTGTTTTTTTTTATGTCAGCCTCTACTTCCACTGAAGAAGAAAAGATGAAAACACTGAGCTCTGTGTTTACACTGAAGGAAATAAATAATCAAAACCAAATAATGTGAAAGAGCAGAGAGGCCATTTCAGCTGGCAGAAATCTTTCTTAGGAAACCTGCTTTCCTCTGCTAATACACTGGTGATGAATTTACGGGGCTGAAGAAATTCCCCAGCTCTGCCTGAATTAGCTGGGGCTTAGTCTAAGCCATGCACGTGAGCATCCTTGAACCCTGCGGTTCTTTGGGTTAGAGGCATTTTAAACTGATGTTCAGTGGATTTACATCCTTATAGCTCTCCAGGCTCTAAGGTAGCTCTGCCGATTAATAATGGCTGAGGATGTGGCCCAAACTTTTGCACAAGTTTCTGTTTGCATTAGATTTTGCTTATAGGCGATTAATAGTGCAGTTCCATTTTACAACGTCTAGGACAGAAACGGTTACTAGTTTACCTTTACTGCCTGACCAGCTCCAAAATGAATAAATGATTCCTGTTTGGGTCTTATTGAGCATCAAGAAATGCCTCAAAAACATTGACACTGTCACCTTACAATAATTGCAGTTTTCAGAATCTGCAAGAGAACTAAAAAAACCCAAAAATTTCATTGGGGAAAAAAAAGAAATTTATGAGAACATACTTAATTCATTCAGCCAAAGAACGTACATTTCTTGAGATCGTGAAAACTTCCCCATCCTGCCTAGCCTCCTTATGAGTCAGGTCAAAGACGGAGTGTCCGCGCTGTCTGAGCAACCCTCTCTAGATGTGCATCTCCCAAGCAAGACAGAAAACCATTGACAGGAAAGAGTGGGTAATTTACGCCACTCGTGCCAAAGCCGCACATGTTCTGTCGATGAATGGAAGACTTAATTCTTCAGGATAGCGATTCAGGCATTTTAAAGGAGTTCCTAATGAGGCAAAATTCACTAATGAGATACAGAAAAAAAGAAAAAAAATAAAAATCACCTTTTTCACTTAGAATTACCAAAATGCAGAGTAAGTAAATCCCAAAAATTTTCACAGTATGACATAATAGATGTAGGTAAGAATGAGATCATTGAGACTTCACATTCTTTTTCCATCTCATTGTGAAAACCTGTTAATAATAGTTATGCTGAGTTACCTTTACTGCAATAAAAGACTTGCTATTAAAGAAAAGCACAGCTGATGTTACTAATTCTGCTACCTTATGCTGCAAGGCTGCCAATGAAAATATAACCCAGCTTTTCACTGCTCCGCACAGACACCGTTACCAGAGTCCCTTAGATTTAAGGCAATCACAAAGCTGCTGGCCACTGCAAATGAACATGCAAATAGTAGTATCTGTTTATTCTAATTGTACTTCTCGCACCTTCCAACTGCCTTCCAATAGCTCAGAAGTCTCTTGCAGAGCAAAGACCAGGACCCACGTCCCCTCAGCTTTGTCAGTGGTTTAATACATCCTCACTCCTAGTTTCAGCCTAGGAAAGGTAAAGGGTCTGTCTGGATTTTTGCCAGATTTTTTCTACCTTGAACAACGCGTCTTATTTCCGAATTTCTAAACAAATATTTGCTGATTCCAAAGCTCTTTCTATAGCTCGCAGAAAGGTTAGGTATTGAGTGGACAATTAGCAGTCAATATGCTCAAAGATTTTATTTTTTCAGCTAAGCTCCTAAACATTGAACTAAAGTGAATATTTCCATGGTTCGCTTTCCTCCTACCTACCCCTGAGTTACAGAATCAGCTGGGACTACATCTGAATTGCATGTCATGTTGATGAAGGACACGGCTTCTCATCTGCAGCAGGACAGAAAGAAAGGATGCTTTGCTAAAAGAACAGTTACAGGCCATTTTTAGCAGTCAAATAAAATGTGACACCGTTAAGTATTGGTATTGCCTCAGTAAAGCCAGGTTGTCTGTTCACCTTACATTATGCTACAAATTCTTAACATAGCTTTAGGTTATCCAGCTTTACTTAGCTGCCGACAGAAGGACTTTTACTATTGTGGATCAAGGCAACTGTCTCTGGAATTGATCTCATTAGCAAAGTTTCCATAGGAAAGAAGATTAGAGAAAGCAACTGATTTTCTTGACTTGTACTGGTATTTCTATGGCAGCGCAGCAATTTCATCTTCCTTAGAGGCATTGGTTTCAGGTCACATTTTTAACTGTAGTTAAGTCCTCAAATATTTCTGAAGACAATAAGTGACCACTCTCCGCTGCAACAAAGCAAACGTTCAGCATGGTCAAGCTGTAGCTTTTGACAAATGTCATTTTTTTCATAGGCTTTGTATATAACATTCAAAATAAAGACAGCATTCTGGATTTAAATGCACACTATATACCTCCAGTTTAAGACGACGACAATCCAGTATGCACATCCAAAGACAAAATTTGCCCCCAAATTTGGCAGATGAAGTCCAAAAATGTTTCAGTGTCAGAAAAGAACTGCTTTCTTTTTAATACTTCTGCGATGCTAAAGAAAGGAGTATTATACTTCAATTCTGTATATATATTAAGAAACATTGTTATTTTAATGTAATTTAAATATCTGTATACACCTAAAATTTTCACACAAAAATCCTTCAATAAAATCTAAAGAAATTATTTAATTTTGCAATTGGTGAGCTCTGTTTTTGTTATTTTTCCAAAGACAATATCCAACATCAGAGCAGGAACACACTGGACCAGCCACGAGAAGGAAAAGCAACGGTCGTTACGTTTTGCAAGCAGAAGTACGAGAATCGGGCATAGACGGGAGGGAACGAATGTGGCAATTCGGAGGATTCGCTACTCTAAATCCCCTAGTTTGGAGAGAACTAAGGGGCTTAGTAATATCTAGCGAGTAGCTGTGGTGTGCGCTTCTGCCTACTGCGGACAGCATCCGTGCAAACCCTCGTTCACTCAGCCTTGACGCAAGGGTCCAGATTTGGGCAGCAGTCATTATTTTTCGTCTCCAAATTGTGACGCTTTTATTGGAGTCACATTCATAGTTGAAGCTGTCTTCCTGAAGGAGAAAATCGTTGTAGTTTTTGTCCTATATATGTACGTTATATAATTCTGACTATTATCTCTGGGGCTCCTCTGGCAAACTTTCCACCATTCTTTCTCTGTTAGGTCTCGAAGTTATCAGAGTCAGAGTTCATTTATACTTCGGATCTCTGGTTAGACAATGTCCCCAGGGTTGTGAAGTCTAGTATGGCAGAACACAAACATAATTTTATGGCTGCTATAACCTAATTCATTTAATTAGGGGTTTTCTTGGATTTCTGGGGTGTGTGTCTTTTCACGTTTAGAGGTTTCTATAGAAAATCTATCTCTGTTCCAGAAAGTCACAGGGAAAGTTCTCCTGCAAGTGTAGATCTTGTTTGCTCTCCATCGAATTAATGTTCACCGCATCATCAGCAAAATATACCTTTCCATGTTCTCTCTACCATTAGTAGCTTTGCGGAAAAATTCTTGCACAGCAGCCCACAAAGAAATGCACATAATTTAGATATACCGAAAATGGAAAAAAAAATAAATTACGGTATTTTTTTAAAGGTGGAGATCTTAAAAAGATTTAAATTGAAATGGTTAAAAGAAGCAGACTGATAAGAAGAGCTCTAATTAAGAAACATCTTGCTGCTAAAAAAGTGAACTTGTACACATATTTCATACCTCGGGCAGAGCTCAAGCAGAGGTAGATTGTATCTTCTTTAAATAAATGAAAAAGGGAAGAAAATATATTAATCTGCATCGTACTAATGCTTATGCACCCGAAGCTGAACTTCCACCTCATTGTGCGATATTCCCAGCACAGACGTAGCGTGGGAGTCCCTGCCTTGAGAAAATTTCAGTCAAACCAAGAAAAGGTGGGAGAAATAACGTGTTATCTGCATTTTACAGAGGTGCGGGGAAGTTACATCATTTCTCCAAGCTGATGCAAGAAGTCTCTGGTAATATCCAGATCTTCTGAGTTTTTCGGAGGTTTTTTGCTCCTCTGAGGCGGTAGGTACTTACAGACACACTCACAGTGAAACCGAATCTAAATGTTCCATATTGTCTCTTGATGTGATGTAAATGAAAGAAAGGAAAAAGAGGGAGGGTTTCCTAGCTAAATATTTAGTACTTTGTAACTACAAAAACACACCTAAGTGCAGACAGGAATGTCACCATGCTGTTTATATGTCTATACCGGAGCATATATACTGGAGCAAAAAAAATTATGTTAAATAGGAACCAAGGTTGAGAAAGTAAATCATTAAATCGTTCCAGAGATATTATTAAAAAAAAAAAAAGTTTCAAAATAGAATATTTTTAAAACAGGAAATTGAAGGAAAACATTTAAAGTCAAATGTGTCAAATGTTTCGTCTAACCTTAGTTATTTTTTTACCTTTTATTTCTGTGAGAAAATATGTAACAATAACAAAAAAGCTATAAATGCTATAATGTAAAGTGTTTTATTTGTAATTGTCCTGATACTTTTTTTCCTTTTTTTTATAAAAACTTTTGATAAACTCTGATTTCAGAGCTATGGAAATGAAAGCATTTTTAACAATCCAGACATGCATGGAACTATCTGCCACCCAAAACATTAAGTGTGTACTCTAATGGTTTTCCTGCAAAAATCATTCCCTAATTTACTCTTAATGAGTGATGGTGTTTATACACTTAGCTAGAGGAAAGGGATTTTTTTTGAGGATAGTACTATATTCTCTTCCCTCAATTACCATGTTATAATTACAGACAGGAGAAGGCTTTCTAAATCAATTTCAAATCATAGCTGGTCATGTTTCTTGTGCCATTCATGGCCACAGTGTCTAAGAGCAAAGATAACCAGAACAGACCAGGGTTGATATCAACTTATATATCTGAAAAAAGTCTCTTGTGTAGTCCTGGAACACAAACAAACAACAGCTGCGAGTTACTTTATTTCTGACCTTCTCAGCCCTTTCTGAGGATTGGAAAAATAGCAAAGCACAGGGCATCCCGATCGCCTTTTGCTGACCAAGCCTACTTTGGTTCACAGAGCAGGTGAAAGCCAAATTGCCTCTGGTAGTCAGTACAACTGGCAATAACATTCCTACCAAGGCTATGGTTGTTAAATGGAAGAAAAAAAATAAGGAAAATTGGGATGCTTTGAATAAGGATGCCATGCTAAAATGAAATACTCAGTAAACTAGATTTATTTATGAGATTCATGTAGAAATAAAACTGATGACCGTTAACCTACTAGCACCAGAGAAACTCCTCCAGGGTGCTCTCGTTACAAATACTCAGAACTAAAGAAATATTATCTGGGCAGGGAGAGTATCTACAGCTTTTCTACACTCCTCAAACACGTAGAATCATAATTTGCACAAATATCAGGACACAGAAATACCACTCATCATTTTTCCTTTGTTTGGCAAAATAGTAAGAAGAAACTACAGAATATATTAACTGGTGAAATGATAGATAGGCAGCTTTGTCTTATTTTACACATTTACCACAGCAATAAATCTGAACAGAGATTTTCGTTGTTTGCTTTTTAAAAAAAAAAAGTTTTGGTGATTTTTAAATTCATTCAATAAAAATGAGGAAAGGTATTGTGTTGTTATTTTATTTTATTCTAATAGCACCTTGGAGAGTGAGAATTGCTTAACAAAAGGTGGGGAATGGGTGGGCACAGAATCACGCTTATTTTTGCTTACTCTGACATTGCAACCACACAGCCACAGGTGAGTACCCAAGCATGGTTCAGGGCATCCTGGAACCTCAGTCAACTTCTGCCAACTCCCTGTTATGTCAAGACACTCAGATCTTCCACATCCCAACATCAACTCTGATATTTAAGCTAGACATAGTCAAACGCCTATTAAACCCTTTTTATCATACTAACTACTTTACATCCTTATAATGCCATTTAAAGTCATTTCAGTGGGAAAATTTTTCTACAGTTATTTGCGTTACTGGGTAAGGCAGCCTTGTCGGACCAAGCTATCTGAAGACAGATCATAACCTGTCCCACAAGAATCTTCATGTTCTTGCATGAAACACCCTTCTTTTCAAGTTCCTTTGGCAGTAGTAGGTAAGGAAACGGTGGAGAAACAGCGATCCAATTTCTACCACTAACTATCCCACTGACCGGGGGAGCAGATACCCTGATGCCATTAATGGAGCTGTCTGCCGTAGCTCCCTCCCTGACATGGAGCCGGACAGGTGATCCAAGCGTTTATATCGTGATATGCTATTCTGACATTGACTGTTACTACAAAATGAGCTAATCAAATTGTCTGGCAAGATCTTTTTCTCCTGTCAAGAAGAATGCCTCACTTTTCTACTATAAACTTGAAATATTCACAGTACAGGGCTTGCGACCAAAATCTGACAATTTAGCATAAAGTTTTTAGATGCTAAATCATATATATTAATGAAAAATTATGCATTCACTGACAAACACAGACAGATTCTGATTACCTGTCTTTGAGGAAATGGACTGCTTTAGAAAATTATTTGGAGTACTCTACTATTGTACCTGTCATACACTTTTAATTAAAAATGTATTGATGCATGACTAAATTGCACACAGTGAAAAACAGACCTATTTTAGTTCAACTGCAATAACGTCCACATAACCCAATGAAGTAAGCCCATACAATTATAACAGGAAGACAGCCCCAGAACAGTTATACTTTTACAGGTCAACCTCATACCAGATGTATACGCTGTAGAGCCAATCATCACAAATCAGTGTGGACTCAATCAGCACAAATGAATTTACTAATCTACTCTAAATACCTGTAATGAAGTCATTTCTCTAATCTATTGTAAATTAAATATGTGGTGAAATGAAGACAAAGTAATGATTAACATTATTTTATGTAGTATTTCTTGACAAAGTCTGCTAACTAAGGCAATCTACACCCAATATTTTAATACAAGAAGTACATGCAACCAGAAATACATCGGTTACATTCTGCTACAGCCAGGGGTATGAAATCAATACACTGTTTACAAAAAACTTGCTTTTTGAGATCAACACCCTCTGTTAGAGGAATATTGAATTTAGGCAGACAAGAGGTAAATGTGTTCTCAGTTAGAACGCACTGAAGAAGAGTGGAAATTCAGAAGAATATAGTTAATGCACGGTAAAGATCTAACACCTATAATGCAATGTCACAAAGTTTACCACAAAATATGAATTTGAATTACTTTTTAGATTTGCTACGACATATAAGACGTTAGGATAGACATATCAATATTTATTTGCACCTAGGGATTTGGAGCTTCTTGAGAAAGTGTTGATAAAAGTGTTTAATGATGAAAGATTAATTATTACTATGAGGAATGACATCACGATTAGGATTCTGAATATTTGATAGATGGGCTTAGTTCCTTTCTTCACTAGAGGGTATCTGCTTGAGAAAAAAGGTGCATCCTTAATTCATGGAAACCTATGCTAAGGACTAAACAGAAATCTGTGAGTTGCTTAGATACTGCAGAAATGGGAAGTTTAAAAGTAGTTGTTTTTTCTAGACTATTGTTGTCCAGATAGATATTTCCTCTTTTTTAATTTGGTATTTTATTTCTGCTATTGAAATTTTATTTACATTTCTCCTCAGTCCCTCCTTTCTATCCTTTTCCACGACAGGAACTCTGCACTGCCATTGCACTTGCATCAACCGCCATAACTCTTCCAGTGACAGACAAAAATAGTTAAAAAATGCAGACAGTTTCTTGAACACTGTGGGCTGAATTTCGTCAAATAAGGTTCTCTGCATGTGAAAAAAAGGAAAAAAAAAGGTATTAAATGAAACAGTCTTTGCATCACTGTTTTCATTCTTTCTGTGTTAAGCGCATAAAGATTTTCCCAGCAAAATGTTTTTTAACTGAAAATGCCAAGATGTTGAAATCAAAACTTTGCACAGGAATAAACCTGGAAAGTTTTCATACTTGGAATCAAATTTTCACCAAAATCACAGGCGGACATATGGAGGACACGGAGGATCTAGCTTCTCCTCACTGCTCTGCCTGACTGAGAAAAAGACAAGCAAGTGCTTAAACAACGATATTCTTGGCTCTCCTGATGTGTGCATCAACTTTCCCAAAGCTGTGAAAATTCTCGTAGCTCCCCAGCGTGGGAAGAGACCCTTCTCTCTTTCTGCTGAGCTGGACGGTGCTCTGCCTCGTATAAAAAGACACTCCAGAGAAAATTGATAGTATGGCTCCGTTTCCTTCTAAGGGGCAATTTTTTAAGGCACTCCTCAGTTTTCTTAATAAAACATAATTTTACCCGCCTACTATAGTTCATGCAGATTGCAAAGAAGAACAAACGTTGAATTTTACCTCTTTTAACTGAACTGAGGAGCAAAAATACGGAAATCATATTTTTAAATACGGAAATTTATATTCCACAAATTACTAATAAAAAATAGCCATTTTAGAAGCTCATTTAAATGCAGCCTGTATTTGGCCCCAGTCTGAAGAGCTATAACAATTTAATAAAATGGTTCTCAAAAGGAATTCCACTTAGTGGTTTGTTCTCCAGAGCGACCAGAGACGAATCACTGTAAGTAACATCACTCCTTATTACAAGATCTCTGCTACAGTGAGGAACAATATGATGAATTTTAGATGTAAATCTGAATTTCATGACCTTTCAAGTCAGATTCTTAAACCGCATTTGAGGAGCATTTTCTCTTTACGAATATGCTGTTGAACTGAAGACCCAGAACTGACATAATTTAATATTTTTCTCATTTTTTGGCCCTCTTCAGGTGTAAAGTAGGCCTTTCCAATGTCATCCTTATTTACTTTATGCTCTCCAAAGTTCGCAGTCGTCAATGTTTTTGGTGCATTACATTTAGCTGTTTATGCCTGATAGGTAACGCTTTCACTTGAACAGAAGAGACAGGACGATTGTCAAACCACTGAAATACAAATGAATGCTAAAAAAGATTCTCAAAGCAACTGTACTCATTTGATTTTAAAAATGTGTTACATTTTTAAATATAAAAAGCTTCAATGCACTTTGGAAATATAGCATGAGTAAAGAAGTACAAATAATCTTAAAAAGAAATACTTGAGTTTAATTTCATTGTAAGCTAAATGCGTAAGCCAAAAAATTTGAAGTATGTTATATCTTACTTTAAAAATTTAGGGTCACAGAATCATTTCTTTAAGGATGTCACTTATAATAACTCATTACTTTCAAGGGCTTTCAATAGAAATGACTGCATAATGCTATCTATAAACAAATCTCGCAAACATATGTGGGTCATCCTACAACTATAATACAAATATGACCTAAAAAGTGACAAACCGATGTCATGCTATTTTCCTAAATATACCATGTTGTAAAAATAATAATAAAAAAAAAATATAATCTCCAGAGCCTACAAAGCAGGATTTCAGGTTTAGAAGCCTAAATATATCTGGCTTTGCAAAGAAGACAGTGACAAAATGCTAATGCTACAGTATGTCACTTATCAAAAAGCACAAACTGTTAAGCAGTAACACATTATTGTGCAGCTGGGAGAGGATTTCCACGTTGGCTCCTAATTCCCTTAGGTGCCTTTAAAATCTTACCTCTCACAGAGGTAAAAACAGAAGCCTTTTTAAACTATGGTCACCCTGCATTCCAAGACTGCCGTTTCAATTACAAATCCCTCCTTAGTTAGGAAAATTCAGAACCAACCTTTTTTTTTTTTTTTTTTGAAGATTAACATATACATTACATAGAGCATCTTACTACTGAAAATGAATGTATGATCTTGAAAAGTAGTACCAAAGCGGGGCTTGAAGATTATAGGGGTTTTTTTTCCACTTCTGAAAGTAACTTACTTTAAAGTCCCTGAAACGGGGTAACATCCATCACACTATATTTCATTAGTCTTTAAGGCAGCCTTAAATAACTGGGCCTAAAAACAGATCTTGGTTGATATGGCAAGTATCTAAAAAGGATAACTCTGAAAATATCCTTTGCTGGGTTCAGCTTGGATTTTGCCCAAATAAATTCAATCACCTCTCATTATGATTGAGGAGAGGAGGGAAGAAAGAAAGAAAGAAAAAAAAAGAAAAAGAAAAGAAAAAAAAAAAAAAAAAAGGAAAGAAAAGTGAAGCCCTGTTTAANAAAAACAGGAAAGCAAAGTGCAGCTCTGTTTAATCCATATAGACATGTCTACCCAAATCCCTTTGCTAATGTATTTCTAATTCACATAGGCTAACTCATCCTGTAATAATGAGAGCTCCTGCGAAAATGTAGTGCATTTTTAGTATTCTTCAAATGCATTAAGCACTTCTATACCATTTTTTAAGGATTTAGGCAGGAAAAAAAAATATAAACATCCATGCAGCTTTCTGAGGTAGGCAAGCTGGTTTCCCTCCTAGTGAAATTGTGAGGCTATTTAGGAGAAATGAGTACCTGCTGGACAAAGCCACACAATAAACCATATTTACTACGCAGGTAGAGATCCACAAAGGGCATTTGGTCTCTTTCCCTGCCCCTCAAGCATCCTGTTTACCTTGCTAATGTCGACCGCTACCACTAAGTGTTAAATTCTGAATTTTAGAGCTGCAAACAGACCCTACCGTATCTCTAAGGCAAGAAATATAGAGCAGTGCTTCAAAATATGTAATATTTTAATGTCAAACATGGGGGTTTTTTTAACCTGCTTCATCCTGCCAGTTGTGCATGACAATTGAAAATTGGAAATTCAACCTTAGCAACAGGAATGCAGATAGAAATGAGGAGAACCGGAGCTTTTGTGCAGCTCTTAACGCTCGCTTCCATGTACGCCGCAGCCCGTGCTCGGCTCCGCGCTCATTACCACTCGTTACTGCTTCCCGGCTCTCCTCCTCTCTCACAATGAACATTAACTCCCCATGGCAAAGTCCTGTAGCCCCAAACCACACACTGCTAAACCAAATGCTTCGGCTACATGAATCAGGCTGTTAAATAATCACTAAGGTAGAATTCTAAAAAGCGTAACATTGAAATCCTTGGGTTTCTGAGCCTTTACCATTTACTTACACCAAGTTGAGGGGGGTTTTTTAAAGTTTTTGAAGGAGACTTTGAAGGGAGGAACCTTGCTTTTTTCGGTCCCCCCAAAAAATCTCCAACAATAAGACTTTTGTGGATGCAATCTATTTAGGTAGCCTACTTCAGCCACAGCTCCATTCATCACACAGTTTATAATGACGCAAGACCAAGCGTCCAGCACGTGTCCTCCTGCACTCTCCTACTTGCTTCACCCTCTTGCTATTTCATATACACACACGTGACCAGATTTACTATCATATTCCTGTTGGTGTCTATGGTAACTTTACGTAACTTGATATCATATTTCATACAAAAGCAGCTTTGATTTAGCACGATGGCTGTGCCAGTTAATTTTCTCCTTTGAATTGTATTATTATATTATATTTATATATACGTTATATTATTCACTGATTAGCACACCATTACTCCAACGTTCACCTTACGTATCCCCTTACTTTTTCTCTTACAACATAGTCTCCTCTTTTCTCACCCATTCTGACCGTCTTTTATTTCCCGTACTTTCCTTAGTTGACACTGAACTGGAGAATCGAACATCTTGAGAACCCGTCACCTGTGCAAGTTCTGGTCATGTTTTGGACACCCATTCTTGGCAGCAGACAGGGAACAAGCGGTTGCCAAGCAGCTTATCGTGAGCACGGCAAACGACACGCGCACAGCTGCAATCACCTACTGATGGGTTAATGCAGGAACTGTGGGTCACATGAAGGTTCAAGTCAGCTCACAGCACACTAAACAAACCAGGAAAGGTAAATGACAGGGCTCCTGATAACATGTGTCACTATTTATTCTTTGTCTTTGGTTATTAATTTTGTGATTGCATATTTCTGGTAAGATGTTAACCTTAAGCTACTGGCCCCCTCTCTCCGAGAAACACATTGAGGTGCTGGAGCGTGTCCAGAGAAGGGCAACAAAGCCGGTGAGGGGTCTGGAGAACAAGTCTTCTGAGGAGCGGCTGAGGGAACTGGGGTTGTTCAGCCTGGAGAAAAGGAGGCTGAGGGGAGACCTTATTGCTCTCTACAACTACCTGAAAGGAGGTTGTAGTGAGATGGGAGCTGGTCTCTTCTCCCAAGTAACAAGCGATAGGATGAGCGGAAATGGCCTCAAGTTGCACCAAGGGAGGTTTAGATTGGACATTAGGAAAAATTTCTTCACCGAAAGGGTTTATCAAGCATTAGAACAGGCTGCCCAGGGAAGTGGTGGAATTGCCATCCTTGGAAGTATTTAAAGACAGGTAGACGTGGTGCTGAGGGACATGGTTTAGCGGCGGTTTTGGCGGTGTTAGGTTGATGGTTGGACTCGATGACCTTAAAGGTCTCTTCCAACATAGGTGATTCTTTGATTTTATGATTCTACTAAATTTTTAAATTATAATCATGTAGAAAAGAACATTTTTCTTCTATTAGTAATGTCACACACGATAATAAAGAACGCATATGATTCATGTTTACATATGGTTCATCAGACATTTTAACTGGACTTAAATTAGCGATAGTGATACACTGACACTTCTCTTCAATCACAAGTACACACAGACCATATTTGTTTTTAAACTCAGGTGCCTAATATTAACTAAGAATAATTAGACTTTGAAGGTCATAGAGCAGCTGACGCAATTTGCATCCATGATCAGGGAATGAAAATCCCATAATCAGATAACCAGTACAGATGGACTGCCTTATAACACATACCACCATGCCTATTTTCATTCACTTTAATGTGTCGTCATTTAGGTGCTTTAACTAATTCTGTAACATGCAAGGAAATGAATAATGTTACTTAAAGATGGAATAAAAGTTTCTCGTCAGAAAAGGTATGGCAAATAATTTTGAAATGAAAAATTAAAATTATGTGGACTTTCCTACATGAAATGCCCAGGGAAAATGTTGCATTCAAATGATCCTGTTTAATAATTTTGCATCTCTGTGACACAATAAAACTATCAAGATGTTTGCTCCATCAACGGAAAGTATAACATCTCACCTGCTTCACAAGAAAAGATATTACTTGCACTACAATGTTAACTGCGTTTTAAGGGCTTATCATTATATAGGTTATAGAACAAGATTTTCTTAGATTGTATAAAATGAAGGATATAGGAAGGAGAAAAGGGTTCCACATTCAGATGGATGTTTGGAAAATAGCATTACATGACTCGAGGACACACATCTCCTCTCTCCACTCTGCAGACACTTTAGGAAATCAAATCATGGGTTTGCAATAAAATTACGGCTATTCATTACTACTATCATTTTAAGAGCAGTTGTAATGGCATAGATATTAGTGGCACTTCAAGCAGTTGTGACTACTAAAAGGTGCCGGGTACTTACTTTTCCAGTCCCACACAAGCAACGAGAATGTATATAGCTTTCCTAGCTCACTTGTACTATTCTGAGTATGTAAAATCATGCACACGCTCATGTCTCTCTCTGATCAGGACATAATAAATCTTACTATTAAGTTAATGTCTTCCCACAAAACTAGAGTCTGGAACAGAAAGACAAATGGACATTTTTAAAAACTCCTCATGTATAGAGGCTTAAGCATATGCAGAACATTAAGGTACAATGGTCTTAAAATTGAACAATGTAAATAAATATTAGCTGTTTGACCTTTTTAACTGACAAATATTTTTCCTAATTTAAAAATACACAGACACATTCCCCTTTCCAAGCTGTCCTCCACAAAACGCTAGTTTTAGAGGTAGTAGAGTTTTTAATGGTTCAGTAACGATACACAACACCATGAAAACAGGGGTTTATGATGGCCTTTAGCTACAGCAATGTGAATGGCGCCTCTACGATTTTTATTTGGTTAAAAAAAAAAATACTTGCTCAAGTGATGTAATAGACCTTCCCATCAAATTTCCTTTCTTGCTTCACCGAGCTGCACATGTATTGTTTTTTATATGCCAATGAGTTCGTTGGTGATAAAATGCTGCCAAAAGCCGTCTTTGATGAATGGTAATAAATTCAAATGCCTCATATTACACTGCACATTTTTTTCTTAAAGAGAGAAGGGAAAACATACAAATTCATCATAATTCACACTGCCTATTTGACCCTGTAAGTATGAGCCAAAAAATGACAGCATCAAAAACCCAACAATTTTAGCTAGCTTTTTGCTTCTGATACTGCTAAACGTAAAGATATTTAACACACAGAGTTCTTTCCACAGAATAAAGAATAGTGCATTTATGCTTGTTAAGCTATGAAACATGAATGAGAAAATAAAATTTAAACTACTTTGCTTCAAATCCCCCCTTCCAAATGAAAGCTCTCTGGTAAAAAAGCCATTTGCATCGTTAAAGTTTTCTAAGGGCTTGGGTAAAAGAGAGTAACCCCCAACAGCAAAGCCTGAATTCAGGGTGTATCTCCTGTGATTTGGAAATGGGAAGAAAGAGGATTTCCTAGATGTTCAGGCTGATGGATTCAAGATTTGGAGGAAGGGGTCAGTTCAAAGGTAGTGACATGTCCCTCACTTCATCGCTGTCCCTTACACCTTGGTCACGCATGATACTCTGGCCCCCATCTTTAAACCACTATTTTACAACTGAATGCTACCTTCTTCACCTCAGTTATCTTCTATTTTTCAGCTAAAACTATAGAAAGTAGCTCTATGTACAAAGAATATAAGCACACCATTTTTCCTACAAATGACTCAACCTCAGCTCTTCTAAGTAGTTTTCAGACCAAGCTTTTGTGTCATTTCTATGCAATATCTTTCTCATCTTGCTTCTGAAATTATGTAATTATTAATGAGCTGCTCTGAAGATATTTGGATCTCATACACTTGTTTCTCAAGTGTTATCTATCTCAGAAAGAAAAGGATATAAAATTGCCCATAATTTGATGCAACACTTTTTCCAGACTCACCATCGATACAGCAGCAATACAGGTGGCCAATTCAATTTCTCCTCACATCAGAAATGTTTCACCATTAGATATTTAAGGAATATTAATCAATAATGTGGTATCAGTTTTAATGCTTTATTGACTGGCTATATCCTAAATATGGATGAGTGTAAATTCAATCAGAGATTCTGTTTCAAAATAACCACCATGACCTACGTAAACACAGTCCAGGAGCTGATTTAGACCGGGAAATAAGTATCCGATAAATAAGGCACGCTCGCCACGGGTTGTTTGAAGATGGAAAACACACTGACGATGTGGACTGTTGCAATATAAGGTCTTTTCCTTCCACCCCGTGGGGTTACTCACTGATACAGCTAAGCATACTGCACCTTTTTAGCTGTCTTTGGGTTATCTATTTGTATCAACGTTCACTGCAGTTGTTTGCAGTCTGTATGCCTTCAACTTTGGCTGTTTTCTACCTCATATGGCAACTGAACCTGTGCAGAGGTCGTTAAGCAGCAAATGTGTTAAATAGCCTTTAGCATACTTTCAGCATAATCTTCTAATTGCTTTTCTCTCAGTAGGTAAATACAAAATAGTTTCCTTAAAAGAGCACGAGATAAATACAGAAACTTTTCCTGTTTCTTTAATGACTTTTATCGATAGTTCTGTTTTGCTTCTACTTTGGGCCTGAATCCCACAGACTTCCGTATCTATGCCGGCATTTTAAATCAGTAATTTATGTCATAGGTTGAATCACATAATAATGGCATTTATAGTTTATCATACTCACATAGCTTTCTGGGTGTGTACCTCGGAGGCAAAAGAAGCAAATTTTTATTAACACATGTTTATACATAATTGACCATTTGGGAAGTAGGAAGGAGAAATGGCTGTGATTTACATAGTTTAAGAAATGTCTTAGAGCACCTCACCCAGTCTGGAGCTCCCACTGTGACAGATGAGCAAATGCCCATGGGAGATGACAGCATGGTATTTATGGTATTTCCTTCTGAGACAATTAAGTAACATATGCCAAGACCATAGGGATTATCTCTGAGCTACACAGTATGTAACTCTATCTGAAGAGAAATATAATATTTTATAAATTTGACAAACCATAAGAAAGAAAAAAATTGATTCACCCATTTTAATAATGCAGTAACTTTTCTCTGACTTAATCAGACATTTCTTGGGTTTTTTTGCAATAAAACGGTGACAAGCTAACATCCCACACACTACTTCAGAGCTGCTGTGCAGCACTAGGGAAAATCTCATACACACAAAGTACAGGCTGTTATCCCATGATTAAATGATTTGACAGCCCACTGGCTCTAGAACAGCCCTGATTTTACACCTACAGCAAAGAATAAAGCAAACTTTAAAATCCATACACTTTTCATCACTGAAGGCCTTTGATGCGATCCCCAAAATAAGAACTAGTATTCTGTTGCTCAGAAAAGCTCACGGGCCTAGATCTTCACCGATTTTCACCTTCTGCAGCCATTTATTCTTTTGCAACATGGACGTAAACCACATCACTAATGATTTGCTACTGTTTTATGAACATTTTATCTTAGCAACCAGCACAGTTTAACAATTTATTTATGAATGCACTTAAATCGTCAGGTGTTCAACAACTCTGTGTATTACACCAACATTCTGCATCTGTGACACCAGGATGACGCAGGTTATAGTATAAGAGTTTCTATATGTATTAGCAACAGTGCAACCATTCCAGAAACTCTTTTTTGGGTTCTTGCTTTAATTTTCTTATAAACTTTTTAGAACAATGGATTTTTCTTGAACTCCAGTAAAGAGAACTAGTTCAGAGGAATGCTTAATGAATGTATCATTCTGCAGAAATTTACTTTACAAAGTAGTAGAAAAACACATTTGTTCTACATATTCAAAATGGTATCAGATATTAGGTGGATGACTACAAGTGAAATTAGATCGTGTCATAGCATTTAAGATGTCACATGGACCACTTCAGAAATTCTCACAAGTAAATCTGAAATTTCTCATGCTTAAATAAGAAAAGAGAGTGGATCAAGAAACAAGAGATTTCCTATATACCAAAAGATCAGGTTGCACATAATCTCTTCACAAATACCAAAAACGCTGAAGAGTATTATTTCATAGATGCAAACTCTTTCATTTTCAGTATCATTTTTTACGAGCTGAAATTGGAAAATCCAGATTTTTATGAAAGTTACAGCAGTCACCATTTATATCATTGTATGTGCTGTGGATTGTTCTTCGGCAGCCCCTAGTGTAACAGGATAATGGTTCATAGCTCTAAAACAATAAGATTACTCTTCCAAAATTTATAACCAAGTCTTTTGTTATGCATCCTGTGTTCAAAGAGTTGACAACCTTTAACCATTCCTGCTGAAAGACAACACAACTCTCCAACAGAGTGGTTTTTATAGTTTCACACCAATTTTTTGTTCCAATTCACCAACCTGTGCCAAATTCTGAACTTGTTTTTTTACTTTATATTTAGTCCAACACAATTCCATTAATATGGAAATATGTATCATGATTTTTACTTCAGAAATCACCTAATGGGGAGTGAAAATACCCCAAAAAAACCAAACAAACAAAAAATACAAATCCCAGCAGATAGATTGATTAATTCCTCCAATAATCATAAAACTTGGGTCAAGAATATAATAAAGGTATTAATTACAAAAAAGCCAAGATGTCAAGGCTACTTTTTCTTTCAGCAGTCATGGGCTGAAAGCTTACATTCCCCTGCTACAGATATCATGTGATAAGAAAGTAATGCTCCAGAGAGGACATTACTGAAAGTTATGGATGGACCAGTTTGGCAACTAACAGATCCTTAATGGCTTTCAGAAGTAGCCTCTAATCTCTGGTAATACCTTCTCTAGAGGGTCTTCATGATGTATCATGTAATAATTGTAGTGCTTCTAAATATAGTTTGTATTACACTGATTACTGTGCCATTAAATTTTTTTGTGAGATTAAAATGGGAGTTTTGGAGTTTGTTCTATCAACACCGAGAACATTTGCAGTTGTTAATGTTCCTTATTATGACATTAACTTTATTTCAAAATACTTGGAGTGTTGATTATCTTGTGAAAAGGGAAACATTTACTTTGAAAGGAAGTCTGCTCCTTTTTTTCTGACTGCTCTTCGAAAACTGATTTTTACACTCAAGATGGTGACAAGAAATCAAAAGACACTGAAAGCAGTTGTGGGTGCTACCACGAGTGCGTATTTCACTGCTGTTCAGCTGTCCCTGTGCACCACTAGAACCGAGTCTGCACATCCTCACCGTTTTCTGTTATCCTTACAAACATCTTAGGTGATTACCCTGGCTACCAGGTGACTTTTAGGCAATTTAGGTGTTCTCAGCACATCAGCAAAATTGAAGCTGGTGCTGGGTTTCTCTTTGACTCGCACAGCAACTCAATTAATCTGATTTCACCCTTTGCTCCAAGCTGATCTGCTCTTGCAGGGTCTGACGCCTTTTTCTGGGAGGCTGCAGGCAGCGGAGGAAGGGGCTCAGCACAGACCAACGCTTGGTAGCAGCATCCAGTCTCTGCCAAAATAGTTCTAGGGCAGGAATAATCCTCCCAGCCATACCTTCTGTTTCCTCCTCTCCCCTTCAGCTCAACAGACCTCAGAGCCTCCCGGACACACACTTCTCATTCAAGCACCAAATATACAAATAAACGTAAATGTGGATCAGCCGTGGTCTGGCTGTACCACTCCACAGTACCGATGTGCGATGGTCAGAGTGCAGAAGACCTTCCACGCTCTCTTATTAGCGTGATTAACTTCACTGTAAATGAATGTATTCAACAGTAATTATGGAATTCAGTTCCTCTATTTTCCATATTATAATCACGCTGGTATAGTTTACAGCTGAATAACATTTCCAAAAGACATGAAACATGCTCTGTCCATAACCACCCTCGCCTCACCACTCAATTCAAAAAAACTAACACACCCATGAAAGTAGTATACTTTCCTTTTGAAGACTTGCCCCTCTTCATGTGAATACACATCCTTTGGCAAAGTAGGAGGACAGGCATCAGTTCTCTCGGATACTCTTTCCAGTTACAAGCCTATTAAATAAAATATGGACAAAATATATTTAATATACAAAAAATCTCATTTTATTGAAAAAGCTCAGTAGGTTTCTCTGTTTTCCCCCCCACAGCCACCAAGAATTCCTCTTTTAACACTTTCTGAACTGCCAGGCATTTACATGGTGCAAACTAATGAATACTGAAGTCACTAAAGCAGTACCTGAAAAGGTAAATACGCCAGACAGTGGTAAACAGGCACGAGCTCAATTATCTGCTGCAGGCACCCAACAAAAGGAGATCCAGATACCAGGACACCTTGCTATGCCACTTCTTGCATTAACTGTGAAGGTGCGGTCTCAGGCTTAGTCCCCGCGTACTGAGATCTACACCACAATATTATACACGAAAGGTCAGAGCACCACAGCCTCCCAGAGACTGGACAGCCCAACTCTCCATCCCAGCCAAAGATATGTTCACCCTGGGCAGTGATGATGTCAAAATATGGCATAAGATTTTAGGCTTAAGTCTGTTTGGTGGTTTGTTTGGTTTTTTTTTTTTTTCTTTTTTCCAAGAACAGGAAATATGAAGTGAGTATTACTGTAGAAAAAGAATCACACATTGCTATTACAGTGGGGGGAGTTTAGGATGAGTGCAATTACATCAATATTATTGTAATTAATGATTACATCATGCTTTAGAAAAGGAGTGCAGAAAAGGTTGGTATTAACATGCAAGACACGGCAGAGTGATATCAATACTCATTTTACTGTTCAGATTTTTTTAAAAAAGCTAATAGCTGTCAAAAATACCCATTATAGGCTAGTCTATAATTTGTAGAAGTCAAGTAATACATTTTTTCTGAAGGTATAATGGATGCTCCATGGAGCAATTATTTTAGAAAGACAACTTCATCTCAGCTGTCTTATGCCAGCAGAACTATTTAAGAGCCAGAAATGCATAATTCAACATGGAAGAGCTGTCAGATTTGAGAATACCTTTAAATTATAAAAACTTAGCACCACTAGTCAGTTATAATTATAATGGAAATGTAGTTTTCTGTCGTTTTATCATAGCAAACATCTCTTAAGAAGCAATTTCATGTGTTAAAATATTTTGGCAAAGTGACTTTTGATTCTAAAGGGATACAGATTATCTAGTTTTATACCTGAATATTTTTCTTACAAATTGAATGTAACAGCTTACATCGTACAAGATGGTAAGAGCAAGAGTATTATTAAAATCCCATTGGAAATTGTTACTATGAAACAATGAGCAGCATAACTCACTAGGACAGGTCAAGTTATGCACAAAAATATTATTTTATTACAAAATATGACAAGACAGTTTTTCATCAGACAGTCAATTATTTTATACAGCACACAGTCAAAATACAGAAGATGGCTCTTCTTTTGACTTTGGTTTCTTTTAGTAACTATGAAAACCAAATTATGAATCACTGAAGTAGTCACTTAGATGGTTGTAAGATCAACAAAACGTACTAAAAGTGCTCTTAGAAAAATTAAGATGATATTTAAATCCTTTTCATTTTCTTTTTTGTCCGTGGTATTGCAATGTCAGTTCTTTTCTCTTTAGGCAGGACCAGAAAAATAGTCTACGGCTTCACTCAGAAACAAGCTTATTGACTTATTATAATGTTATACTGGATGCTCGATATGTGGTTTTTGTCAGCTCCCTCCAGGGGCTGAACCCAATCGGCACACGAGGGTCATGGGTCATATTCCAGGTACCTGGGCTCAAGTCCACTTTCCTTTCTCTCCTTGTTTGCTGAGACCTACAGCAGCTCCCAGTCTCCTTCTCTACAGAGGAGGTCATGAAGTCTGGAGTTGCTGTCGTTGGTTTGGTTTTTTTAAATGAATTTTCAAGAATTTTCTAAATTGAACTCTGTTCAAATCAAAAGAAATAAAGCAGATTCAGGATTTCTTTTTAATGTTCACAAATAGTTCATTCTCCAACTAGTTCTACTATTAAAATCATGGAATTGCCATTTTGAAACTGTTAACAAAGACCTCTGTGTGGCTGTTTTTCAGACTAATTAGCTTTTTGATGATGATGTTGTTGCTGATGACCATTACACTTCCCAGATTTCTATTGGCCTTTCTGCCCAGCCCACACATGCAGTAGCAGAAGAGCACTTTCCCCTCCTGGGTGATTAGTTGTGGTCAGTTGGTTTTATTTATGTATTAGCTAACTAAATACCCTGATACTGTATGTATTCATGCACACGTTTAATTTTAAACAAATTAATTATCTGAAGTGCTCAAAGTAAATTTTAGGCAGGTTTGGGATGAAAAAATGTTGAATTTTATCATTAAATATAACGATCATGACAATGAGGTTTCAATGCATTAAGTTCTTATAACTACAGTAGCAGTACAGCTTCATCATCATAACACAGGAGGGCAGGAATGATGGCCCTCCTTTTTTGTTATTTACTCCTTTCCTCCTCCCACAGTATAAGAAGACACTACATCCAAAAGATGGAAAGTTATCTTATCGTTCTCTCCCTAAAGATACCAGCATATTAAGAAATTACTAAGAAACAGAGGATCTGATTCAGAAAATATCAATTTCTTGTTTCTATGGACGCAACATGATGTAGTATTGCATAACATAATACAAATTAAGGAATTAAATTGGTTTCATTTCATCTGATTTTCTGGCAGACATTAATGTGTTAAGTATTTACTAAAGAGGAAATTGGAATGCATACAGCATACAGAATTATAATTTATTAACACATCTTCAGTAGTGGCACACATTATCTTCCACAGTCTCACCTGTAAATTTCTGGGTTAAATCAGGTTCTATCCCAATAGCACATTAAGTCTCAAGATAGACAGTAGTGTATTCAACCAGCAAATTTCCAGCATACTGTAAGATTTACCTTTATTCTGCATCTTTTTCACGTAATACACAGATGTAATTGCTTAAACAGAGCTTTAAAATTAATGCTATAAATACAAATTTGGGGTTTGCAGGACATCGCACCGTAGACTTTTAACGAGTCAACAAAATTGTAAGTTTGCTACTCTATAGTACTCCACATGCAGGCAATTTACTAATAATGAATAATAAATATATTTTAATAGCTCCTCCGTTTGCTGTGCCACATATTTGATTTAAGCGTAACATGAGACTCCCCCCATCCTCTGTAGACATGGCTGCTAAAGGTTATCAAAGGGGCTGCTGCTGCTGGTGAGCCGTTGTTTCAGAGAAACTACACAGGTTTTCTTATAAGCAGTGTTTTCATCTAATTTCCAAGTCCGCACAAAAGGAGCAGTAATAATGCATAGCTGCAGTAACTACTAAATTTTCCATCACATAATTAAAATTAACAGTGCTGGAACTCCACACTTGTGTGCCATACAACTTGGGAAAAGTTAATTTGGCACGATTGGAGACAAGGAGAGAAAAACACCTTTTTACTTCCTAGTTCTTAACAGCAGACATTTTTTTGAAATCCAGGTGCTTAGTTTCTGTCAACTTCAACGGGATTTAAGCAGCCCTACAAAAACACCGTGCTGTGTTTGGGACCCAGGCTGGTATGTCCGCCCCATGGCATATAGGAACCGGGTGGTCCACGCAGAGGTCGCCCACAGCCATGCTGCATTGCAATCCACTGGGCAAAGGGGCTGGACTCAGTGTGCAAAATGAGGCCTTTTAACATATTTTTATAGCAACAGATACTCCAAATATAACATTAATAGTCAGTAGATATTTTCTTCTTCATTTCACTTGAGAGCAAACATAAAGACGAAGCAACTCAAGGACATATTACCTCCTGGCTTCCTTTGACACAAACTGTATTTACAGTATGGCCTAAAAGTTTTTAGTCCAGTTTCTCAGTCCAACACTCTTGAATTCGATTAATGGAGACATTCTAGCACTTATGTCAAGTTATGCTGCATATAAATGGGGATAAAAGGATTACCAGGTTATAAATCAGTTGAGAGATTCAGGGATATAAATCTCAGGGACACTAGGCTTCAGCGTTAATGGAAATGCAGAATTCCATTGGCTAATCACAATTTAGATTGCTACCAGATACATCACTGGATTTCACAGGGTGTCCTAATAAAACTCCCTGGCTCTGTAGGGAGGTGGGAAAAGTAGGAAAAAAGCCATTGAAGGTAGCCCACAAAAATCAGCTTCCATGCTAGCCATGGGCTTATCCAGTAAACCATGCAAAAAAGGCTGTTTTCTTAGATAAGAAATAAGCTACATCATGGTGGTGTTAGGGGTCATTGCTCTTTTTTCCTATGGGTAATGAAAAAAAGAGACTGTTGTACCTAATTTAGTCTCTCGGAAAAGCAGGCACAAAGATAAGTATAGAAAACTACACGGGTGCAGAAACGCACAACTTGAGCGACAAAGTTAAAAAAAATGTTTTGAGACCATTAAGTAACTTCAGCTTTGTAGACATATAGTTTTCATTATTACATAGAAAAGACGATGATTTTCCTTCCCTTTGACAAAACAGTGCAAGATGGAGAGAAGATTCCATCCTTATAATGGAATAGTTCAGGTACCGGACTCGGTTCTTGGTGAACAGGAAAGACGACGGCCACAGATGAGTCGGTTCAAAAGGCAGAAATCTCAAGCTTGGTGCTGAGGAACGTAGAAAGCAGGAGTAACAGCTGGGAAGATTTCTTCACTTCAGCACAACTGGGGAGGGGGGAAGAATTTTGTGGGAACACGAATACTCCACTTTCCTCAAGGGTATGATATCTACTGGCTGCGTTTGACAGAGTACATTTCTGCTGAATGCTCTAAGAAATAAAAGCCAAGGAGACACTGTGGGAAAGGGGATGTTCGGCTGGATATGTAAAAATGTAAAGGACAGTTTATACCCAAAGGGTCCTCTGTGACTTTATAAATACAATATGTAATTCTTAGAACAAATCAAATACAAACAAGTTAAAAGCAACTCAACTCATGCACTGATTAGTTGAGGGCTTTTGCAGAGTACGCTATATTTTAAGCTTATCTAGAGCCTAATATTATCATGAAAATGACCTAATGTTTAACTAAGCATTGTCCTATCTTCTAGATAGGACAAGGAGGTGGGGGGAGATCTATTTTAAAGGCTTTCCTTTGTAAGAAGGATGACATGTTAGAAATCCCTTGACTGTTGTATTATGTACAAAACATACCCAACGCAGAGGCTCTTGTAGGTTCCCATAAATACTTGCTGAACATCAGACTATTCTATTGGAAATAATGAGAATGCACTGAGAAGGCATGACCCTGAGCAACTTGAGTGGGGAGTGTGGCATGGAAGATATTAAATCATGCTTTCTTTTGTCATTGCCAATTATATATTCAGGTTCCATGTCAATGTTTAATATATCATCATAGCAATGGATTACACTTCCAATGTGCACTGCATAATCACGGTAACATCACTCTGATGTCATATTAGACACTGGCAAAGAGCCACGTTATGAGTAAAAATTGGGGCTTACCAAGAAATGTCTACAATTTATTTTTTTTTTTTTAGACATATGATTCATTTTAAGCCAAACCAAAGAAACAACACATTTGAAGGAGTGGAGGTCATTTCCAACTGTTACTTCATAGTGTACTTTGGCTCAAAACCAAAGAGACAGAAGGGGAGACCCCGTAATAAAATATCTTTTACTAATTTATTTATTTTATTCTTTTTTTAATATACTGAGGCTGAAGATTTAGAAGCACTCTGGCATTTTCTGATGAGGTTGGGGGCTTCCTGAAATTACCAGTTTCCCTTTTGCTAGTCAGCCAAGTTGTACACACCATAGTGCAACACATTGTAAGTTAAATGGTCAATCATTATCCAACATATCTGCAGTGGCATGCGGAGTTTCAAACATTCATTGTTTGGGGCATTTTTATGAAACACAATGTTTTAGTTGTTATTTGGAAGGTTCTTGGAAATCCAGGGACATTGAAGATGAAAGAGTCGCATGCTATTGGATTTGTTGTGTCACAATAGGAACGAATGATGTGTAAGTGGTCAAATCTGGATTTCTGGGATCTTTTCCTAAATTAGTTAATAGCATGCTCTGCAAGTTTAGCTAAAGTCCCTTAATTACGATATGCTCTCGCACTTTTCCCATCCATAAAATAGATGCATTCCCAAGTTCACAGAGATGATGCGTGCCTTCATTCATTACTGTTCGTAAGACAATTAGATGTACTCAGATGGAAGACATTATAGCAGAGTAAAGTATTACTATTTTGTAACTTCTATGATAATGACAAATTCAAGATACTAGAATCATATTGAATTTTTTGTTGCCAGAAGGGATAGAGTAATATCCCTTATGGCTACAAAGGGGCAATAGAGCTTTTTTGTTTTGGAGGAAAAACATCTTTATAATTTTTTTTCCTAAACCTTAAACTGGAGTTAAATTAATGTATATTATAAGTAAATAGATATTTTAAATTTATTAAGGTGGATGTGCCACAACAACCAGATTTTTCAATCAAAAGCGCCTGCCTGTGGACCCACATGGTGTATGTGCAGCTGGGCTGCAATTGCTGTGTCCCATGAGGTTCAGTCGCAGGGACTCGTCTTTCTGTGGCTGATGATAAACGTGGAAAGAAGTAGTACTTGGGGAGGTTAAGTCAATACGAGAGAACTTGTTTTTCCCCAAATACAAAGAAATCATTACGAGATTTTAGCTATATACCTAGCGAAAGCAGGTTTCAAAAATCAATACACACAGTAGACCCCTGGTCAAGAAACTGTATGTGAAGCTCAGGTTTTCTATCGTTCATGCCTCAATAAATTCAGCTATTGAGCGCATGGACAGCACTAACCCTGGCCATCCAAGGCTTCCTGTTGAGATGAGACTTTCTCTGTTGAAAGCAAGAGCAATATTTTCCTCACACTTCATCCCATAACTTGATCACAGCCAGTCTCTCACCCTCTTTTCAGGCAACTGATCAGGAAGCATTTTGTCTCTGATGAAATTCCATGTCAATGTTCCCGTCAGTGTGAGTACAACAGAGATGGCTGATTTTTAAAGTATCTTACAGCAATGTTGTTTTTACAGTATACCACGTCCCACGTCTTGTTTAGTGGCAGGAGAGCAATTGTTATTACCTATTTCAGAACTTTGAGATCCTCAGAATATATTACTTAAGTATGTCTAATTTTCATTCATTCTACACAAATTCTAGTAAGTATAGTGATGTAAGTGATTACAAAGGCAAGTTTTCCTCAGGTACATAGCTCTAAGAGGAAAAGCTTACCCCTAAGAACATATCTTTACTTTTTAGCATTTCCCTGCATTAATGTTATTCCCCATAAAACCACTTATTATGGGGTAGCCTCAAAGACCACTGAAGTCAATAAGCACACTCCATGGCTTTCCCCATCCATGTCAAACTGTGTTTGATCATTCAAATGGCCTGTAATAGAACACAAGAAGTGCCTTGTACTAAAGTATTAGCAGTAGACCACAAACAAAAGAAGTTGAAAAGAAGGTTATTGTATGTTGTATTGTTGACTAAGACTCAAATACTTTCTTTGAAGGAAAAAGAAAAAAAAAAAAAAAAAGGCATTTTCCCTGATAGTTTGATTTTATTATTATCATTATTATTTCAACAGTTTTGCAAAGGGTAGCAGCTCTTTGTCACAAAGAAGATTAAAATGAAAGTATCTGTAACTATAAAAAGTGTCAAATACTTAATTTTTATGTATGTAATTTGGTCATTTTTTGCTGTATCTGTTTTGTACAGACACACGCGCAAACCAGCGTGCCAAGAGCAAATTCACATCTACAGTAGCAAACAAGGGACACCAGTCAAAGCTCTGTTACACAGCACTTCCAAATTTATTTTGTCTGGGAACGTGGCAGAGCCGAGGTGACTTGTATTAGCACATTACCATCAGTTAGAATCAGAGAATCACTTCGGTTGGAAGAGACCTTTAAGACCATCACGTGCAACCATAAACCTAACACTGCCAAAACCACCACTAAACCATGTCCCTCAGCAAAAGCATTCCTCTCCGAGAGGACACGGTGGGGCAGTAACCGCTAATCCTGCCCTGAACCACCGAAAGCAACTATCAACATTGAGAGTTTTTCGTGACTGGACAGGAGAAATAAAGCAGCCCTCAGCTCAATTCCAAAGGCAGGAGTAACACATGGCATACACGCGCTTTTCAGCCAGATGCTCAACACAGAGGGTGTTCTCCCAGAGACACACGCTGCACAAAATACCTCCCTTTTTCCTAGGAAATACCAATTTCTTGTCTTACAGGCAGCTAGGTGGGAATTCGAAGTAACCTGCTTTGTGTGTCCTAGTTCATCCCACAGTCAAGCTGAGATTCAAAAGACTGTAGAGGGGGTTCAAAGATCATTTCTATCTGAAAACCCTCTTCCACTCGTCACTGTTTAGTTACTTGGGGCCACTTTGTGACCTTACTAATGTAAGTATAGAGCGAGGAGAGGTTATTGGTGCTAATGCAGGAAGAATCTGCCTTGTGTAACTACAGAATTTCATAATAATGTGTTTTACAGCGTGGTCCAAACTCGATTACTTGTAGAATGGAGAACAAAGAATGAAAGCAGATGCCCATAAAAAAACTATGCTATAAATGAAAAATACAAACCACGTTAAACATTTAATTGAATTAAGGAATGGAAGATGGACTTGTTCACATTTAACTTCTGTAATTATTTAATTAGAGAAGACATTATAAATGTAGATATATTTTCTGAAAACATGAAGATGAGGAGAAATAGTCTGTGACTAGCTTGATATATATATTTACAAAGATGCAGACTTTTGCAAAAATGTTCATTACTGTCTACATATTTTTTGTTCTTTGGGAATACTGCTTTTCATGCGTCCAAACTTTTTTGAAGTGATTGTTAAAAACAAAAGAGAAAAAATTAACTTTTTTTTTTTTTTTTTTTTTTTTTACAAAATAAAATTATGAGAAACTGCTAAAGACCCAACCTTCAAAACTAAAACAACATTAGTAATAATAAAAAGTCTTTTCGTTATTCATACCATAATAAATATGCACTTTCTCAATAAAGTATATAAAGAGCTACCACCTTTTTTCAAAAATTTGAAAATAAACCCCAACTGTCAGGGTAAGGATTTAAACCTGGCTCTGAACTGTGCATCCTCACCAAAACTCATCGCTCAATCATATTTCTTGGCATGTGGAGAGAATCTCCTTGAATCTTCAACTAGAATGTTAAAATTTCAAGACTGGAGGCAAGAAAAATAACCAACAGAGCACCAAAAAGAAAAGCAGGTGACCACAAGCTGGTCACAAAAAACCCAACCTCTCTGCGCTGTAAAATCACATACTTTTGATGTGGAAGTTACTAAGATACAGTGAACATTAAATCATCAAGGCATAGTATTTCAGAGAATTACAATTCAAAACCCAAGCTGGTTCCTAAAGAAGTACCTGTGAAATGAATACTTGATTCCTTTTAATCTTTTTCATACATCTTTAATTGTGACAGAACCTGATCTTTGATAGAACATTTTCGGCAAGTTTACTTGATTTCCGCCTTCTGCCTGCTGTGCAGCACAACAAACGCAGCAAAATCCAGTGCAACCAAATACAATTACATCTATCGAAAGAAATGCTTTCCACTAATCTTCCTTTTGTCTTATTGCAGTATCTTTTTAATAGGAAGAAGGGCTGTCCCTGTGTTTGGGTACATCTGTGTGGATACACGTGTATAAGTATTAGAAACGTATGGATGAACAAATACGTATTTTGTTACGTGTTAAGTGTGTATATAGACTTGTATACAAAAAATGCATGTGTATTTACGTATCCATTACATTTTTATATAAGCGCGTAATATACGCATTTCTACCTCTGTGTGTTCATGTATCTGTACATACATACATATACACACACGTATATATTTGTGCCCCTCTGAGCTCCTTGCCTCACCACGGACTCCAGTGCTGCTTTCAGTGAAAGTTTCAAAGTGCCTGTACGTTGATTTCTGGATAAAAGAAGCAGTTTGAGCTCCTGACCACTATTCTCTAACAAATAATTCTTTGTGGCTGTAATTAAGATGGCTCTGAAAGACTGCTGGGATGTCTTAGTGGTCTGGAGAGCACTCCCCCCTCCCCTGAAACAAAATCCTTTATCACATTTTTGAATTAATTATAAAAGTTAAAAATTAAATCTTTCTTGTGTCCCCCATAATAATCCTCCCAGATCAGTTTTTGTCCATATTAATGGAGAACACATCCCTAGTAAGATTTAATTTCAAACTTTTATAATTATGGTTAAAATTAAATCTTACTGTGGCTGTATTACACATTAACATGAATGAAAGCCAGCCTAGGAGGATTATCAATGGTACTCTGGCACGATTTATTTTTAACTTTTGCAATTAATTAAAATCTTTGGATAAAGATCTTGTTTTGGGGTGGGGGAGTCCCTATTAAGATGAAGCCCACAAAGTGTTTCCATTCTTGTTCAGAATATCGGAGCTGGGAAGGAAAAGGCTGGGAGCTCAGAGAGATCATCGAATAAATCGCTCATCCCCAGTGGAGCAATACTTAGTTCTGAGCTCCCTCTGCTCCGGAGAAAACGGTAATAACACCCCAAAACAGCAATTTGTTTCTAAAAATGTTCACCAACACTCTGCACAAGCATGGATCTAACCTCGCACCACCTCGTAATACTGTGAGATAGGCAGAGTGGTTCTGTATTAACAATTCCTAGATTTTAATACCCTTTGGGAGTCTTTGGATTATCAAGCCTGACCTCCCAGATAAGTCAGGTCACAGACTTTTCCATGTGAATCCCTGTTGCGGAGGGAATTATTCTTCCCCCCTGCCCTCCCCGTGCGAGTGGAAACTGTTGAGTGCAGTCCTTTGTTGAGCACGCATTTCCAGAGGGTGCCACGACGAGGACCCCAAAATGATAATGAAGGTATTGTTTCTTTGGGACCAAACCGTGAACCTCTGCTCAGAAGCGTAAGCCTCATCGGATGCCTTGAGAGAGATTGTTCATCAGCTGCCTTGGGGTGAGGCACGTTAATGGCTGGATAGCACACGGGTTAAATCTCAGAAAGCAACTCGCAGATGAATTTCACAAATTACTTATCATTTCAGCTGTAGGTATCATCCCATTTCAGTTCTACTTTTTTCTTTCTCAGAAAAAATTATTTCTAAGGGTAAAATGAGTTTATATTTTTCCCAAGCAGAAATGAACCCAGTTAGCAACACAGCGAGCAGCACCAGGTATCCCTCGTGCTCAGCTTGCTGCACCGACAGTACTTTGCCAGCCAAAAAAACCAGGTGAATCTCCCAAGAAGCTTCGTTTTCAGAAATGCTGAGTACCCCTGTAGGGCTCTGGCTGGTCTCACTCACCATGCACCGAAAGTTTCACAACACCCTGCTCTGCCTCGGATAAACTACAGCACCCGTGCGAGCTGCCGGCCACAGACCCATCGGGGACTCGGGGAGTTCTTAGAATCATAAGGTTGGGAAAGACCAAAAGACCCTTAAGATCATCGAGTCCAACTGTAAACTTAATACTGCCAAGTCCACTGCTAAACCCTGTCCCTAAGCACCACATTCTAACATCAGCTGAGGATAAGTAGGATTTAAAATAAAAATCATAATAGTATTGTGTTCCTCAGAGAAGTTTCTTCAGTCGACGGCTTTGTTCTTCCATCATCAAGCATAACGTAACTTTTCGGTAGCGTAGGGTAAGTCATAACTTCAGTTCCCTCACAGGGAACAGGGTTTGCAATAAGGGCTCTGCAGCACCTGGCTTTTATAAAATAAATTTTGTTTACAATCAGTTATGCTTACATGCATTGTTTCCACCATTACACGCATGCTTTTGCAAACGGAAAAAGCCTCCTTGAAAGTGACTTTTTTCAATCACCAGCCTTCAGATAAGGTAGTTGCAAGACGATCTTTATGCCTTCAGGCAGCTGAAAACTTCATCAGCTCCACTCCACACCCAGACTGAAGGCAAGGATACACCCAAAGCACAGGTGGACAAAGGGTTTTCTGAAGTTGTGTCTTAGAGAAAAATCGGCAGAAAGAGAAGGGATGCTGAGAAAAGACCAGACACAGCAAGAGAAACAGTTGTGGCCAGACACTGAATTAAATCTATGAAAGGGATCACTCTTGGCTGGAAATAAAAATGTTGCCTCCTATATGATTCCTTCAGCAATCAGGAAATGGGAACTTGCCCATTCTTTGTAAATACGAAAGTATTTAGATTGCATCAAAAGTATCTATTTCCACTATCACGTTTTTCTTCTAAGACAAACCACAGAGCTCAAAAACTTTGGCTAACCTCATTCTTTCTCTGTGATTTGCTTTAAGTTACACTAGGAGAATATCTCAGTTGAGGATATTTGGAGGCTTCAATTTTGTGTTTCCCAGCGAATATCACCTGAAAAATACAAGTTTTATGAGAAACCTGTAAGACAGGGTTGGATTTTAAAGGGGTGCCAGGAGAAGAAAATATAGCTTTGCATATCCACCTTGGAAAACCCAACAATATTCCATTCAAAACATTAGTGGCTTTTGTATAGTAAGAAGTTGAAGATTCCTCGCTAACTTCTGTGTTCTGAAGGAAATAATTTTACTTCTTTTCTGTGATGTAGTTAATTATCTGTATGCATTCACTCATTAACCGACTAAAATTCGTTTAGAAGAAAAGATGGAAACATCTCATTTGCAGTATTTACTAAGTGTGGTATTGAATGTTCAAGTGAAGGGAAGCTTATTCATAATACCAATAAATCCATAAATATAAGAATATACATATTAATACAGAAACTTTTTTTCCCCCTTTTTCTTCTCCAAATGAAAGAATAACCACACTTGATATTTCCATGAAGGAATATCGTACTTAGTCCTTACCTAACAATTCTGGTCAGTTGTGGCAAAACAAGGAATAAGTAGTTCTGCAAAGAAGGAATAAAAAAAAAAAATCGCTTCAGGAAAGTTTAGGCTAATGAATGAGATGTATTTAATGAAGTTTTCTTAAACAATCTTCTCCTGATTTGCTGATACCTCTCTGAATTATCTGGAGATGGGTGTTGAGTTGTTTTCTAGTTCTCCTCTTCTGTTAGCCCCGGAATAACAGTCTCCCCATGTCGTACCAATAGGTTTCGTTATCCACTATGTTACATTCAAAGTAGTTACATCAGAGCAAAGTAAGTACAATTTCAAATGTGAAAATAAAACAGGAAACAATTCTTTTGTAGCTTTTCTTCCCCTGCCTTGCATATTGCCCTGTATACTCTTCAATAATTGAAAGCCATAATTATTTACTTTGGGGAGTCCTGCAGAGCCATGTCATCGTGAGTGCCAATGAATTTTCTGGGAATGGTTCGAAATGTTTCCAGTTAAACTCTAGACTTAACATCTCAAGAAGAAAAAATAACGTTTCTACCACGTATTTTATTAAGCCCTTTAGGTCCTTTTACAAGAGAGGAAATACCAATTAACGTATAATTTAGCAGAACAAAATATTATCCCATTTCAACCAGTACCCACTTCCTTGAAGTTTATTCAAGCATTAATAACCATTTAATGCAATTTAACTACACTGAGGTATCCGTTACATTAATATCATATATCCATCAGGAAATTAGAGTTTTGTCTCTATGAATTTTGTATTACAAGAAAGTCTTTATAATTTTATTCTGCACTTTATGGTGGCTAATTTAAGTTTTAAAATGGTTCAGATAGCTTCCCAGTCTCTCTCTTCTACAGTGTAATATGACTAACAAATTGTTACTGATGTTAAAAGATCATGAACACATCATTTATTAAACAGGGCTGGAGAGATAAGTTTGAAAGAAGAGTGCATTTCCCATAAAATCCCTGTGTTTTCAGGAGCTTACATCCAGCTGCGGGAACAATCTCCATGGATCAGGATGCTCAGCACTCTGGGCTCCACATGAGTGGAAACAAACTCAGAAAAATATACTCAGCACCACGAAGAATTGCATCCCTCAGCTTAAAGAAACTCCCTGCCCACCCTGCAATAATCTTTAACGTGAACCTTGGGCTGCAAGCGTCATGAGAAAAATGCTTCCCCATCCTACCTGGTTTGAGCATTATGGATCAGTAACGCCCATGAGAAAAAGTCTAGTTGAGGTTCAATGATAACCCAAAGGAATACAACAAGTCCTCCTAAAATCCTCAAATGTGGGGCAAGCACGTGTAGGTACAGTTCCTCTGAAGTTTCCTCAGAGAGACAGAGTAATCATGGTTATTTCAGTGTCAGTTTGTTTATCTTTTTAACTTAAAATTTGTTTTTACATTTTGCCTTTGTCAAAATATCAGAATATACACCTATGGCAGCTGAAAGCAACCAGAAATAAATTCTGGGACAATGCAAATTATCTACTGATTAAAAAAATATATAAATCTTGCTATTTAAGATTACTGGTATTTAGTGTTCTATTCCACCCCACAGATTTTCTCTGAAACTTTGCCCAAATTTGTTAATCTTCTTATCCCAGTTAAAGAGGAGTAAGAACACTGGTTTGCCTCTTTCAGGTTTGAGAATTTAAAGCTTTTTGTTTCCAAATCCTTTTCTTAATAAATATTTGCTACACCGCAAATTTTTATATATCTTTATATAGGTATACATATTCATGCATAGCAAGATGGGCAATAAATCTTAATTCTGGCTGATATTATTTATTGATTATAGGATTATTGATTATAGAATCTCTCTTACTTTTGCAAACTGCTCCACTCTAAATGCAGCATAACTTCTTTCGGACACATGTTTTTTTGCTCACGCTATGAATGTTTTTCCAGGGAAACTACTTCACAAGAGGTGGGTTAGGCACAGCACGGGTATTTGCCGGCACTGCCTACATCTGTCTTCCCCTACTGCTACACTCCTGGAGAGCATCCTGCAAATCAGCTGATTGCAGTTGACTCCTTTGGTAATTACATTTATCACCTCCTTATGCCACTAGAAAATATCAGTGCACTTTTCAAGCATAGAGGATCAAATTATACAGAGAAGAAAATAGTTACATTATGCCATAACCGTTCCCAAGAAATTCTTCCTGTGTTGGTTTGAGGATCAGTACATCTGGACTAACTACACAAAGGATTCGAACATTAGGAAAGTAGCCGAGATCTGTGGAAACTGTCCCATAAAAAGGAGTTTACTGAGAGCCCGGGATGGAGGGAAGGGAGCAGCACGCTGAGCAGAAGAACCCAGATAAAGCAGAGATCAGGTTGGAGGCTCTCCCCACTGGTAGCCAAGTGGTGCCACCACTAAGGTTTCCAGATCAGTGCAAATTCCCAGAGGGCAGATTATAACCTAGGTTGTTCGAGGGAAGAAGTCTTCTCTATACAGCCTTTAATTGAATAAATGGTGCTACAAAATATCCCGCCTTTTATGTCTCATCCAACAAGATAAGTACAAATAAGCTTGCAAACCTCTCAATAGTCACCAAACAGGCAACAGCATAATACTGCTACTCTTGTAATTTCACTGCAGTATTTAGAAATAACGTACACTGGAGAAATACTCCACTGCACAAGTACTGCTTCTCCTCATCCCTTTTTCCAGCACAACGCGTTTTTCTGCGTCAGAAAATTACAGATTCCAGGAAGACGAATTTTCCTGGGGTGCATTACTCGGTCACCTGCACGCTTAAATGAGATGGTAGAGAGTGATAAGAGAGCCTATATTAAATTTCTTTTACTGACAGGATCACTATAGAATAAAAAAAAAATATCTGTCACATTGTTGATATGAATCTCCTCCTTGTTGTGCCTTTTGGCATCCGTGGATAATTAAAGAAGCCTGAAACTGCTTTTTCTGCAAGTTCTTTCAATTCTTTAGTTCTTTTTATTTGTCCAGCAGGCTTCGGTCTTGTTAAACTTTGCCTATTGAAGGGAAGAAAAAATAGGCCCAATATATTTTATAATTCCAGAAGTGTTAACTGGCCAGAGGGAACTGGCAAAATTCTTTGGTGGGAGATTCAGCAGTAGCAGACAGAGCAGCTTCACAGTGCAACCAAGTGTAAGACTTAGAGGAATAACACCATTTAGATATTATAAATGTGTTGTTTTAATTGTTTGGTGCACGTGAAATTTCTTTCTGTGGTTATAGGCACAGATGGGCAGGACACCTTAAGCATGTGTGTGAAAATAGTCCAACGGTACCGTTTAATACAGGAAAGCGGCACAAGGCATGCACAGAAAACTTGAAGCTGACATTCTCTTTAACTTTATCTGTGTTATAAAGCGTTGTTAAAATAAAAAAAATATACCATTGTGATATGCCAGAGGGAGAAAAACTGCCAAGCACCAAAATAAAATAAGAACTACCAGTATCTCATGTGTTAAAATGATTTACACTAGTATAAATTAATAATATTGCTGTATTGAAATAAACTCTAGAATTAAATTGTGATTATACCAGACGTTCCCACCTGGATCCCAGTTAATGCTCTTATTAACAAAATTAGCTTGGACTATCTCTACCTTATTTTAACCAATCCTAAACCAGAAGAGGTATTTACCAAGCCTCAGCCTGTAGCACAAAACAGACTCCAGAAATACCACCAATGTGAGAGGAAATAGTGACTGCTGGGATAGCCTACTTTGTCTAAAATTCCCCTTTTTCTTTAATGAACTTCAGCAGAATTTTAACAAATTTCTTAGTCTTGCAAAGCACACACGTGTAGAGTTTGTCATCTTCTCTGTATAAAGTTTTTTTTTCACATCTATTCACAAGAAAAGAAATGAAGATATCCTGAATTCCTCATAAAAGTCTTCATAATTTTTAGATAAACTGGTAATCCCATGTTATATCACTACACTAAATCACTGTAACAATAACAAAATGTTTTAAATGTAATCATTAATTAATGCTCTACACCGCAGGTCATGTTTGTTGTATCTACCGGCATTTAATACAGTGCTATAGGTAAAATATAATTCAATATGTCTTTTGAAGAAAAAACATATAGTTTTAATATCATATGCAGTATAACGAAGTCAAAGTAATATACTTCTTCAGGAATTTGAAAAAAAGTCTTGCCTGGAAAAAATCAATACTCAAAATATTACTGTGCAGAATTACATCATTTGTGATACACAATATATTGCAGAAAAGTGCAGTATCATTAGTCCATTTCAGAATGCTTAAAAATAGTATTGTTGTGCTTTTACTTTCTCAGTATTCTATTGAGAAAAGTACAGTTCAGAGAGACACTAGTTTTATGACAAAAAGATGTAGTTTGAGCATAGTTTAATGTCACAAACTTTGCAGATTTCAATTCTAATAAAATCCACGCATGAACTTCTAATAAAAGCTCCATATGCAAGAAAAAGCAGTCAGTTTACACAGTTTATGTTGTTAAAATGGTACACCAATAAAATGCAAAGAAAAAATGCACAGAGATGGAAGTTGAAAAATAAAATTGTTAAATTCTTTCTTGAAGTAATAAAAAAGGGAATATTGTTATGCATGCAACTATTCAAAATATTTTCTTTATAATAAGTTGGTTTTCCTTATCAGACCTGTTGAATGACAAATGACACAAAGACAGGCTTATGAAATTTCAGTCTAAAGCAATTTTTACCGCTAACACAAATTATAATATGTGCCTTTTGTCAACTGCATTCTTCAATATTCTAATTGCATTATGCTAAGACATGGACCTGTTGGAGCAGGTCCAGAGGAGGCCATGAAGATGATCAGAGGTTTAGAGCACCTCTGTTGTAAGGACATGCTGAGAGAGTTGGGGCTGTTCAGCCTGGAGAAGAGAAGGCTCCGCGGAGACCTTAGAGCCCCTTCCAGTAACTGAAAGGGGCCTACAAGAAACCTGGAGAGGGACTTTTCACAGGGGCTTGTACTGATAAGACAAGGAGTAATGGCTTCAAACTGGAAGAGGGGAGATTTAGATTAGATATCAGGAAGAAATTCTTTACTGTGAGGATGGTGAGACACTGCAACAGGTTGCCCAGGGAAGCTGCAGCTGCCCCATCCCTGAAGTGTTCAAGGTCAGGTCAGAGGGGGTTTTGAGCAACTAGGTCTAGTGGGAGGTGTCCTTGCCCATGGCAGGGGGCTTGGAAGTAGATGATCTTTAAGGTCCCTTCCAACCTAAACCATTCTATGATTTTAATAAAACCTGGGTTGGGAAATGCACTGAGGTTCCCATGCCACAGGTCAGAGGGGATTGAAAACATCTTGAGATTAAGCACATCTGCTGCATGAGCAGGGCATCTACATCACTTAGTCAACCCAAAGAGCACCAGCCAGAGGGGCAACCACATGATTGACCTCACACCTGGAGGTAAAGCATCAGGCCATTGGCAACTAGGCAAGGAGTAAAGCACAGGCCATCCCTCCTCCCTGCCCTCCCCGCCCCCCCAAAAAAACCCCAACCCTCTTGCTGTGTGTTTTCACATGATCATAGAACAATTTATACCAACTTGTGTGTCATTGAATACATGCGTATGTCAATACATACTGTATTACTACAGCAGGTAGAGGTCAAAGATATGAGTTATTTTAAGATTATCCTTTCTTTGGCCATCAGGACACCAGAGACTGTTGAATGTAATAAAAGTTCATCTTTAATGGAAACTCCGCCTGTACAACTGAAAATATTTTCCTTCTGTAGACACCAATTCATTTTTCCATTATCTTTACTCATTCCAGAGAATAACCAAGGATAACTTTCAAACCCACCTTTGAAAGGGACCCACTTTTTGTCTAGAAGACCGATCCTTGCAACACAGCACATATCTAAATCAGGAGAGCATCTATAGCAATCTTCCAGCACCAAGTGGCAACCATGGGAAGTGAGAGATAAAACACACGTTCTTCTTTCTTTTACATATTTATTTATTTTTACCCCAGAGTATTTTCTTTGTTTGAGCAAAAGAGGTTTTCTTTCACACCTTTTCATTCCTCATTTTCTTATACGTTGGACGGCCTAAAAGCCGCTTCGCAGGAGTTAGCTGGATATCAACTGTCCTGCAGCAATCATTTTAGGAATGTGATACAATTTTTAACAATTTCACATTTGTAAAATATAGACTAAATTTCTCCATAGAAACACCCATATAATCTCCAGTGACACTAACAGGTTTTACGGCATACAAGTGAGAGGATAGAGAAGTCAAAATTCCCATTTATTAGAGCAGATGAGAAGCCAGAGAGGTTAAAATGTAGCTTTCTTTAGATGTTGGTTTTTTAGTTTATCCTACACATTAGTTATATTATTAAAATCAAAGTATAGAAAATCTACTTGATATAGACAGGAAAGCACAATTTTTCTGAGCCATTTCAAAAATTATCTGTTTCATTGCTGCAGGATTTTGTGTGTCTAATGAACACAAATACACCGAATGGAAACATACATTATTGTCACAAATTTCATCTATCCATCATTTCAAAATTTTTCATCAGACTTGTTTCAAAGATCTCATTGGACCTATGAGAAAAAGCCTAACTAAATAAATTCTGGAAATAAATGTCAAAGAACAACAACAACAAAAAAACCACAAGTGAGACCTATTGTTGATAAGTCTGAAGGCTGACAATGCCCTTGGGGAGCAGAACATGACAACTCCAACGTTTCCAGATAAGACTGACCTTAGAATGATCCATTCTGACCTTGGTATAGGCCAGGCCTATAGAAATGCATGCAGTAGTTTAGGGGTTTTTTTTTATTTTATTTAAAAAAAAAAAAAAGAAAAAACCACAAGAATTCTTAACTTATGTAAGCTACAGCATTGAGCTTTGATTAGGGGTAGGAAAAATTCCAAATTTGAATTGGAGAATTCTCATAATCAGCCTGCTCCAGGCAGCTCAATCCCAGTGGCCAGTTTTTAAGGTTTTTCCAAGGAATGAGATTAAGCAATGAATCCCAAATCATTTTTTTCCTCAAGTGATTTACACTTCTAGAGATGCAAGATTCAACAAATATTAATCGGAATTCAAAAAAGATTAATCAGAGAAGGAGTTTCTGAAATATTTTGTTCAAGGAGTCTGAATTTGCTTCTTCCACCATCGCTATTGGAAATGCATTTTGTAGTGATGAATCAGCAAAGTACTGATAAGAAATTAAAGATTCAGTAAGTTATCTTGTCACTGTAGAGCACTGTGGGAGAACAAAATGACGTGTCACTATGCAGTTCTGCTGTAGCTATAACAGTTACAAGTTATGAGTTCCCAAACTTTTCTACAATTGCTTTTCTAATCTCTTTCTTTTAATATTCACTTCTTAGGCTATAACTTTAAAATTCTCTCTAAACCTATTGAGAGGCACGAAAATAAAAAGCAAAAAATCCAGGGATTTTACACTAAAAGCTATAACTGTGCAAGTTTTTTTGAGTAGTTCTACTGCTAAAAAGCAGCAGGGAGAGAAAGTTGAAATTTGAAAGTGTTGATAGGAAATAGTCCCTTTGTTGAATATATTGAAGAAAAAGCATTGATATGGAACTTCTTAGTGTGCTTTCTAAATTCTTTAATACTGCATGGCATGATTCACAGCTCTGTTTTCTTACTAGAGTTTTTTGAGAACTGAACTTTCGAGACATTACCCAAAGTTTTCTAAGGCATGCGAATGGGATTTCTCTTTGCTAGATAGTTCTGCTACACATTCTCCTCCTGGAAATAACCCTCTGCTAAGCATCCTCAGGTGCAGAGTAGTTAATATAGTTGAGATTCTGGATATTTGATCCTGGTTTTGGTGCAGGGGAAGAATTAATCCCTTAGTCACTCACACTCCGTATGCATCTGTTTAAGACTATGGGGTGTGTTTGTGTTTTCTTTCCAAAGAAAAAGAATGTTTCTTGGAAATCTGAGAGTTTTGCTTTCTGGGTGTTTCATTCAAAACCTTTGCCATATTCTTCCTCGTTTCCTACAAGTTCCCCTAACATTTTTGGCTCCATTACAAAAAATTTTATATAACAGTGATGCATAGTCATAATCATCTGTCGTCCAGTAGCTGAAAGTATTTGATGATATTGGCTCGAGACAAGTTGTTTGGTGGCTTTTTTGGTTTTGGGGGTTTGTTTGTTTGCTTTTTTGTTAAGTCACCTCATTGAATTTTTGCTCTTTGTGCTATGTCTAAAACACTGCTTCATATTTTTAATTTTACCCGTCTGGCTTCTGGTCTCCATCCCCGCATTAGGTTAGATGCTCACCTCTGTGGAGACTGTTATTGACACATAAATTATTATACTGAGAGAAGTTAAGAATGCTCTTGTGAGCCCAATTCTGTTTCAGAGCTCTTTGTTATCGAGAGTCACACACTCTGGGCTGTGAAAATACTTCTGAAGCTGTGTCCTGGGTTGGGCAATACCCAAATTAAAGTTCTGGGAAAAACAGAAACAGGCAAAAGTTTCTTAGAAGAAAACAGATCTGGGAGATAAACATATGTTTTAGTTTACTGAGAAGATATAGTTTAAATACTCTGTCCCTATCTGAGGGCTCCTCGTTCCCATCAACACCAAGTGGGAATACAATACAAAAATGGAAACAACTTTTCCTTCTTTTTCCCAGAACGTGCATGTAGTAGACTGGAATAAGCAACAGTTGCCACACATTTCATCCAGTATTTTCCAAAGAGGAGCCTGTGTGCGTGCACTAGGTCCTACACGTTCCGTAAGCCTCATGATTCCAGAAAGAGTCCAGTTTACTGTGCGTGCCCTGACCATGCAGGCGCTGTTGGAGCAGCAGGTTGGACACTTCCTGGAAACACAAACCTTACGGCATCTGCAGAGAACAAGTGCAATTTCTAGGATTTCCAGATGTCCAGGGGACCATTTGGATCTACTGCTTTTCCCAGGCTGCCAGATGTCCAGAAATCCTGAACAAACGTGTTCAAGTCACTGAATTTCACGAGGACAAAATTTCTAAGGTGGGGGGGAAGAAGAGATTTATCTGGGGAATCTTAAACATATGCTAGCCCTACACTCTTTGTATTTCTGAAAGAGGAAAGAGCAGTAAATGCTTTTGAGAGACAGTGATTGTCAACCCCATTAAAACCATGAAAATCCATAGTAAACACAGCACTCATCAAGCAGAAACTATAGCTGAAGGAAGAGAAATGAGGTGGAAAGCAGAAAAAAAGAATGAAAAATAAACAATATGAAGTACCAACCTCAATACATTATGCTCTTGAGTTGGAAGGAAGATACTGGGGAAGTTGCTTAAATAAGATTTTTTTTTTTAGAGAAGCCTTTGCATTTCATTTATGATTTTGCCATAAAAAGTAGGAGCGTGAAGTCTGCTGGTGATACAAAAGTTAGTGGGTATCATTCATACACAGAAGGGTAGTAATATTTCCTATAAACATAACATGTGTCCTTGAGGACAAGTTTAATATAAATGTAATTAAATATAGTTACACAAAGTACAAGTACAAGGTGGCATATTAATCCCAGCTGAAGCAGTAGCGGATGAGGAGCACAACTGCTCAGGACAGCAGAAAGGTAAATGAGGAAGGGATCTTAATCTTGGCACAGATATCAATGGGTATAAACTTGCTGCCATTGAGTTTAGGCTTAATACCAGGAAACAGTGGTTAAGCACAAGAGGAACATCGTTCCTGTACAGCTGCCTAGTGCTTCCACACCACAGGCAAAGCGGTGGAAGGAAAATGCTCAACTAGTTTCAAGACAGGCTGACAAATTTATGAACAGGATTTTAGGATGGGGGGTGGTTTTGGTTGGTTTTTTTTTTTTTTTTTCTGTAACCAAAAATAGAGCTTAAGCTCAGACTGCGTCATTAACCTACCTCAAAAATCTGTGTTAAAATACTAGGGAACAAACGAAAATTTATTATAGTGTAACAACTAGAATTTGTTTTACTTTCCTAGAAGAGCAGAAAGAAGTTGTTAGGAAGGTTAGAAAACCTTATCAAGGATAAATAGCAAGAGTCTTCTGTGCATAGAGAGATTGGGGAAGAATTTGGGAAAACAACTTGAACGTTGCTGACTGGACATCTTTGCATAAGGACCAGATGGAAAATCCATGGAGGAGACTAGATGAATTCACTTGCAAACTGTCATTTAGCATTAATTATGCCCAGAAAGCTGCCTCACATTGACGTTTGTATTACCAAATACTACAACAGGAATACATCTACGTAAAAGTTTATAATCAAATCCATGCAAACAATTTAAATATTGCAATGCTGTAAACAGATTAAAGATATTATTTTAGTTAAGTATTTGGGTTTGCAGTAAAACATTTCACCATTATGCCATGTGTGGTTTTTCTGCTTAACTGCAATCTACAAAAAGGCTGTAATAACACAGCTTTCTGATTAACCAAACAACTAATAACTGAGAAGACATAGTGACTAGCTATCATCCTTATGTAAATAAGGAAAGCTTATTTTTGCTCACTAATAGCCGCACATAACAGTGAAATGCTTTTAATAAGTTTTAAGAGGATAAGACCAAGAAATCAATTTGGTGAATGCCCTTTTCAATGACCGCACACCATGTCTACGGCTGTAGCATGACATGTTTGCATTGTTATTTGGCTGTAAACAAAATGAAAAGATCTGTCATTGAAATTTAAACAGAGAGACTGGTTACATAAACTGGAACATTCTCAGCCCCAGTACAGTACAATCAACAGTCTGAAGAGACTGTACAGCTAAACAAAGTTTGGGGATGTTTTTGGATAGGGGAGAAAGATTAATAACCAGAAAATAACTCTTGGCTCCCGTTACAAACTCTCAGGAATATAATTTAAAATTTGTGTAAATCCATAGATTGATGTTCAAGCTTATGAAATAACCATTTTTCGGCAGTGTTGAAACACACACCCACATGGAAACAAATCTTTTTGCTAGCCAGTTTTAACAGAATATACTGCTTTTACCAAAAAAAAAACAAATTAAATAAATCTGACCTATCTGTTCTCCTAGGTAATTGTAACTGCGGTCAGCGAACAACAAATCTTCTATAAATGGTCATCTTTCCAAATTACACTGGCTTCAGAACGTGCTTGATTAATTGCACAAACACTGCGTGCCTATAAAGGCAGTTTGTCTGCGGGAACCAACAGAGGATGCCCGAGACCTTCCCAGCAGTCACGTGGGAGAGAACTCAGTCTCTTCTCTCTCTCGGTCTGTTTGTTGCAGGTAAACAACGTTGTGCTTCATCAAAAGACCTTGCATATCTCTCTAGTCCCATGCAGAGCTGTCACCTTGCCCTAAATGGAGATATTAGGGCAATTGGGATGAGAAGAAGTGAGCTTGGAGAGGTCTCCTTCTAGGAGAAGCTTCCCCTCTCCAGCAGCATCTCCTGCTGTCGGCAGGAGGATGGGAGGTGAGCGCTCCCAGGGCTGGAGCCAGATTTCGGCAGCTGACTTAAATCCCCGCGCCTGGCGTCGAGGGAGGGCTGGCGCCGGGTCAGCAGGCTTCTCTCAGCAGGAACCAGCAGGGAATCTGAGGCTGGTTTCTAGATCAGACGGACGCACAAACAGACCACTCCGTGCACTGAAACCTGTGCTGGTATCATCACGTGCAAACCGCTTACAATAAAAGCGTAATGGTCACTAGCCTAAGCCAAGTATATTGTAGTAAACTGAGCTCTAGAAATGGGAATGATGAGTCACAGGCAAATCAACTCTTCTACGGTATCCATCTGCTTTACTGGATTGCAGAAGAATTTCATGAATTCAGGTTAAATTTTTAGAAGTGACATGTTGTTTCTAAACGGTCTTTGTTATGCGTGATTGAAACGTAATGCCCGTAACTCCATGAAACATGTGTCAGACACCAGTGATACTGTTTTCCTGGCTGCCAGGTATTTCTGACTAAAACCAGCAAAAGGGTTAAACGTGTCTTTCCACTAAGAGTGAAGCACAAAGAGTAATCAGAGAGGCTGTAGAAGCCCATCCAACTGCACTCTTCCTTCACCTTCAGGAGTAGCAGCTATCCTATTATAAATACCAGGAGAAAAAAAGCAGGGATCTCGGAGACAGAGGTGGTCAGTAAGGAGGTGAGCACAGATAAACTGGCTACACCACTGCCTGCAAAGCAACCAACACCACCTCTCCATAAATCCTGGAACAGGCATATGGTGTGCAACAGAGCATGGGGTTAAGTCTGGAAGGAATCAAAGTGCTTGTGCTTAGAGGTATGAGGTACGACATTTGAATCGCACAGACTGGAGGTGCTTGCTGCTGCCCCGCACCCTCCCAAGCTCACATGTCGACGGCTCCCACCCTCCCTCTGTTTAGCCCTGATTTTACTCTGTTTCTCCAAAGACAAAATGGGATCCACGTTCCCTTCTGTTTTGGCAAAGCCTTCGCAGCTTATTGTGTTTAGCAAAGCCATCGGAAATTTAGAACCAGGTCCTGTTTCATTCCAGTTGTATGCGCCCAAAAGAAAGCAGAGTTTTTGACAAATGGTCCAGTTTATGGTACACTTCTAGTTTCTCCTCTTTTCTCGATAATACTACATCACAGTTCAATTTGATTAATACTGAAAAACATTTCAGGGTATATACATCTACCCACGCAGTCAACCATATCAGAGGACGAAAAAAGAAAACACATGTTAAGAACACAAAAAGATATGTAGCTTAGAAACAGCAGTAAATGTAAGATAGCAAAAGGAATTTTAGGGTTCCTTGGGAGTTTTTTCCTGCCTTCAAAAGGGGTGAAGGTTTTCTTCACAACAACAATAAGCAGTAGATAAAGATAACATAACCCTCAGATTTTAAAGTGAAGCCAGTTTTTTACATTATAATTAAACAATTTAAGATATTAAAATCATTGTCTTAGTCACCTGGGGTATATGGAAAAATGGAAACTATCCTGAAAGCTAAGGCAGTCATAGCATAAAGTTAAAGTTAACAAAAAGTCGCTGTTTTGCAGAATTTAAAACATTACACATGCACATTGCCCAGATTGACAACATGAGCTGGAATGGTGCCAAAAGAGCAGCTATGATTTATTAGGTCTGTAGCACTTAATCCAAGAAATAAAAAGGACTTACGTGACAGATGAGCATAAATGAACTCTTGGGTCAGACATTCATTTCTTAAAAAGTAAAATAAAAAAAGGACTGAAGTAAGATATTGTATAGTTTTAATACACTTTAATGTATTATATATTTCCTAGTGTACTTTTGAATGTCTCAGTTTTAACCAACTACAAAATGATTTTTTTTTTTTTTTTTTAAACCAGACTGGTTTAAGCAAATATTTACCAAATCCCATCACGTCATACTGCCCTTCCCTGGTAATATCATCATGGATCAGAAAACATTTACAAAGAATTAGGACAGAGGCTGAAAACCTGACCCTACTGAAGTCAATGACCAAATTTGCATTCTCAGTAGAGACGTGGAGTTTCGTGCTAAGCCCTCTCCACTTCCACAGAATAAAGCCATGAAGGAAGAGGGACCAGCAGAGATCAGAGGGTCCCAGTAGAGATCAGAGGGTCCCAGTAGAGATCAGAGGGGCCCAGTAGAGATCAGAGGGTCCCAGTAGAGATCAGAATCTGCTCACAGGGCCAACTACTCTTTATAGCTAAGTATGGTCTGACTTGACACCGGTAATAAGACAGTGCTTGAGTTCCAACACGCGCCAATATCATGTTCTACCACAATTTTCTTCTCAAAAGAATGGCAATAGATCCCTGATGTACGCTGCTGTGCTTCGAGGTTTAGTCACCCGAAACAGAGTAACTTTGTTTCCTCCTACATACCGTATAGATAAATCATTTTCAGCACATAGATTTCCCTCTTAGCACAAGAACTTGATCAGAAAGCAAGAAAAGGTACAATAAATAGCCAACAACATGCTAACCTGTGTGGTTTGATACAGCTGAACAAGCTGTGAAAAGGAATATTGTTTCCTTTAATAGAAGGACTGAAATGGTGCTCAAAACAGATTGGGCTGACAATTTTCGCAACCTTGGTGTCTCCTCCAAGATTTACAATGGCACAGCTCCCCTTTTTAGCAAATTAAACCTTGTGTCAAGGCTTAAAATTAAATCCAAACTTCTTTTCTTCTCTGTACAGAAGGAACAAATTGGCACCACATGCCGGTAGTCAAGGAGTGCTGATGGGAAACAGAGTGAAGCGAGCGCCCTCCAACCTGGAAGGCGTCACTAGTCAAAATCAACTGGGATAAACAGTCAATTCCACTTAAAGTTTGACATATAAAGGCTTGTAAGATAGAAACATTCAAATATAAGAATTCTTCTGTACCACACAAACCTGTCTCGGTGCCAACACTTAAACTTTCTGTGCTGTGCAAGCACTTTGTGGAAATCTGCCTTTAGTACAGTTTGATGTTATAAGATCCCATGTTGCCAAAGCCTGTTTAGTTTGTTCCAGAGAGGAAAAAAGGAAATACAACAGAGATCCAGAGTGTATGAATGGCAGTGACTTAATATCATGTTGCCTACTGTTACCAATATAATTTTTTTCATTATTCAGGATTCACTTTGATAACATTTTAAAGCTTACTCGAACAGATATACCAGACAAAACCGAAGGGATATTTCTGAGGATGGACATATGAACTGCTTTTCATGGACAGAAAGGCAAGAGCGGCTTTTACAAAACTACACAAAAGCCAGACTTCCCTCCAGTTAAGGGAGGTACCTCATGTAATTATTTTGACAATTACTGAAGCAGCCCCATATCTAATCCATCCTGAAGCCCACTTTTCCCAGGTTTAGAGCCAAGTTCAGGCCAGGCACTTCAATAAGACTTGTGTTTAGGAAAGGTTTTGCTTTCTGTTGTTGTCTGCTTAAGTAACCAGCACAGAAGCTGCTGCAGGAACCTTTGCTATATTCTCTCTAGCTCCTTTTAGTTTTGAGTGGGCTAATATGAAATATTTGTCATAATCTGTCATAGCACTTTATATTACCTTTCTAGAAAAGTTCCATAGTTGCCATGCTAGTGTGAGACCAAATTAGGACGGTGATTGGATACCAAGACAGGTTTCTTCCTTCTTTCATCCCAACAACTTCATCAGGGATGGAAATAGCTCCACACACATCTGGCATATCATCTGTGCATGCTCTAAGGTATACAATAGGGGATACCAGTGGCTAGAAATAGCCCCAGAGTTGCAGAGTAGGAACGAGCAGATGACGTTGATGATGTCTATCAGAGTAGATGATGTTGGATTGCCAGAGATGGTTAAAGCGTACTGAACAGGGGATACAAATTCATCGACTTTTTTTTCCATGCATGCCTACATGTATGTACATTTAAAAAAAATCTCAGCCTTTTCTTGAGTTACTTGAGCTGGTTCTAACATGTACAGAGGTTTTAAGTTTTCAGGTATGCTTTTCATACTGACACCTGAGTCCCATCTGTGACAACTGCAGGTCGTCTCTGGTATTGAAATGAGTGTCTGTGAACAAAGAGTCTTTTCCCTTCATTAGGGCCCGCTAGCTAAAATACAAGAACCCTACAACCTAAGCATCATCTCTAATCAAGCTGTAACAGTTTAGACAATTCTTACCAACATTTCCAGTGTTTGAAAGGAGCAAGCATTGCAGACTATGAACAGTTCTAACACCAAAACACTGGAAAGCCAAAATGGAGACAGTTAGTTGTAAAGCAACATTATCCCAAATTACTTATTTCAAAGCAGAGAGTATATTTGCATAGATTTTTTTATATGCTGCTAAAGGTGGGCTATTCTTTAGTGTTAAAAAAAAAGACTCAGCTGTAATTTTGTTAAAATATGAAGTTTTCCAGAACAGAAAGGCACAAAACCACAGAGTTACAATTACACTGTAGAGCTGCACATTAACTGGAAGAAGCGACCCACCAACTAGAAGGCAGGAGGAAAGCCTGACACCCCCGGCACTGGACCACGTTATCAGAGGCTCTGCTGAAACAGTAAGTCTTTGCCCACCATTCAACCCGTGGAAGTGTCCAAAGTCCTCAACAACCACCTTATAAACTTTTTTTTTTGCTGGTACATACATATTTCGTTGGGATCTTTTCATTACACTGGGGTAATTTGGGATGGCAGATACAAAATTTTAAACAAGGATAAATTAAAATGTGCAGCCGTGCTGAAGATTTGCACAACTTAGCAGGAACTTTTATTTCATACAGCATTTCTCAGCTAAAGTTGCATTTATGTTTTGCAGTTCACCTCTATGTTTAAATAATAATTATTGTTGTGACATACAGTGACAAAAGCCAGAAAATTCAAAATTAGCAGAGACATACTCTGTCCATTGTTTGAATGTGCTCAGCTGGTTTTGCTTTACTAATACCACCAAGACAGAAATTTCATTTCCCAAAAACACAAACTTCTGGCAAGGGGTTACAGAGTGAAATAAATCTTATTCTTGGAAGAGATTTTTGTTTGACACCTGAATCATTTCTGCTGGTTTCTCTCCTTTTTTCCTTCTTCAAATGGAGTCTTAGAACTCGAAGCCAAAATACAGAGTCTTAGAGCTATCACAACAAAAGCTCAGCATCCAATTTCTCCTTCCAAATACACTCTCCTCCTGAAATGTATCAACAAAGCCATAGCCTTATTAGCCTGCACAGAACTGAGAAGGCTTGCCACAGCAAGAACATCTCCTCAAGCATTTTGCTATGCAACTGCTTTCTGAGTGGATGTGGAAGCAAAGGTGTCAAAACACATACTTTTAGAGCTTACTATTTTTAATTTAGAAGTTTTCAGATAGACGCACTTCATTTTCATTTATAATAGACTGGCAAATGCTAAATGCATCTGACATCAGCAATAATACTATACATTAAAATGATGAATAACGAGATTATTCTACTGTGTACCATTTTTCCACATGTTTTCTTTCACGTATTCCTCCTTTTTTTCCTCTCCCCTTCGAGGTACAAGTGAGAAAGCCCCTTTTTATACTTTTGTTTATACACATTGTACATCTCCTGTTTTCTTTTACATCGAGCAAATACGAGACTGCCTTATTATCGATAGAGTGGTTTCACATTGTTATTGCAATACAGTGAGTTTTTAAACAAATATCTTTTTCTCTTCCTGACATAAAAGAGCTGCAGATATTTTTATTTGCAATCCTAGAATATTCACAAGATTTTTCCAATCTTTTCATTAAGCTTCAATCCTATATTTACTGGAATTGACTGGAAGTTTGCCATGGACTTCCGTGTATGCAGGTTTACATTTTTGGTTTAGTGGACTAATTCCAGTATAATGCTATTGTATCTTTAGGTTATATCCCACAGGAATTTTGCCCACAGCTTCACTAATTAGTATATGCTATGATAGGACACTGAATTCGCCAAAGCTTTGAAGTGGATCTGCTGAAGCCATCACCTACAGCGAGATCCCTGAAGACCGAAAGCCTTTTAAACACAAGAAAGCCAGGCTTTATTTGAATAAAATTAGAAATTTAGCTTTCAAATAGAGAAAGCTCAAAGTGACTAGGGAAGGCAAGGCTGAAGTAGAAAGGTTTCTGCACAGCTATCTGTCCATGTTCTTGCTCGTGGGCTTTATTTTTTCTGACTCAAGTCACTTGTAGAAAATTTTGCCCGATTCTCTCTCATCCCTACAACAATCCTTGCAGCCTGCTTTGGGACCTGGCTGGTGCTTTCCACTCCTCACTGCTGTGAGCCTCATGACACGAGTAGAAGGCTCCTCCATTTGCACCCATGTCGTCCTGCTCAACTCACCCTCCAGCCAGGCAGCCTTGTGGGAAAGGAGACATCCCTCCTGCATCCAGGGCCATGGCCACCTCCACCACACTGCTTCACTGACAACTCCACCAGGTCCTCACATCAACTAACTTTCCCTCCACTTTTAAAACATGCCTCCACTCTGTTCTCTCTTCCTGCCTCCACAGCTCTTAGGACACACGTTTTCATTGGGAAAATAGGAAAAATGCAATAAGTTTTTCTGCTTTCTTTCCCATTCCTTTTCCTCCCAGAATTGCCCTCCTCATCCCATTGCAAGGTCAGAGGGAGCTCTGCAGAACTCTAACATCTTGGGCTGGTCAATATTTGTCTCTCAAGTCTATCGCAATCACTTCACCTCTGCAGTCGGCTGAAACCATTCCTCCTCAAAATCTCAAATGATTTCTTCCCGGTTTTCAGTCAGAACCAGAGCTTTGTAGTCATTTTCATGTGTCACCTAGTCCCTTTGGGAGCACAGGCCAGCGTCTTTCTGAAAACCTTATTACCCCCAACAGTTCTTTGCTGTTGTTGCCTTTCTTGTTTAAGATGGACAATATTAACATCACACTGTACAAGCATTGTTTGAACTTCATCTCTTGCTTCAAACCAGGCTATCCTTAAAGTCTTGCACAGTCTTCCTACAAATCTTATCTGAATTACAGTTTTCCTGAAGAGGTGTAACTTCTCAGGCTGTCACCGTTTTACAGCTCTGCACCAGGAACGTTACTCGGAATCCAAGAAACACAACCTTTGTGTTTCACACTGCAGTTGCAAAGCTCCACCAGCAGTTGCTGCCTGGACTACACCAGCCCCTTTTCCCTTCCTCACCTCTTCTTCTGTCACCAGGGGTATTTGCAAGGACCGTAACCATCCACCATTTCTAATTCACTATCAAACCCACAAATTTCACCTCTAGTCCACAACTAAGTCCAGCTTTCAGCTCCTATTTGCTACAATTTCAAAGTCTTGGGATTTTGTTCCTCCCTTACTGCCCCCACACTCCTCAGATGTTCTTGCAAATGTGTTATTTATAGCCAGACCATCTAGTGGGAAAACAAGAAAACTGGTTAGCCTTTGATTGTGGGGCTGTTAGGGCTTGTTTGTTTTAGTAGTTCTTCTAGCCTACAGAGATGTCTTTTACCTTTGTTACATTATGAGTTTTAACAACTATTATTTATTTTTGTTGCTTTTCCTTCCTTAATTGTTAAAAAATCCATTAAAATATAGTAACTGAATAATTTCAGGTGATTTCTTTCCCCTTCTTCACACCCAAGAATCAAGAATTAACTAACAGTTTAATTAAACAGATAAACTGAGAGAGATGTTAGTTCCCCCGAGAGGATTATATACACATCTGATATTTTCAGAAGAATAACCGGGGAAAAAAAATTATGTGATTTTAATTATATGCAATGCCATAGTTATCATTTTTCCTCTTCAATAGACAAAGTGGTCTGTCTTTCCACCTTGATCACAGACCTAATTTCCACCCAAGGAGGGCAGCAAGGTTCTACAGTGGAAGCAAGATCAAGTTATTTCAGAGATGACTTTAGGTATACATGGATTGGCTTAGGGGAGAGGTTCCCCGTGCTTATACATTACAAATGTCACACTCACACCTGAATACAGCCTTACACCTCAGAAACTCTGGGACCACTGTCCAAGTAAGGCACTTGCCTTGTGCATCTGTTTCTAGACAGGGTCTACCAGTAATGGAAAATTCACATTTTCCAGTGTGTGGGTGCTTGCAAAGCTCACATTTCACACCAAGCAGTCTGTTGTCAACAGAGTTCCAACTCCTTGCTCAGTGTTTCAGACACTATTGCTATGACCATTACCGATATCTATCACTGTCAATGCTGGCAAGAGCTCCATGTAACGCACGTACTATGAACCACTGTTGTGGTAACATGCACATCAACCTAAGGACTGAAACAGTAAATGGCTAACAACAGTGCACCAAGGAGAAACACGAAGCATGCAGTGCCAAACGCCAATGTTGTTGGTGCTGGTTTGTGCAGAGCAGATGCTGATGCCTTTGGCTCCTTGATGCAGGACCCACAGCCCCCAGGAGGGCAGATCCCAGGGTGCTTGGGGAAAGAGGCACGATTGAGCAACATGGGCATCATCCAGCAAGGTGGCACACGCTAGGAGAAAAAACACCAACATGTTCCAAATCTGCCAGTCACATCTGGTCCATTTTCCGCATCAGCCCACAGGCTCAAGAGTTTCATACCTTCCTCCTAGAAATAGCTCAGGGTGGCTAAAAGCAGCTCCACACCATCTCCAGCTATTTCCCCAAAACCATTAGTGTAGGTATCAGCCGCAGGATTAGAACTGACTTTGTATCGTCTGCACTTGTCAAGCCTGTGCTTGCTCAGCTCAGCCTGCTCTGGTTTCTAGTAGCGCTAAGGTTTGAGGAAAAAGGGAAACATTCTTTTTTTTAAGTTGACATCACTGTGAAAACCTGGAATCCAGAAGATGTTAGACCCACCACAACCACTTCAGGTTGGAAGACTGCTTTGAGAGGCTCTTTAGTGCAGACACCAATGACAGCAAATTACATGCTTGGCTTGGAAGTCCACCAGACTTTAAAGCTCCAGTGTCACATCGGTCTCACTCTGCTCTCTACACAACAGACAGCATTTATCTCAAACTCAAAGCTTTGGCCCCTGAGAACATGTCAGATGCTTGACAGCTCCCCCTCATCAACCCAGCATAATGCAAAGGCTGAAAACACACTCATGCTATGTACAGCCCAAGGTGTAAAACTATGTGCTAAATAACCTTTAGTATATTTTAATTTCTTTTTTTTTTAAATAAAAACCCCAACTTAATAGAATGCACATTTGGAAATAAGAACAAAATTTCCTTTAGTCCATTTTTAAGAGATTGCATAATAATTTCCATCATTTTCAATACTAATACTATATTGAGATAAAGCAGAAAAAGCTGAAATCAATGCTGAAAGCAAGTCCTTAGTTAAAATTCCTCAAAATTTTAAACTGCAGATGAAAAAACTGTTAAAAATAACCTCAGAAATCTTCACCCATTCTTAACAATTTGTAAAATTAAAAAGGATTACAGTGGATATACATCTTCCTTTGTTACGAATTGCAATGGCATAACATAGAATGCAGCTGAGAAATTAAGGAATCAGTATGTTCAAAAGAGAAATGCATGTGGTAAATGACAAGTTGAACTTTCATGTAAAGATTAAAAGTGGTGACAAACACATTTTTATGTTTACTTTGTCTACAGTAACTGTAAAAAGCTTCTGGGTCATAATTAGAGTCCTTGATCTTAAAAAAATATCTTTAATATTTCACTGTGATAGAAAATACTCCGTTATTTTAATAATAAGTACGTGACTTTATTTCTGTGTGTATTTTCTGATGAATTCAGGATATTTTGAAGTAAAGAATCCTGTGTACTCAGCTACCCAAAAAACCAAACAACTCAAAAAAACCAACCACAAAACATTAAGACCTTTCGATTCAGACTAGCTGCCATCTCTGCACCCAAAATAACTACCACCTCTGCCAGTCAGTATTTTGGTCATGATTTTTTTTTTTTTACTTTTTTTTTTTAAATCGGCAATTAATTTACAGTGTAAAGTTGCAGAGGCGTAAAACAAAGATGCAAAAAAAAACTTGTCCAGTTAAGAAATCACCTTCTTTTGAGTCTCAGTACAAGGCACAGTAATGGGGATACTTCTTTCTTATTAGTCAATTTAGTTGTCAGGCAGGAGAAAGCATTAAGTTTAACTTGTTGAAAATTAACTTGTATTCTAAAAAACAAAGTCTAAATATCTACCACAAATACTGTCAGGTTGCTTGTCCATTAAAAAAATTAATTGCAATCAAATTTTGATAGAACTATGGGCAGAACAAGAAGTTCTGCATATTTGGCAGGCAGCCCACCGCTGTATGCAATGCATAAAAACTGTAAGAATGGAATCTATACTAACTACAGGGTGCTTACTTTCCTTCAACGATAATTGTCTTAATGCCTGTTTTAATCAGTATTAACTACTAGCAATAACATGCTTTTAATTATGTTTTAAACGAGTCCTTTATTGGGCTGTTTTGGGAAGCAAATTACTCAAAAGGAGCTGTTAATCAAAAACGTGTTACTGGCACAAAATAAATGTTCATTTAAGGAGCCATTTGAAATAAACCTGGCTCATTGACTCTGACAACCTACAAGGACACTGGGGCCTCCTGAGGATAACTCCTTCAGTACTCTCCTAGATACGCCTTGCTGCTCAGAAGTTATAAGTAGAAACATTAAGCAGTTTAGGTCATTCATCAGCTAACTTTTACTACTGTACTCAAGAAAATGAGCCTCCTAGGAACTTCACAGCAGATCTATTCCTTCATTAGCTAAGTAATATTGAGAGAGATGTTCCTGTCATTATGAATGGAGAAATCTATTGCAGTGAATTTTACTAGTGTCCCCTTTGTCTATGAACTGTCTTTGTAGATTCCAAGGTATTTAGGCTGAAAAACTAGCATAATTATCTTTGAACATGACTCGTATGTGTTCATTTCCTTCTGCTGAGTGATATCCATGCCCAAAAATTCTACCATGCAAGATTATATATTCCACCTAATACACAGGCACACAACTTGGCACTCGGTGCAAGTACATAATATCACCCTCACAGCACAACTTTAAATAGAAATTTCATTAAATCTGTTCCGTCGCCCAGTTTGAAAACTTAATTTTGCTGTAGCTGTTTAATTTGAAGCACTTCAACTTTAAACAAACTGAGGATCTCTTGAGTTACAGCCATAGCTAAGAATCTGGGTTTAAAGTCCACAGATCGCGCCTTACTGGTTGATCCTTTGACTTTCAAATCTTAAACTAATCTTGTTTCATGACAAAGAAAAAAAAAAACCCACCACTGTAAAAAGAGGGCGATTTGATTTACTCACATGGCATGTCTCAGTTAACTCCTTCAAAGTCTTTAACGTTAATCTCCAACACATATATTGTAACAAAATGGGTACCCTAAAAAGGTCACTGAGATACCGTTCCCCCCCGCCCGCTATGACACAAAACATGCTGAAGCAATGTAAAACGAGTTATTCTAATAACAAAACCAGGTTTTCCTTTATCAAGAGCCCCTTCAGGATCATATTGGAGTAAGCTCTTATTAGGGAGGCAGGTGGTTAATTAAGCATCAGTTCACAGTATGTCCTTAAGAGACTGAGCCTAGGGGTAGGAATGAACTTGCGAGAGAAGTTATCACTGGATTAACACCACCACCAAAAAAAACCCCAACCTGGGGGAAGGGTGCCAGAAATCATATGCACTGAAACCACAGGGCACTCTGTATATCCATGTTTTGTTTTCCAAAAGCCACTATTGCTCTGAAAATCCACTGACAATGGTCATGTCCAACATTATCACAGGAACAATGACTGTATCAGTATTCAGCCTCCCATCTTCAGAAGGCAACTGGAAATAGCAGCAAGCCAGATCTCAGGGGTATTGTTGACACACATTTTAAACAGCCTTCTAACAAGAGTTTACAAGCATAAAACACCACCCTTCCTTCCAGCCCAGTCATACCAAGGAAACCTCTAACCTGACCAATTCCCCGCTCCTTCATGCATGTTCAAAACAGAAGCTCTAGTCATGACCATGTCAGCCTGTAGTCACCACCAGCACATCACCAGCACTTCATCGGCTTGGGCAAGCAGCAGGAGGTGGCAAAGTGAGGAAGAGGTGCAAAGACCTGGTGGGCAGCAAATGACTCGGGGATGAAGTTGCCTTCCCCTCCCATTTATTTTCTTCAAAGAAAACAGCGCCGCAGCAAACCCCACCTGGCAAGTACATCTATGCCGGAAACCGCGAACGATGCTACAAACCCAACCTGCAGGCAGACCTACGGGACTTCCAGAGCACTAGGAAAGAAAAAAAAAATAAAAAAGTGACACGTCCTGCACCATGACTGTTTTTAAAGTCTCGATGTCCTGAGGTGGAGCGACAGGGGAAGGCGAGTTTCTTATATCCGACCGAACGCAATTCCTTCTTCATTAGCAGCATACCATGTCATGTTTTAAATAGTTTTATGGTCTAATAAACACATCTTGATTTTATTGACTTGTCTTTAATTCTTTCAACATGTATCTAAGGGAACAAACTGTCCTTTAAACACTTAAAATTATGGCTTTAATCCACTAAAAGAAAATACTAAAATAAAAATTTTACTAAGGGACAATCCTGTAAAACACCTTAAGACAATTACTCCTAATGAAATATAAAGATTACCAATAGCTACTGATTACTTCCATTACAAAAGCCATTATAAATTCTGTCTTATGGAGAAACTTTTCAACTCTTTTTGAAGATTTTAACCAGACCATAATTGCAAACCTGATTTTTATTTCATTGCATTCAAAGCTGATTGCACTTTTTGATGGACTTCATAATGTTCCAAAAATAGCATAAATGCTTTCTAAGATGTGGGTTTAAGAAAGTTATTGGGACTGGCAACTTATTTTTCAAATTAACATTCATGGATCTATTTTCAACACCCTCTTTCTCAGTCCATTAAGTGTATTTCTGCAGCCTTCATCTGCAAGCCACAGTAAAAGGTTGTGTCTGACCCTGCTCCAGAGTAGCAATATTCTCCTGCTTCCAGTTAGCAGTATAACCACAAACGTGGTTTTTATTTCATCTTTAAGTTTCTGGAAATGCAGAAATGTGGTCTTTTCAATATACTGTAATTGCTGCTCTTCCTCCTCCCCCCTCCTTCATTACACACATTTATTCCAGTCAATACTGCATGTATTTTGGTGTGTTTTGGCTTTTGCATTTCTTGATGCTAACTGTCCTTTGGGGACCCAGGTCCCACACTTTTATATTCAAAGTAGTGGGGAGTAAGAAGATAACTCTCTCGGACCTCGTAAGAACCTGCAGAGATTTATGCTTTAAGCAACCAGTTCAGCCAGATTCAGCCTGGGCCTGTAACTACAAAGGTGATACCTTAAAGTAACAAAATCTGAGCTGAGTTATTAATTCAGTTTCTTGGCCTTCACAACAAAATGGGTGATTCCAACTGGGTTTTGCTAGAAACTTGACAGAAGCTGAAATCCAGAGACAGAAGCTGATGGACTTAAAGGAAAAAAAAAAGAATCTGTTGAAGTCAATGGAAGATTTGAGTGTTTTGCCGGTCAGCCCAACACTTAGAAACCTCTATCGTGAACACCTAAAAGCAAAGATCGTGCAGCGACATGAGAGCCAGCCCTGTCCTTCGATCACCTTCTTCTGGCACTAAATTCACTAAGTAAACCTCTAAAGTGCAAAAGAAAGATAATGCTCAAATACAAGCAACTAGGGCAGGTGGTACAGGAAAAAAGATGCAAAAAAGCCATTACAATATATAAGATTTTAATCTCTTATTTATGATTCTTCCATAAAGTTTATTATAAGTCATTATATACATCTCAAAGTATCTCGTCACAAAATGGCATTTACAATGTAACCATAACAAAATAATTCTGCACAGAACAATTTGCAAAATATCACATCAAAGGTAATGTAGGAGTACAACATAATTGTAGCAATTTCACCATATTAATACTCTACTGCTTATACTTTGGGCCCCCAAGCAAAATAACTTTACACAGAGAATAGGTAGGCAAAAATACTTATCTCTGTTTATATCATTTTATCTCGGTTAGATCTGCATGGAACAGAGTGTGAAATGTATAAGGTACATTTGACATGACTAGTAGGTCCCACTATTTTCTCCAAAAATCTAGAGATTTTTGTTACAGAATTACATAAATGGTACAAATCCTGCTTTACATCTAAAAATCAACTCATCTGTAAAAAAAAAAACACCTCGAAAAAGAAATATCTCTAAAAACACAATCGGGAAGAATTTATTACTGAAATGTCTATTATTCCTATCCCATACCAACAAATCTTTCAAATCCATAAGAGAGACTGAAAGCAGCCCTGAAAATAATTTATTTAATGGCAGAATGAAAAGGAGAGTAAGGGGAAGATAAAAATAGCTTAGGACCAAATTTGCACTAAACATAACATGAAAGTTTTCTTCTAGACTTGCAGAGCTTTCTAAGTTGGTCTGTTGCAGGGACATTCATCTAACCAAATATGAGGCCCTGTGGGAACTCTGAGGAGATTAAAAAGAAATAATGAAGGCATAATTGTGGGTTAGCTGGGAATAGTTCTTTCTCCTCCTCAGCATATGGAGAAGTGTGTCAGTCAGATGGTGCACACTGGAAGGTATAATACCTAGGGGGTTTGAGCGGCTGATGCTTCTTTATCTCTTCGTTTTGCTTTCAAATTTCTTTTTTCATCTGTTATTTTAAGAGATACCAGGGCTCGAGGTATTCTCTATGGGTTTGTCTCGCTATTTTTTTTTTTTCCACAGGGTTAGAAACTGAAGATCCACAGTCATTTATACATTGAAAGTTATTTCATATCCTGTCCTTACAGGTGAAGTATACCTGCTCAGACAAATGGATCAGAAATTATAAAGTTACATGTCTAATACTATTACAGTTTTTAAAGGGAATTTTAAAAAAAAGCAAAAGCAACACTGCAGACAAGCACTTTTGATAGTATTCTTTCATCTCTTCACATCTATTCATTCTTCCTTATGGCCTTTGCTGGACATAAATTGCTTCTACTTTGTTTAAACTCCAACTTTCAAATCTATCATTTTCCATCTGACAAACAAAACAGCTACATCAGAGAATGTGGACAGAGAGATTAAACTGGCAATGTTTTTAATGCCATTTTAATTGAACCTCAGTATTCATGCACTTCTATCCACCAGATTTGCATGCAGAAACATTTTTGAGCGTATGTAAAATAACTGAAACCCCAGATCACCTTCAAGAAATAGTATTATATCTGCAGATTTGGAAGACTGGAAGAGCAAATCTTCCAAAAACAAAAAAAGGCAAAAAGATCAGTAGTCCTTTCCAAGGGCAAGTGGCACTGATAGCAGTTTGTGTTCAAAGGAGCTCAGACTACAAAATTGAATGCGTGCACCTTTCCCTGCCCGGTTATAGGTGTTTCTCAGGTGAAACGGTACAATTATAAGAACCAGACCGTTAATACAAAGTTCTACCCGCACATGGCACAGTAAGCTCAGCTCAACTACAAATACAGTCCCGAAAACTAAGCATCAGTGCTTACATACTACCTTCTCCATTAACAGCGGCGAAACACCCTTGCCTGTATAATCTTCAGCTAATGTAAAAGATGAGTTTAAGTCCTACTGCAAACGCAGAAAGGTAAAACAGAGTGACACATCTTAAGGCAAATTGGTTTGGAGCTAGCTTGTGTCCCCTTCTGTTCTTCTCCTTGCTCCACGGAGATCACAGCTGGCTGCTTCTGCGGTTCTGAGGCAGAAAACTACTACACCTCCTCACGTCAGCCAGCATTTCATCCTGCCCCTGCTGCTGTAACCCAGCAACTCCTCAGCTCCTTCTGACCATGCCCCAGGGATAATCATCTGTATTTTGGAACTGGTTTTTAGTTATCTCACTGTACCCATAGCATACTTAGTCAAAATTACTTGCTCAGTTTACTTACCCAGCGCATTGAGGACGTGACTGTCATTAACAAATACGAAGGATAAGAGTGGAGCTAACTTAATAAATTTCTAGGTTTAAAAAAACCAACCAAACAAAACATTAACCACCAAGTTGAAGTCCGTTTCCTTCTCCTGCTCAGTGAGCATCTCTTTAGCTAAAGTAGAACAGCTTTGTCAGGAAAAGAAACTAAGCAAGAAAACCCCAACCCTCAACCGAGAATATGCAATAGGTGTTTTCTTGAGGTTTGAGAATGAGAGGGTAAGATCTGCCTCAAATCAGGCACAACACGACGTTAGAACAAGTTACTACCTCCAGGTTGACTTCTCCAAACCCTAGGCATGGAGAAAAATGATGACCCAGTAACATACTTCTACCTGGTTGTCACTTGGGTAATAGTTGAGAAAGATCACATGGAAAAAAACCTCAGACAATGTAAAGGAAGACTTCTAGGTTGAGAATATTTATGACACTTTTTAACTAATGTTCTAGTATGAATATGTAAGCCTTTTTGCAATGCCTATGGGAGGAAACTCAGGTACTTGTATGGATTAAAGCAGTAGATGGGGCATGGATTTAGAGGAATTCTGTGATTATTTCGCTGGCAAATACATATCTTTCTCCTTTTGAGGACACAATCATGAAACAAGGCTACAGACCATGTTGCGTTCTACCCAGTTTGGAAGAAATGGGTTTTCATTTTGCCCAGAGCTGGTAGGCTTGTGTTTGACCCTACTTTCATGTTGAACGGGCATTTAGCCTGAATCATAACCTGGTCCTCCGTTTGTAGAGCTTCCAAAAATATATTTGAACCCACTTATGAAAATTAAGCAGAGCAACAAAATTATTAATAATTGCTAGAAAAGAGGCAGGAACTAGTGGAGATTAAAAGAAGATGATGTATTAGACTGGAAAGAGCTAGTCTCCAGAAATTATCCTCATTTTTTTTTTAAGTTGAAATGGGTGAAAGTATTTTACAAAAGTTGTTTTTAATGAGACATTTTCTCTACATCATATCAGGACAGAACTGTGAACTTTTTTTTAATGGAATTACTTGACAAACTGATCAGTGCCATATCACTGCCTCCAGACACAGTTCTTTTAATGATGTCCAAACTACTTAACTATTAAAATGAAATTGTGAGCCAGCACAGTAGGAAGTAGATTGAGCAAGCTGAAGATCAAAGAAGATACCATCACAGTGGCCTTTGTGTGCTCACTGTAGGTTTGCTCTAACTGAAGGGTAAAGTAGGAGTGAATTGAATTATATTGGGTTGGTTCTATAACCAAAGCATTGAAAGCAACATAAAAGAAGGGTCAAATAAAATAGTTCAAGTCTACCTACCCTAGGCAAGATTAAAACCTATTCTATAATGCCATGAGACATTTTATCACCTCATGTAAATAGTGCTGGTGTGACTGTGGACGCAAACCTCAGCAATTTATTTATTATATTGTTTTGTACACATATTCTACACACGCACACTTTACACACAGGTTGGCTGTGATATTTGGTACACGCTGTACAACAGACTTCATAGTTGTAGTCCTACCAGTCTGTTTTCTTTGTACACCAATAATACTGTCTGAGAGATATGTTGAGTTTGGGTTTCTTTTAAAATGAGTCCACAGGAGAAAATCGTGGCAAACAGCAATATTTCTTTTCTGCCTTCATATCTTGAATCACGAGAAGTTCTGGGTACAGCCTGTTTTCTGGGGACTGCAAATTGCTTATTGAGTTGCTAAGAGCGGCATGCCTGGGCAGGCTTTGTGACTACCCCCATCCGGAGACCAGCACATCTCTTGGAGAAATACCATCTAAAGTATTGTATCCATACATGAACTAGGGTGCAATTTTTTTCTCCTAAAAGAAAAACCAGCTCAGTCTTACAACCTTAAACGAATTGAAATCTCAGCTATTGTGCCTATGTAAAGCATTAAGAGAAAGTACTGTCTTTCCACGTTATTTCTGCTGAACTACTCATTTTATCTTCTGTGTTAGCTATGTGTTGGCTCACTACTGGAGCAGATGTTCAGGGAACAGCAGTACTGACCAAGTCCACTCCGGGATGCATCGCTCCCATCCTGAGCTGGCCCAGGGATGGATGAAATAAGGTGTTTTTTCTGGATATTCCTTTTATGCCACAATATTCTCAGGGTATGAGCACCCACAGCTGAAGAGCTTAACTTAGGTAGTACTGGCAATAAGATTAGATCATATGAAATGCACAATATATCCACACAGCCTTAGTTTTGAGAAAGTCAAACGCAAAATGCAATCCAATAGACAACACCCCAAGAAAACAGCAAATTTTCAATAACATACAAAAAGCTAGATTTACGTATTTTGTATTTGCACATCCTAAACCAACACCAAAAACATTGTTATCTTTTGTTGGTTTACCCACTTTGAAATCGCACTATTTGAGACTATTTTCAGCTGCCATTAGACTGTCTTTGACAATCCCAGGCAAAGTAGTGACCAGACTGCAGGAGAAGCTGTCAAAGTTGTGAGGCAAAACTGCTTTATTATTTACCTTTGCATTTTATTCCACAGCCGCCCCTTCTGCAGAAGTGGTTCGTAATACATATACACAGTATAGATATGCAAGCACACAGAGCCCGTGCTGCAATTTAAAAATTTATTTAAATGAAATATAAATAAATTTTAAATATTAGGAAGAAGTTACAGGTGCTCAGGGAGAAGTTATTTGTATTTTATGGGATTCATTTTCCGCACAGTATGTGTAGGGAATTAGTGTAAAACTTTCCATTTTTACTCAGGGAAGTTGCCTGTTTAATTCTCCTTGTGTTGTTAAGAAGATTTACCTCTCTGTGTTGTTTTAATATTTAAAATATCAGAGAGCAGGTTTGGGCAGAAGAGGGACGGCAGCGAAGCCTTGGGCTGTTTTGGATGAGGTACTCGCCGGGTGTTTGTACCCAGCGCAGGTGTGCGGGGACTATGTGGGTCCGTCCATCCCTGCAAGGCTGTCACCTTGGAGAGGGTGAACCTAGGCAGGTCTAAGAAGGGCACAAGGGGAAGAGGATGGAGCTGTACTACTGCAGCCACATTGCACGACAAAGAGCAACCAGAAGCACCAACCAGCCCTAACAGGAGCGGAGCAACCAGCCCTCCGCTCTGATCCATCAGTCCCCAGCTCAGATGCACAACAGCCCTATCTCTGAACAAGAACCCATCGCCATCTCAATAACCTTCTTGGCCTACGTCCCAAAAGGCTTAGCTCTCTCTCCTTCTTAAAAGTGCCTGTAGCGAAAAATGTAAGCAATCAAAACAAAATTTACTGAACATGAAGTGCCCTTGCATCCAGCGTGTTCTGGGAGCAAGGTTCGTGAGCCTTCTTCACTTGTAGCAAAAAGTGAAATCAAATCTGCAAGCACGCGTGAAGAGCAGGTTAGCTAAGCTAGCAATTGTGTCATAGACAGTTTAGCCAAAAAACCCAGAAGTTAAGAGCACTGCATGCGCTCCTAATCAACTCAGCATCTGTACTGCAGGTGCAGAGTGACACCTGTTACCGAGTGCGGTACCGCCTCAGCAATACAGCATCAAATCCCTGCTTACAAATCCTTGAAGCGGGCAATGTCAAAATAAGTGTGAGTTGGGCCTAATGCACCAGAGACGTGTTAATATGACCTGGATGATTTATCCACCACACCCTGGTGGCGTTGCACTCCTGTTTATAGCCTTCTCTTTGCTTACTAGTTACAGCACCTGAAGACACCTGTGGAGGAATCACAGGTTGAGTATCCCAGAAACAAACCCCACACCAGCAATGCAATGCAACAGACGCTGCACGAGCTCAGGATGTGTCCTTTGAGCTCTTTCACGCGTTTCATTTCAACCTAGATACTCTTCTACTATGAGTACTTTTGCTAAATTCCGTGGAAAATTCTCATTCTGAATTTATTCTCACATAATGAGACTGAAACAATCCTCTGACACTATCATCCCATCAATATTCAAGCCACTGCTACAGGAAGAACTCATCATGAGATGAGAAAAATGTGTAAGGCACCATAGGTAAAAAGTAACTATTAGTTTTCCCTAAAAGAAAAGAGCAAATCGGCACCAGAAATAGAAAAGCCACAGAACAACACCTGCCCATGAGCTCTTCCCTTGTGTGCCGTTTTCAAAATTTTTTGCATAAGTGATTTTTTTTTTTTAACTCCTCATTTAATTTTGGCATGTAGCCTCTCACAAACTGAGGAGACAAACTCATTTTATAGCCCTGATGAGTTCATAGTGAATCACTGAAGCAACAACTCTGATCTAAGATAATACAAACTTGTGTGTCAAGGAACCCTTGGATCTTTGGTGATGGAACAGAGCCCTGAGGCACACACAACATTTCTAAAGCTTCTGTGTTTTTATCCACTTCATAATTTCAAACAGATTTTTAACACACGTTTTTGTGGAAGCTAAAAAATCAACACTTTTGTCTGCAAAAATTGCAGACTTTAAGTCACATTATGAATTAAAATTGTTTCATTAATAAAGACAAATTGAACAGTAGGTTGAATGACCGAGTGAGCTATGTTCTAAGTTTCAGTATCACAACAGGAAGTCAGGGAGCAGAATCATATCATCATCAAATCATTTGGGTTGGAACAGACCTTTAAGATCATCAAATCCAACTGTAAACCTAACACTGCCAAGTCCACCTCTAAACCATGTCCCTCAGCACTATATCTACACATTTTTACCTCCACAGATGGCTATTCAACCGCTTCCCTGGGCAGCCTGTTCCAATGTTTGACAGCCCTTTCAGCAAAAAAAACCTGTTTCCTGATACCCAATATAAACCTCCTCTGGTGCAACTTGAGGCCGTTTGCTCTCATCCTATCACTTGTTACTTGGGAGAAGAGACCAGCTCCCATCTCACCACACCCTCCTCTCGGGTAGTTGTAAAGAGCAATAAGGTCTCCCCTCAGCCTCCTTTTCTCCAGGCTGAACAACCCCAGTTCCCTCAACTGCTCCTCAGAAGACATGTTCTCCAGACCCCTCACCGGCTTTGTTGCCCTTCTTTGGACATGCTCCAGCACCTCAATGTCCCTCCTACAGTGAGGGACCCAAAACTGAACGCGGTATTGGAGGTGGGGCCTCACCAGTGCCCAATACAGGGGGACGATCACTGCCCTAGTGCTGCTCACCACACTATTCTTGATATAAACCAAGAGGCTACTGACTGCCTTGGCCACCTGGGCACACTGCTGGCTCATATTCAGCTGGCTGTAGACCAACACCCTCAAGTCCTTCTCTGCCACACAGCTTTGAGCCACTCTTCCCCAAGCCTGTAGTGTTGTATGAGGTTGTTGTGACCCAAGTGCAGGACCCAGCACTTGGCCTTGTTGAACTTTGTACCACTGGCCTTGGCCCATCGATCCAGCCTGTCCAGATCCCTCTGTAGAACCATCCTACCCTCAAGCAGATCAACACTCCTTCCCCAGCTTGGTGTTATCTGCAAATTTACTGAGGGTGCACCCAATCCCCTCGTCAAGATCATTGATGAAGATATTAAACAGAACCAGCCCTGAGCCCTGGGGAACACCATTTGTGACTGGATGGATTTAACTCTATTGACAGCAGACTAGGGTATGATCCTCTAAAGAAGAAAGGCAGTCAGCAACTTTGGACTGGGAGAACTGAAAAAGCATGACTGAATGGTTAGATGCTAAACCTAATCAAAACACTAAAGGAACACTGATTAAATTTGATTTTCTCATATATTTTTCTACTTCCACACTAATATATACTTCCCACTTTACCAGAAGATGTAAAACACAAAGAATAGTACCTGCATGCAGACTGAAGGTAGTCCAGTGTGCCCAAACAAAGTTTCATCAGAAAGACTTAACATACAAAGATATTTAATGTTCATAAAACCATTTAATTAAAGCTCTCATATATATCTCAGTAGAAAAACGTTGGCAGTAATTAACATAAATAAGAAACTGGAATGCATACAAAACTGGTAAGTGGAGCAAAAGATGCAAAAGAAGAAAACTATTGGACTTAAAAAAAAAGACAAAAAAAGACTACTTAAGCTGTAAGTTATAACCTGGCAAAAGAAAAAGTGCTCAATACTATTTCTATTTTATTTATGGAAAAATCAAAATGAGAAAGCAATACCATAAGTAGACGCTAGAACTAGAACATGGACATAACTAGCAGAAAGCTAATGTGTTAAAATGAAACAAATTAAAAAAACCACACCTCTGTAAAAGCAAAAATAGTTGAGTATTTCTGTCAACCTGAGCTATATCTGGGACACAGTAATGTAGCAGCTAATAGAAGACAATTTAATAAAGAAATAGGTGTAGTACAATTAATAGTTTTTGTGGAAACTAACTGTATCACAGGAACCTCATCTTTTTAATGAGATTACGAGTTTGGGTGATAAAGGTAATACAGTGTTTGTGTAATACACTTCAGTGAAGCATCTGACTTCCTTACACATGACATTATGATTAAGAAACCACAGTAAAGAACAATCAACCCCACACACATTAAAAGGATTAAAAATTGGCTGTGCCTCAAAAGACAGCTGTGAATGGGGTATCCTAATTAAACAGTTTTAGAGAAGCCCTGCAAGGGCAAGGTCTTGACTCTAAAGTATCAACCAAAAAAAAGGAAGAACAGGTATAATTATGATTTCATCAAATCTGGAAGTGATGAGATTGGAGAAAGGGAAATAATGGTTAGGGAATTTGACTAATACAGAGGTTTCTGAATTTTTCTGGGAAACCAGCCTTTTCAGGCCAGGCAGTGCTGGGGATAAAGATCCCCAGATGTGCCAAGCCTGAGTGGAGCACGGGATACGCACCAACATTGCCATATGTACGCGTACAGCAACTGCTCAAACACTGCACCTACTCTTCTGGTGTCACCTCCTCAAAAGCAATCAGGAGTAACTGGAGAGTTTTAGAGAAGACCCACGAGAACGGTCAAGTGACAAAATAAGAAAAGTTTCATAGTCATAGGTTGAACTGGCCACAGTCAGTAAATACCTTCGGTGGGAGGAAAAAAAGAACTAGAAACTGCGGCCACTTCATATCAGCCAAGCAGGATGCAACACCCCCCAACAACTAGTCTAGAAACATGCAATTTAAAAAAAAATATTTCATTAATTAAGTGTTCAGTGCAGACTACTACTAGTGGGCTCCCTAGCATGAAAAATAGTAACACCACAGTTTCATACCTTTCCAAAAAATATATGCTACAAGTAAAAGCTGGTTCGTAGATTTGACACAGAAATTAATTCAGGCAATAGCCCTGAATTTCACAAATAATATGTGAAAAGACAGATACCACCCTAAGAGGCATGCCTCAGACAGAGGTGATGAATCTCTCTCCGCTCATTATAGAGATAGCCTGGCTAGATAACCAGACCAAATGCTTTTTCAGGTGGCTGAAGTTACATGAAATTAATCCCATCCTAAATTATTACTTATATCCTTTGTGGCAAAACTAAGAAAACAGGTGACATGCAACTCCTAAACTGCAAGTTTAAAATGAAAAAAAGCTTCATCTTTTTATTCACTGAAATGTGTTTTATGTCATGGCATACGATGGCTCCTTTTGTATATTAATGCAGAAATTGGTATACAGCTCTGCCTAAAACAAATTCTTTTTGATCCACCTTCAAGCCAACAGGCACTTCTGGACACAACATCTACTGAGCCCCCAACACAGTTCCAAAAGCCTTGCCAGGAATTTGCATGGTCTCTAAGCCAATGATTTCCATAACATGGAAGTGCCATCACAACTTTAACAAAAGCATCGGGCAGCATCCACACCCCTGCTCTCCCGTTTTCCCCCACTATGTCTTGGCTTTTGTGGATATAGGGAAAATGCAGGAAAAGTTTTAATTGCCTTGGATCTGCCAGGGAATTGCTAATATTCTTTTTCTCCTCAATTTAATGTCATTTGTTTGAACTACATTTTCTCACTTACTGTTACACGAGTTCCTTAATTTTAATTATCAGCCTCGAGAGCACATTAAACGAAGGTGCTATAGTCTGTGCTGCTTCCAGGACAGGCTCTTTCCCAAATGATAAAACTTCTAATATCATTTCCTTTATCTTAAGGTGATACCATTGGACAACAAGGCACAAAGACAAGAGGATTTTTCCCTCTCCTCATCTCATATATGTCTTTTAGGGTGATATCTGTCCCAAAGTAGACTCTTATTTTCAGCAACACAATAGCATTTAAACAAAGTTAAAAAAATCTACCCTGACCTCTGTCTTTGCCCTGTTCCCTGTTTCCACAGCTATTTCACTCACCTGATTGCCTGCTTATAACACATCTTGGCTGAACCACTAACAGGAAAGAGGTGTTAAAAACAAACTTCAACCTCAGGGACAGGAAGGAGGATTTTAAATCCTGCAACAGGCTCAGGAATTCAAAATACGGAGATCAGACTTCCAGTTTCAAATACGTTCTCGCACAGTAATTTGCTTTATTAACATCGCACCTTCTTGTTGCCATTCCCTGTTGCAACCTAATCATTCTAAACACTAATACACCAAAGATAGTAGTGTAGATAGACATGTGCAGATGTCTACTCAAGGCCAGATTCCCTTCTTGACTAGCATTGGATTTCACCCATTATAAGTCCAGCAATTCCCATTTCAGGGCTATTTCCACACTCTTGTGAAGATATATTATTTATTTTTCCTTAGCTCTATAATGTCATATGCAGGCTAGAACTTTTTTTTTTTTTTAAAGTTATAATCTTACTTTTCGCATCATTTTTGATCCAGAATTTTTAATTGTTATGGCAATATAAGAAGAAAAAAGAAAAATAATACTGTATTGGAATTGGACAGGCTTTTCATTTGTCTTTTGGTATTTGTATATATAAATGAACAGTGGCATTTGTCTGGTTTAAATTAATTGTGGTGGCCCAGTCACATAATCCAGATCTTTTCTGTAGCACAAGACGGAGAAACAAGAAAGAAAGCCAAGATTTAAGCAGAAAAAAAGGTCCTTTTCCACTCCCTAACCTATTCCCTATGACTTCTCCTACTTTTCTACCATGTTTATGAATCATGCAGATGACGGGCTTTTTGACGAGATGTTCAGTTTTCTAACTTGTAGAGTATTAAAAATATTAGCACAGCTCAAGATATCTCAATAAGCATCATAACAACGTAAATAAAACATTAATTACACTGATCATAAGATTTCAACTACTATTAGAAGTTTGGTAACCTGCCAATGGTAAATGTACCCCTATCCACACTCAGGAGATACTTCAGTCTACATACTGAAAGTGAAAAAAAAATAGAAAAAGAAAACCATACTTTTAAAATTTTATTTATGCTAGCTGCAGTTATAGCACAAGGTATATTTTTACTTTGACCTTCCTTAGCATGAGCACCTTGGCTACATGTCCTCACCTACATCTAGCTGGGGAACACATTTCACATTTTTTCCCTCACCAAAATACATGAGGCGCCTCTGCTTCTTAAGTCTGTCATTATATTTATTAACAGTCCAAGTCAAAGCCCAAAGGAAGGAGTCGCCAAAGTGTTTAAGGTCATAAAAACTGAACCATGGTTTTACTCCAGGCTATACCAAGTTAAAAGGGATCTTACATTCCCCATTTTCTCAAATTAATTTGAGAAATAAGTTCTTTTTCAGGACTACACATCTTGAGTTTGCCATTACTACAAGGACTTCCTATTTCACAGACGTCTTCCAAGAGCAAAAGAAGACTTTTGCCTTGAATTATTCAAATAAGCTTACAAAAACTTCTGGATGAATATCCCTATGTAAAGATCAAGTGAGAAGTGTTTTCCTTGTGAGTATTTTCAAAAGATCCTCCATTTATATAAAAAATAAACCTTTTCAAACAAAACACAATTCTCAAGCAATAAACAATGCAATAACATTAACGAGAGCAATGCTTTCTCCCTCACCATCAAACCCCTCCTTTCCTTCAGGGTGAGCGAGCCCAAATTCACCACGTTCATACGAAGCCACCTCTTACCACAGGACTTACCAAGGACACCAAAGCATCTCCTTTGCGGCTCTCCCTGCAGGGAAAGGCCATGTCCTGGTGGGCAGGTCTGGAAACCAGCAAGGACACCACATACCCAGAGAAGCGAGATTTGCAGAAGGGCTTCCTGAGCTTGGATTTTCAATTACTGAAAACACCTGAAGGAATGATGTTAATGAGCTTTATTAAATAAAGCAAAGAGTAGCTAAAGGCCCCTGTGCCTTGTGAAACATTTCTACCCCTCTTTTTGGGAGAAAAAGCTTTTTCCTACCTGTATATCAGCTGCAGTTTAAATCCCCACAATTCCCTGCGTGGCTGAAATACCTTAATGAGCTTCACCTAACAGCGTTTTACTCCATCTTCAGCAGCTGAGGCAAAGCACAACAACCTGGGAAATGCCACGTGCCCTTCCTAAACTTCAGGGTAGGAGTGGTGTGCTCTTGCTCCCTGAGAAGTACCACACGTGATATTGCTCAAGGTCTTCTGAAGCCTCACAGTCCAGCTCCCCGAAAGCAGGGCTTTAATCCTATAGCCTCCCAGTACGGCACACAATCCTACTGAACGTGGTCACATTTTATTGTTTCAAGGATAAAGATTGTTCAAGGCATCTGACACAACACTTAAATTATTCATTCACTGGTATTATTTATTCATCAGCTCTTGAGTTATCTTGCTCTGCTAAAGTACCTGGTTTCTATTGCTCAGAGAAAAAAAAAATAATGCCATTTTCTTTGTTTCTATTGAGATTTTGTGACTCTTGCAAGCAGCTGATTGCGTAGCACTAATACCCCATAATGTGTATTGCCAAGTGTTTGAACAGAAGTGTCATTTCTGCACGCGTGAAAGGAAAGCACATGCTGCCAGGTCCTGAACTTGACTCTTGGAGGCCTGGCCAGGCTCTGAATTTCTGGGGGGCAATGGGAGGCTCTGGGAGTCCTTTCCCAGGGCCACAGTCCCTATTTAGTGCCGAACAGGGGGGTTGTTATCTCTGATGGTTGTGATATTGGGGGACGTGAGGGATACATCTCATCTAAACTGCTACCACAGTAATAATAATTAAAAATATTCAGTTTGAAAGAGCTCCTTGATCTGGAAGTGTGACATAGAGCAACCTGAGCTCCTTGCTTGTTGCACTATAATGGAAATACTGGATGTCTTTTATAGCTTATGGCTATAATATTTTCCTCTAGGCACAGCCAACCAGCAGAGGCTGTGCTGAAAGAGCAGGAAATCTGTGTTTGTCAGTGCACAAAGCTCGGAATGACAAAACTTCACAGGTTTTGTGAGCCTCACCCTCTGGAATAAAAGTGTATTTTTGAACTACGGTATTTTATTACATTTTTTCTATTCCATGATTCCACTCCTGATATTTAACATCTCAGAGAAACAGAATACAACGTTGACTACCCAGCTGTGAAGGGAAGTATTTCTGACCACAGCTGCCATCTTCTACATCATTGTTCTTCCATATGAATAAATAGTATGAAAATGGCAATCACATATTTATTCATGTTAGATGGGGAAGCACAAAGGATAATTCCAAAATTTCATCGAAGCACAGAAATTTTGAGATTTTCATTATGAACATATCTAGGACTGCAGTGTTACAAATGAGACTTTCTTATTTATGGAGGTAGTACGTAAGGTATGATACCTCTCTGCAAAGAAGACCTCAGTACCCCAAGATCTATTTAAAAGGAAAGTTAAACTATAACTGTGAGATGATCCTACTTCCCGATTTTGCAAAGACACCACACTGACAAAATCCCCACTTACTTTACTGGTTTTTGCACCATATGACTGCGCGCTAACATTTCCAGCATCAAAAAAAAAAAAAAAATCTGCAAGGCTTAACTCACCAGTTCAGGCATTTCTCTTGCAGTTAAAAGTTGGCTTGTGATGAAGGTTTCAGTCTGGGAACAATCTTTACCCACTTGAAGGGGAAAAAAAACCAACATCTTACTACTAGGCACTGTCGTTATGGTGATATAAATTGCTTTTTATCAGTTTCAGCTGTTTTTTTCCTGGCCTGTACATAAAAATCTCTTTTTAAACTGAAGTCCTTCAAGGTTTACTAGCCAAATTTTGCTATCAGTTACACATGCAACCCTATTAATGTTAATGAGATGGTTGAATTTAAGCAAGGGTAGAATTTGATCTTTACCCTGTTATGTTGTAGGCTGTCTAGATATTTGTCTGTTTTAACTTAAAATCTATTTAGCAATTTCGTCTTTATAATGAGGAAGTCTTACAAAACTGTATCACAAAATGCCAAAGGTATAACAACACCAGGTTAGAACCGTGTCTTTTCTCTGAAAATGGCCACTGCGGGCGTTTCCTAGAGACAACACAAAGCCTTGAAATGAGCTACTATAAAATAGTTTGCCTAGAGAAAAATATTCTTGACCTGACTCTCTTATGTTCTGAACCAGAAGTTTTTCCATTCCTTCCAGACTTTTTTAAGAAAGGTTCTTATAATCACATCTCTGAATGACAGTCAAATTTTGCAGCCACAAAGAGGCATATGCAGTGTGTGCACAACAGTTTCCACTAATACACAATTACTAGATATATTTACAAGCCATTTACTTTGTTAAGATTGCAATTCAATCTGCAGTGGTTCAAAAGCAAACCCTCCTTTTCGGATCATCTCACATTACAACCCCGGCCACAGTTTTTTAATCATTTCTAATTTAAGAAAAATTAACACTCAATAACAATGAGTTTGAACTCAAGAAGAACTGCAGCAATGAGAGCCTTTCTCTTTTCGCTTTCTGCCTGTCTCTGCCTTTGTCTCACCCACACTTTGCTGGGAGAACATCAGGGCTGAAAAATCGAGTGTTTAGACCTTGAGAACTGTGGACAGTCTTAACTCTGTACCCTGGGACTTGCTATGATGCAACATTTATTTGCCTAATTACTTTTTTACCGACCTTTCCTTATTCAGTTCACAACAAACATTTGCTCTGAGGAAGCATTAAGATAACATAAAAAAAGAATAATTACCTGTGACAATTGTATAATTTGTATAATTGTATAATCATAACTGTATATAAATATATTTAATATCTCTGATATCTATTTATCTCAGCTGTTGCACAAGTTGGACTGTATATAACAAATGCAGAAGGAAAATGCATGATCTCTACCACGGACTCTGGTGGGATGTGAAGCAAGTTCCTTAACCCTAACTATTCCCAGTAGGCTGTTATTTCTGGGTCCCTAACTTTCTGGAGCTGCAAGCATGAGCTGCTCCCCAGCTGCAGCTAACGTCGACGGAAGTGTGCTCCAAACACGGTGACTGCAGTGTCGTGTTACCTGGGGTATTCGGGGAGCCGGTCTTCGATAACATTCCCATGCTACAACTCCTAATCTATTAGCGGAGAAATTGCTGTCCCCACTAGGGGGTTGTGACAATTAACTAACATTTCTAAAGCACTCAGATATTTTACAGATATACACTACTGAATAGCCAATGAAACAGTTTAGTAATGATGTCTTCAGAGCCAGGTTTGAATAGAGACGCTCAGATATACGGTGAGCTGCATGGATAATATATTGGCTGAAGAACTCCCATTCTGTGCACTGATCGAAGGGAAGATATTACCAGATTGTGTGATTTCAGCCTGTGTCATAAGGAAGAAGCAGCAAATGCAAAGGCTACTTCACTTATATCAGGTTGGAAGTATCTGATTTTGCAGCCTTACTGTTTTCAATGTAATTTTTGGTTTAATAAACTGGATCAGTGGTATACAAGTGGTTCCACAAGAAGGAACATTTATGAAATATGGTTTCCTCCTCTCTCCAGCATGGATTTCTCACTTTGTCACAGCTGAACTGATGATGCAGCTTTTTCCTCACTACCCCATCTACCCAACTGCTTATTTCATGAAATTTATAGGAAATTAATAACATTGTGGCACTTACTCTCAGTGGCTAAAATTGACCAACAATTTTAGAAGCTATCAGCGAAGGGCAGACCCGTACACAGGCTATGCAGTTAGATATGTCTGGTTTCGTTAGGAACGAACTTACAAATCCTGGTCGTGCAGCATCAGAACTGCTTGGCATATTCCATGTTCTCATTTCTCCCACCATTTCATCACATCTTTCACTCTCCTGCCACAGTCTTTTATTGATGTACTTTCTGCTCCTCTTCCCAGGCATTTCATTACGACCTCACCAGGCCTGAGCCCTTGTCCTTCCTTCCACATGGTTCCTGTCCCAGATACTACCCCTTTCCCCAAAATCTCATTATTCCCTCATATACCACTAGCCCAGCCAGTGCCAAGTCCATAACTGCCTTGTTCCCACCTATTTCCTGTGATTAACCCAGTATTAGTCTCACTACCTTTGCCTGATCAACATCTTCTCCCTCTCAGGTCTTTCAGACATTCAGTCCTGGCTCCCCTCTACTTCTTGTGCTGCAGTTCCAGACAGGACTTGTTTCGTGAGCACATCAGCCATAGACAGAAGATGCAATGGGCTGGAGCCCACCAATCTTGGGCAGATCTAGGAGCTGTGCAAGGTACAAACATGCTCCCTGAGGAGGGACTCTTTGGATATCCCACCTAGAAAAAGTCCCTACCTCTCATGTTCAGCAGGTTTGTGATGGTTTGGGTGAATTTTCACAAGCCCAATAGCAGATAAATTCCTGCAACTACAACCCATCTAACTCAGAAGTTGATGAACGCACACCAAAGCACAGGGGCATGGTGGCTTCTGTGTGTTACTACTTATTTATACTCTTTTAGTAGCAAGAAACACCAGTTTTTGCATAGTAGCAAAGCGATGGCAGTTTGCCCTGCTGGAGTGAAATTCCTCCTGTGCAAACGAGAGGTCAGAGCTGCTCATTTCTTTAGAGCTGGCATTTTGGATGGAGAACAGAAACAAGCTCATCTCTCCACCTCCCCCTCCTGCAGGATTTGACCTATTTTTATCTCCAAATCCAGTAACACAGGACTCAGAAGGTTCACACAGATGTCAGATTTTACACGGTCCAACCTGCCACTCTCTTAATTTAAATAGTCAGTGGCTCCTCTGGAGTTCTCGTCAGACTCTGTCCCAAGCTTGGCTGGAACTGCTTGCTGGAGAAGTCCCAGGTATCTAGTGGCTGCTGTCATCCTTGAGACATGGCAGTGACAAGCAGTTGTCCTTCAAGTTGTGCTCCATGGACTGGAAGGTGTAAGAGGTGTGCTCCCTGCCCTCCTTCCGTTGTGAGTTTCAGGTTGGGCATTACAGAATTCCCTCTCTTATTATCTCCCACACCTACTCGTCCTTCTAAAGCTGTTGAGATGATGTCTCAAGAGGTCCACAGGACCTGTTCCTCATGAGAATCCTCAGTCCATGAGAAGAATCTCTTTAAACAACTTTCCTCCCAGCAGGCCGGACACCTCAGACGGTCAGGGAAGCAAGGTACAAAGGCATGAGGCTTTGAAGGTTCCTCTGATGAAGAAGCTGTGGAGATGTTTTGTCTTGTGTCTGGTTTCTGCAAAGTGGTGCGAAATAAAGGTAAGTCCTGATGTAGGCGTTAAGTCGTCAGTGAATACACAAACATATTAAAAACAGTCAAAAGAAATTAAAGAGCTGGGATAGAAGAACACAGAAGCTGGACGAGCTTGTGGGAATTGAAATGCTCTGCAAATATGGGGAAAACTCACCTAAATGGCCTTTGCATCCACAAGCAGTGCAGGCCAGGGTATAAAGAAAAACAAAAAGACTGTCAAAGTTACTCTTAGTTCAAAAAGTGATACGGTGATTTATGCAAGAGTTTTCAGTTATGAAAGACAAGGACTGCAACTATGAAACTCCTGGATAAAACGGGACGTTTTGGCACTTCACATAAATATGGAAACAGCATTCATAGCATAAAGGTTTGAAAGAATAAGTAGGAAGATATGATTAGGGAAGAGCGGCTGGCTTATATAAGGGCCTTGCTAACAGGACACCGGTTCTGGATCTGAACCCAAATCATGTCCAGAATCTGAATAAAACACCCAGAAGAGAGTAGGAATTCCAGTTCAGTGGAGAATCCCAGATTTAATTAATCCTCCACAAAACAATTCAAGACTATCACCCAAATAAATCTACTCTGTCCTGAACGGTGGTTAAGAATGTACAGACGTGTCCTGAAATAATGGACCTACCATGTATCAAAAATACTGCAGAAAAAGAAATCTGAGAATACAAGGCCTATGAAGCTCAAATTCCACCTGAAAAACAGCAAGATAGATCTGCCTGTACTGCAACACAGCGTGCAATACCTAGGACGTGCCATTGATGTTAGAAATGGGAGGCGTTGCTTTATACTAGAAGAATTTGGAAAGCACGCACGTCATGGCTAGAGCGGACGAAACAGCATTTCTCTTTTAAAAGAATTGTTCGCAGGCCACTTCCAAAAGGGCAAATGGGAAAGTGGTGCAAAGGCAAGCTAAATCGGGTCAGAGAGCTGGCACATCATCTAGCTGCCTGCTCCTGCCGTCTAAGCAAGCTACTGTGCTCCAGCTTAGCTTCCTGGAGGAACAGAAAGCAAGTGTTAACACCTTGAGGTTTTCAAAAGTTGCGTTAAAGACTGAGTTTTGAGATGCTATGACAGTAAAACTACATCATCCATAAATGGAGAGTATGAACGCCGTTATTTTATCACTCTGTGGTCAAAACTGTAGGCCCATAATTTATGCATCTTGAGGATACTAAACCTGAGTTTCTATATGCCAAAACAAAGAAGGAAACTTGGCTTCAGTCTATGGGCATAAACACTGTCATGTCTTCGTTTCTTGGAAATAAACATTATAAGCCATGATACTGCCACTAACAAAAGGACTTTGTCAAACAAGCTCCACAGTAACTTTATTTTTTAGTTTACAAATACGTGAGAGGTGAACTCAACATAAATCTGGGAAAAGGTTGATGATTGCAAGCATACTCTCTGGAGCCTTTGGGAAAAGCAAATGAAGCAAAGTTCAGAGTTAAATTTTATACATATACGTGTGTATATATATATGTCATATATATAAACACAGACAAAAAGAATTTATTCAATGACTGGTAAAAGAAGCTTGAACTTTACTGTATTTTGCTATAAAAGTTGCAAAAACTTCCTGGTTACTATTTCTCCAGAGCAAATGCCTCCTGTACATCATTCAGGTGGTGTCAGATCAAATGTGGACAGTGATTTCCTGATTCTGGTCACAGCCCAAGAACCTGGAAAAGTTATTAAGGTTTTTAGCATATTGCAGGGGCAGGGTGTGCTCTCCATCCTACGGCCGACGGAGGATGTGTGAGCACACAGGACCAGGTAAAACACTGGGCTTAACACCTTGGAGACGTAAAGGCGTGTTAGATAAGCAGAAAATACAATCCACCTTCTATGAAAGAGGCAGTCTTAATGGCAAAAGAAAAGTTTTTTGCAGCTATTGTCAAATTAAAGGAGTAAAGCTGGGCTCGTATTGCACGAAAAGAAAAAATTAAACCCTGCAGTGATCCTGGGCTGTTCTCCTCGCCTCCTGGGACAACCTGCACCTGGTCCTGAGCGTGTAAAGCCACCCAGCAGGGCTGGCTCGGCCGTGCGGCAGCAAAGAGGGGAGCAGCCTGCAGCTGAAGGTGGGTATTGAGAAGCAAGAAGATCTCCATGATCTCCAGTCCAATGCGTCGGTAGAAAATAGCATGTAAATAGTCAAAAGCCTTCAGAAGTGAATGTGGTGTTCACCTCCAATGGGTATTTAGCCCAAAGCACCTGCTGTGAATTGGCTGCACGTAGGAATTCACAACTTTAAAAGGGCAGAAGTTATCATGCCATCAGATGCTCGTCACATTTATATTCATTTTAGCAAATCCAGGATAGGCCACAGACTCCTTACATATTTTATGATTTACCGGAATCTGTTTTAGTCTAGGAGACCTTATTCTTCCATTACACATATCACCCGTCTTTCTGGCAGCATAATTTACATCTCAAACTGGAATAATTTTGCATACTTTTCATTTTAGCCTTCTGACATCTTAAAAAAAAGAAAAAAAAAAAGCCTTAATTCTGTGGAGTAAATTATCATCAACCTTGAAAAAAAGTCCTGGAAGTTATTAACGCTCATTTTATGCATAGTTGTCTGTGCAGTTTTGGTGTCTTTCTCCTCTCAGGTCTGTGTTGTGATATGTTAGCCAGAGTGTCATAGAGCATATGAAATTCAAAACAGGACCAACGTCGTGAGGTTTATAAGAACATTTAACACACGACATGTAACTTGAGTACTTTCCCAAAGGACTCGTGCAACCTTTGTTTACTCTTGGACTTTCGTCCACAGACAAGTTTCTAATCTTTCTGTATTCAAAGAATGTCTTTTACTGTTCAGTTCATTCACTGCTAAAACAACCTAAGAAGCTTCAGAAAAAAAAATAATGTACTGTTAAACAGGGACTTTGCAGGAAAGCTGTGGTTCTGATTTTCTGTACTTCTGATCTGACAAAAAGAGGTCCTTTATTTAAAATTAACTCTGAGCGGTTATCACATAAATACTGATGTTTCTGGAATGTTACTCTAAAACTTCAGCGAGGTCTTGTTTATTCCTTGTTAATACTGTCTGAGATGAATGCACTGGAAGCACTTAACCAACAACAGCAACAAACTTCTGGTATATTCAAGCAGAAACAAAACACAGAGGTTGTCAATATACACAAGATAGCAAATTTTCAACATTTTTGAAGTTGTTGGGTTTTGAATCATTTTAAAATAAATCCCTTTTTCTTCTTCCATAAAAGAAATAATCTTTTTTTTTTTGAGCCCAAGCTTTAGGAACACTTTGTGTTTGTGTGTTTTGTCAGGTTTTTAAATTATTAATTAAATACTTATAAATGTAGAAATTAAGTCATTTTTACAAAAAATACATCCAGCTTATCCTTTTTTTTTTGTTTTTCAGTAAGCTATAGTCAGTGTATACACACAGAGGTAGAAGAAATAAATCAAAATAGTACTGCATTTAGTAGTAGAAGTCAAATTCATGCTGGGGTGTGGCTTGTTCATACCCAGCATCAGAAAATTCCTGGAAAGATCCCATTTTATTTAAACACAGGAATCGGGACACCCAACTTATGGTGGGGTCTTGTAATAACCAAGTCCCTTCCCAGCCCAGCTACATCCATCCTTTCCAAGAAAACCGGTTATTTAATGATTAGCGGGGGTATGCGGTAACGCTATATTGACAAGGTAGATGTTCTGTATGCCCTTGTGCTGGTATAGAGGGAAGGGCACCTAAAAGGCAGGAGAAAACCATCCTGGCAGGGCAATTCCTGTATCTCCCGCATCCCTGCAACGTGCCATTTGCATCTATCTAGAGCCCAACAATGGTGCTGCGGGAAATAAGGTCTGCACCCAGGCTACCCCCGCCCCGGGCAGGGAGAAGGCAGGAGAAAGACATTTCCCGCAGCCCCCTCCACCCTTGCTAGGCTACAGGCTCTCACAGAGACTGCATGTGTTAAGGGAAAAAAAAAAA